>JANAVB010025798.1:13728434-13842210 GCA_029216955.1 Iris pallida
AGAAGAGAATGAAGAATGGGGTAATAAATGGTAGGGTGGTGTGGTAGGTAGGGGGTTCACCCTTTGGTCCATGATGAACCAAAAGCAAATCCCAAACCGAACCAAGCCAACCCAAACCAAGAAATAACCAAGCAAAGCCATAAAGAAAACAAGGAATCATGCAAAATGCGTACATATTCTAAAAATACGTAATATGAACCACAGGCATTACAACATGTACGAAGCATATCCTCCAGCGTCTGAATGGTCCTCTCTGATTGCCCGTCTGTCTGGGGGTGATAAGCGGTACTAAACTTGAGCTTGGTGCCCAAGCTAGTATGCAAACTCCTCCAAAAGTGAAAAGTGAAATGACTATCCTGATCAGAGACTATGCTCACCGGAACTCCGTACAATCTCACGATCTGACAAACGTACAGCTCTGCCACCCTCTCCGTAGACAAACCCACCTTAAAAGGCAAAAAGAGGTCCAATTTGGTCAATCTATCAACGATGACCCAAACCGTATCTTTTCTTTCTGGCGATCGTGGAAGTCTAGATACAAAGTCCATGGTGATGTGCTCCCACTTCCACTCAGAAATGGGTAGCAGCTGCAGTAATCCACCTGGTCTCTATCTTTCGACCTTCATTGCTGACATACAAGGCAACGAGATACAAACTGAGCAACCTTGCACTTCATGCCATACCACCATACATGCTCTCTCAGGTCCCTATACATCTTATTGGCTCCAGGATGCATAGACTACTGAGAACGATGCGCTTTCTGAAGAACCTCCTCCCGAAGCTCTCCATTCGGAATGCACAACCTAGTACCGTGCCTTAACGACCCATCTTTGGCTAAAGAGAAATCATCGAGCAAACCCGTCCGTACTGCTCCTTGATGCTCCTCAGGGCAACATATCATACTACACTGACCTGACTCTTTCCATCGGCTCAGACTGAATCTACAAACCCCACATCTGGATCTCTACGCTCGGAACGATGACCTCGATACCTAAACTATCCAGGTCGGCCAAAAGATGACGATCTGTCGTCAAGAATAGCTACTGGATACCTGCTCAAGGCATCTGCAACTACGTTGCCCTTTCCTGGATGGTACTGCAATGAGATATCAAAGTCCTTCATCAGCTCTAACCATCGCCTCTGCCGCATGTTCAGCTCCTTCTGAGTGAACACGTACTTCAAGCTCTTGTGATCTGTGAAGATCTCAACTCGCTCTCCGTACCGGTAATGCTTCCATAACTTCAAAGCAAAAATAATCACGGCCAACTCTAGGTCATGAGTAGGATAGTTCTTCTCATGAGGACGTAACTGCCTAGATGCATAAGCAATCACCTTTCCGTGCTGCTGAAGAACACAACCCAAGCCCTTCCCTAAAGCATCGATGTAGATCGAGAAACCACCTGACCTAGATGGCAAAGTCAAGATCGGAGCTGAGGTCAACCTCTTCTTCAGCTCATCGAATGCTGCCTGACACTCATCAGTCCATACGAACTCCACGTCCTTCCTGGTGAGTCTAGTCATCGGCTCTGTAATCGCAAGAAGTCCTGGACGACTTTCGATAATAGCCAGCCAAACCCAAAAAACTCTGAACCTCGACAACTGAACTGCACGTAGACCAAGACTCAACTGCTGAAATCTTCTTCTGGTCCACTAAGATCCCGTGCTCAGTCACAACATGACCTAAGAACTCGACCTGGTCCAAGAAGAACTCGTACTTTGAAAGCTTCCCGTAGAGTTGCTTCCTCCTCAGAGTCTCTAACACAACTTTCAGATGCTCCTCATGCTCCTCATGCGTCTTCGAATAGATCAAGATATTATCTATGAAGACCACCATGAACTTGTCAAGGTACTGATGGAATACCTTGTTCATCAAGTTCATGAACATCGCTAGAGCATTGGCCAACCCAAATGGCATATTGTAAACTCGTGCTGGCCATACCGAGTCCGAAATGCCGTCTTCAGAATGTCATCCGCTTTACCTTCAGCTGGTGATACCCGGACCTCAAGTCTATCTTCAAAATACCTTGCCCCACTCAGCTGATCGAACAAATCGTCGATCCTCGACAAAGGGTATCTATTCTTGATAGTAAGATTGTTGAGCGCCCGGTAATCAATACATACGGGCCATACCGTCCTTCTTCGACACAAACAGACTGGCACTTCCCACGATGAAGAACTGGATCTGATAAATCTCTTGTCCTGCAGCTCGTCGACTTGCTTCTTCAGCTCTATCAACTCGCTGTTGTTGACCCTATAGACGTGCTATGATATAGGCTCGACGCCCGGCACCAAATCTATAGAGAACTCAACATCCATGTCTGGCGGCATCCCCGGTAACTCTTCGAAAAGACATCCAAGAACTGAGCTATCAACGGATGTGGCAAGTCCTGCCCCGCCAACAAAGCTCCACATAATCCAGCCTCCGGCTCTGCTGCTCCTCGAGCAAACTCGATCTCTGGCTCTCCCGACAGCCTAAAAGAACTCTACCTCCTCTAGAATCTATACTAACATGGTGCCTGCTCAACCAATCCATACCGAGTACCATATACCTCGTAAGGGGCATTACAAGCAGACACGCACTCAAGTCCCGGCTTCCCAGGGTAACTCTCCACCCCTTGCAAATATTATTAACTAGTATAATTGTAATGCATCTGGTTCGTATTACGTATCTTGGTATACGTGTATGTATTTTATCTTATATTACATATCTCCTTGCTTGGTTTGTTGGGTATTTCCCTTGCTTGGCCATGGTTCATCTTGGTTTGGTTAGGCTTGGTTCAGTTTTGGTTGAGAACCAACCCACCTACCTACCACCACCACTACCATTTATTAACCCCCACTCCATTCTCTCTCCTCATTAATTCTTCATAATTACTCTTCTCCTTCTCCTCCATTAATTCTTCCACTAACCAGGAAGAGAGCTTAGGCAAGTGCACCTTGCTTCATGAAGGAATCCCAAATTTTATTGTTTCATTCTCTTCTTCACAGCATTCTAGAACCCGTTAGTACTTGGCATTTTTAATTTCCATGGCTCATTGCTTGTAGATCTGAGTTTATGACATTTTTGATTTCTTGGGTTTTGATCTAGTTAAGCTAGTTATTATCAACTTTTGATAGTTCTATGTTGTAGAGAATCTCGTTCTACCCTATTTTGACCTATGGAAGTTCGGATTTGGACTCTGGATGATGGAATTATGGAGCTTGGAAACTTGGCCTTCATGGATTTTTTCTTCTCGAAAGAATGGAGAAGAAGAACAGGATCCAGCCGCATAGACTTGACCGCATGACTATTTCATGCGGCAAGTGATTCTCTAGCCGCATATGATTTCGCCAACCGCATTATAATTCGGCCGCATGAGACTACCTGGAACTTAGCCGCATGACTAGGAATGAACTCTTAGCTGCATAAGCTTTTCCCATTGAGCCGCATGGAACTTTGAACCCCGTCAGCCGCATATGCACCCGTCACTACTAGCCGCATATGCAACTGTTATTCCCTGGCCGTATGAGGGGCCAGTCTGACCCGGCCGTATAAACTTGAACTCCTTAGCCGCATAAGCCATGGAAACTTCTGGCCGCAAAGGCCCCATTTCCCTCCAGCCGCATGGACTGCTCTCTAACCCAGCCGTATAAGCTTTCCTCATTCCAGCCGCATGGGGCTCAACTCCTTCAGCCGCATAGTGTTGCTCCCGCAGCCGCATATGCACCTGCCATCTTGAGCCGTATGGACCCTTCTGCGAGCTGCACGAACCTGAATTTCATAACCGTATGGCCCTTCCATAGCTCCGGTTCTTATTATTATTATTATTATTCTTATCGGAATGTTCCAATTATGCCCATATCTTGTAACCCCAGTGTAAGTTAGGTTTCTTAATGGAATGCTTGTGACTATGTTATTTTGTACATGTATTCCTGAACACGACAGTGACCTGTAGTGGTGCACTCTTGACAAGTAATATGACATGATAGTGGCCCGCTGTGGCGCACTTCTGATAAGTAAACCTGACATGATATACCTTGATAAGCTGTTGCGACGGCAACTTGACATTACAAGAATGAATATCCCGGACACCGTGGGCGAATGTGCTTGTATAAATGAACCTGTATCGTCTTACATCATGTCTAGGACAGGGACCCCTGAGTACTACGGTCAGGGGTACCTACTAAAATGGACTAAGGCTAATAACTAGAATAACACAGTAGTCATGAAGAGATTTCCCAGCTATAGGCAATCCCGTTACCTGGGCACGCTTGGGATCTGTAGCCTGCCGTCGAGTAGGGCACATTTCTAGTACACTGTCATGTGTTGCACCCTTCAAGCCACTTAAGGATACATGCGTTTCCTGGACGATGTACCCACCTGAATTCAACCCCTAATATTTCGACCTGGGTAACCTGGATGGTCTGTAGGGCTTGTGGCTGTGGAATAATCTCACTGTATCTTGTTAGTAAGTAGGCCTGTGATAACCCTAGTTGGTTAAAGTATCAAGCCGTACTCATTGCTTGGCCATGATTGATTGGATGGAACGACCAGTCTTGTCTTGATCATGTATAAGATTGTTACATGTCCTGATTTATTATGTTAACTGCCGATAAATGGTGGAAAGCCAAGTTCTGTTCAGATGAAGGGTTACAACCCTGGTCCTTGTTTGGTTTACGGGTTGTAACCTGGTTATCTAAATAGTCCATGGTTATATATCGTATATCATCTTGATTTATTTTATATTTCCAGTTCTTACTATTTATTAATTTCGTGCTAATTACTGGTTTTAGCTCCTAAGTGAAGCTTCCTTTGTGGCACTTGCTCTTCTGGGGTCTGACCCAGCTGGTTTTGTATGGCCAGATTTCGGAGCAACTCCAGAGGATCTACCGACTTTCTAGCCCGATGGTGACCACCAGGCGTAACCAGGGCAACGAGTGGGTTTATTATCGGATCTTCCACTTTATTGTAAAAATATTCTTTTGAGACGTTTAGCCGACGAGCACATGTTTAGCTCGATTGCATTTTACTTACTGTCTGCCTACGGGCTGTAACATGATCGACAGATCCTAGGGTTGATCATGTATGACTAACGCTTGCTAGTCCTCACATTTTATAACGACTAGCTTCATGATCAGCTGAATATGTAATATTTGGGACGTCTTACTATTGTATATTTGGTGATCTTACATCTTGTAACATTTACTTACTTGCTTGTGATTAAGACAATAGGCTTGTTCATGACCTTAAGAGACTGTTGGCTTGTAGTTAAACCATCATTTATCTAGACAGCCGTGACCGTATAGCGAGGTGGGTTGCACTTCAATATACGTAGCTGGCTATGTCTGCCCCCGCTCTCCAGTATTCTGGTTCTGGGGCATGACAATAATGCCTCCTCCGGTCATAATCTTGCAAGTCATACCCAAAGATTCAGCAATGATGTTGTGTCTAAGAGAAAAAGAAACAGACACAAAATTGTACGCGACACCATAATCAAAAAAGGCAAAAGCAGGAAAGGAATCGAGGAGAACATGACCTACCACAACATCTGACTCGGGCTCAAACTCCTCCAATGCTAGTACAAAGGCTCTGTCCTGGGGTGCCCTCTGATGCTGGACGAACTTCTGTGCTGTGTCTGGAGTGGCTGACCCTTCGGCTGAACTGTCGGTCCCGTCAGTGCCCTATCCTGGCCTCCCTTGGCTGCTCGAACAGGGCAGCCCTTTAGCTGGTGGTCGGTCCCTTCGCAGAATAGGCAAGCGCCTAACCTCCTCCTACATACGTCTCTGTTGTGCCCCGTCTTTCCGCAGAAAGCACACTGCTGGGTCTGCCTCTGGCCCTGACCCTGCTGCTGATGGGCACGTGCTGGTGCCTGATGTTGCTGCTGCAATGGCCTTTGCTGATGCTGAATGTGGGGGCGCTTGGCCGGTCCCGCACTGGAACTCGCCCCCATGGTATCACCGCTCCTCTTCGGCTTGAGGCCAAAGTCCTCCTCTAATATGCACGTCCATTAATATCGGATCGAACGTCACATCATGGCTGTTTTCCATAAATAAATTCACTTTATTTATTGTGTTTCTAAGAAAATTACAACTGTAGAAATCTAATCTAGAAGACGATTACTTTATCCCTTGGACGATGCGATAAAGAAGGCTCGGATAAATAAACTCCTCCCTGTTGATGGTGGAGAAACTCTTTTATAGAGTTCTGGATAACTACTCTAGGCATACGCTCAGTCAGTTACTTGACGTGTGCATAACTGCAGGGACGCGTGGCGATTTTTGGTGGATACACATTGGAGTGCGGTTGAGAGTAGTGGAGTATATCCAGGAGAGATTGATGGCATGAAAGCCACGTTGCATAACTTGAATGAGTGGATCACTAAGTACAGGACACGTAAAAAGTGTGTTGACTGTATATTTGAAGCCATCCTGAATGCATTTGTTGTGATACGCTGTCTTATTGAAGAGGAGTCGTATAGAGTCCACACGCTCACTTAGTTGACAAGGAGTCGTATAGAGTACATACGCTCACTTGGTAGACAAGGAGTCGTATGGAGTACATACGCATACGCTCACTTGGTAGACAAGGAGTCGTATGGAGTACATACGCTCACTTGGTTGACAAGGAGTCGTATGGAGTACATACGCTCACTTGGTTGACAAGGAGTCGTATGGAGTACATACGCTCACTTGGTTGTCAAGGAGTCGTATGGAGTACATACGCTCACTTGGTTGACAAGGAGTCGTATGGAGTACATACGCTCACTTGGTTGTCAAGGAGTCGTATGGAGTATATACGCTCACTTGGTTGACAAGGAGTCGTATGGAGTTCATACGCTCACTTGGTTAACAAGGAGTCGTATGGAGTACATACGCTCACTTGGTTGACAAGGAGTCGTATGGAGTTCATACGCTCACTTGGTTAACAAGGAGTTGTATGGAGTACATACGCTCACTTGGTTGACAAGGAGTCGTAAGCATTGGGGGAGTAGACACGTGGCTGTCCTCAATCTTCTCAAATACGCCATATCTTCCAATAACTGACAAATATCTCTCGAGCGTCGTGTTACGGATATGACGGCTGACAGACTGTCAGAGATGACAGTAATGATGGCTGTACATTTATGATGGCTAATGAGCTGTCCTCGTAAGAGACAAAATCAACTCTCGAAAATCTATACGACGGTTAATCTTCTTAGGACAGCTGTCTTTGCACGAAAGACGAAGTGTCAGATTCATCCTCCATTGAGCATGTGTTGTGCTTCATTCAAGAAATAATAAAATATTCACTGAGCGTATGGCTTTAGCTGAGCGTATGACTTTGAGCGTATGGCCTTTGAATGAGCGTATGGCTTTGGCTGAGCGTATGACTTTGAGCGTATGGATATTTTTGACTTGGTCTTATGTCAGCGTGTCATAATTTTTTCACACCCTACAAGACCCCCTTCAAAGTTTTCAAACTTTATGATTTTTCAAAAGTTCAAAATTAAAGTGGGAATAAGTCTTGACACGCTGGCATGAGTTTGTTATTTTCCCCAATATCAGTGCATATCTCTAGGGATTCTGTATTTAAAAACGGCGCCGTTTAAGCTTCCCTTTCTTCTATAAATAGGCCTTTCAAAACTTAATTTCTTCTTTACTTTTGCCTTCGTCTTCGAGAGAGAAAAAGAATCCAGAGTTCAAACTTTCTTCTTCTTCAACCTAATCTTCATCAATGGCGTCCAAGATCGACACTGCTGCGAAGGGAAAGGGGAAGGCTCCTGCGGAGTCGTCTCGGTCTGCCGCCACCGCTACAACTGCTAGAGGACTGCCGATCAGCGTATTCCACGAGGCGAACGCCCATTGAAACCTCTATATGGTGAGGAGGAGGATGATGAACATAACTATCCCCTTTTTATGGCTCTGGTTAGAACAAAATCAGAAAACGTATCCCCTTTTTAGGGTCAATACGTCAGAAAATACGCTTCCCCCTTTAGGGTTTAGTCGTATTCCATGTTTTTCGTCTATACGAAAAATATGTTTGGAGCGTATTTCTGTTAGATACGCGTATCTTTGATAGAAATGTCAACATACACTGATCTGAAGGAATACGCTATGTCAAGTTGTCTCACTGAGATACGCTGACTCTGTTGTTAGCGTATTTTGATGAACGTCTTGTTAACCATACGCTGTTCTTTGGAATATTCCATACGACTGCTTGCTTTGGTTGAACATACACTGATACGCTTAAAAAAAGATCTAATCATCCTCTAATCTTTGAATAAAAGTTGAGCATAGGCTGAACTTTAGAATCTGTCATACGCTTAGGATAGACTTAGCGTAAATTGATCCTTGAATATGACATACGCTTAGGATAAACTGAGCGTGAGTTGATCTTTGAATCTGTCATACGCTTAGGATAAACTGAGCGTATGTTGATCTTTGAATCTGTCATACGCTTAGGATAAACTGAGCGTATGTTGATCTTTGAACTTGTCATACGCTTAGGATAAACTGAGCGCATGTTGATAAACTGAGCGCATGTTGATCTTTGAATCTGTCATCCCTTTGTGTTAAAGATTTTTAACTTCTTATTCTTCTTTTGCAGTGGATATTCTCCAGGAAGCACAGTTTGAAGGATGTGTAGGGAATAACTATAAGAGTGACCTATCTCATGTTCGCTTTTCTCAATTTGATGGACCTTCCACAAGGATAGCCATTCTGAAAAACCAGGAGAACGAAACCCTGCCGAATTTGAAATGGTCAACCACTACAGAGTGGACAGTGCTACCCACTCAAAGCCGCGTTTTTATTTGGGGATGCTATCGACAGAAACTCTCAACCAGCCTGCGACAAAGTGTCATACTCGTATTATCGAGATGGTGATGCGACTCAGCCAATGTACTTGACTGGGTTGTCTAAGAGCATCAACATAGCTTGCTTATTCCATGCAAGTCATCAAAGGCAAATGAAGTGGGATATTACTTCGTTCCGTCAAGCAAAAGCTGGATGGATAGGATACAGTCAGGAAAGATTCGCAGTGGTACTGAACCGCATGTTTCAGTCTTACGAGGATTATTGCCAGCCACTATTCCTCATGAGGACTCTGCACTTTTGAAGCCAGTTAGAGTCCCGATCTTTGCAAATAAATTTGTTCAGTTAGAAAACACCGTCTATCCAAAACAGTCTATGAGACTTACTGGTCTGGTGAACCCAGAGAATACTAGATGGACTGTTCTTGTGAGATGGATTCTGAACAATTATGGAGAACAGTTGAAGGTGATAGGCCTATATAATGCCATCAAGTGCACTGCTTATGGTTTTAGGCCAAACCCGGACTTGTTCTTGGCACTAGCGGAAAGGTATAATTATCGTACCGCACTTTTATGACTCCGAGAGGCGAGATGGGATTCGCTCTCCATGAAATGGCGTACATTTCTCAGTTGCCAATAGGAGATCTGCCATATGAAGAATATTCCTTTTATTGATGAAATGAATAAGATTTCTGACGCCAACCCGCTAATTCTTCATGTGTTCGAAGAATTAATGTGCCACTACAGTATATGTAAGGCCTTTTATAAGGCAAAAGGTGCAGAGAAAGATTCAAGCTGTTATTCTTCTAAGTGGATGGCCTATTTATTCCAAGGCCGCACTGAAGAAACTCAGAAGAAGAAGAAGATCGAACAATATGTCGGTCGTTTTAAACCTCTGAGTCAAGTTGAAATTGAAAAATTAATCCAGGACACCACCCATGATGACATCATCATTGAAGAAGATGAAGGCACCTATAAAGCTGGTGATAGATTGGAGACCTATAAAGCAAGGTAGCCAAATTATCTGATGAGGGTCATCTGGCCGGGTTTATATCCCTCTGGCTGAGAAGATTTGTAGTACCTGGCACCTGTTCAGCAGACAGGATGCACAGAGGAGTCGTATTTGCAGCAGTCCGTCTGACTTTCGGGTACAAGATGGATTTGCTAACGGCGATGACATGCCGTCTGAATACCGTTTAAGGGCATATACAGACAGAATGTTTGACTTGGCGAAGAAGAAGCTTACAACCTTTCCTCGGGTAGAAATGCCCTTTACATATTTGTATAGGTGGCTACTCCTCCATTTTGAGTATCTTATGAGTGCTGGAATGGCTGGACTAGATGACACCTTTTTGGAAAGATACCGTCACACACCAAAGTGGCGGTATGATACTCTGACAGATTGCAGGACCATATTAAACAGGGGAGAACTATGAAGTTTCACTTGTGTTCTCTGTCTGTTGGTTATGAGACTATGTCTGTGAAGTTGATTGATGGCACTGGTGCCAATGAATTGGATGATATTCAGCATGAATGGCTGAAGATGATCAGGCCATCCCACTTGATCTGTCGCCGTGATGATGTCATTTATTTGGAACCTATCTTCCGAGCAGGTTTGCTCGGCATTTGGCTATGATCAGTTGCACGTAGGGAATGCAACAACATGCTTTAGCCACCAAGGCAGATATTATATTACTAAAGGTACCGAAACTACCTTTTCAATGCCAGATCCGGTTATTTATCAGAGAGGAGCTAGAATGTTGGCGTCTTATGCTAGGTTCTATGTATCGGCGAATACCTTTGATGAGAAATTCAGTATCTAGGGTAAAAGCTTCATCCATGTTGATAAGAAATCAACCAAATCAGCCCTGCCAAGAGATTGTCATGACCGAGAAGATCCTCTTGCTACTGATGAGGTTTATAAAGAAGTTTTGGAGAATCTCTTTTCCGATGAACTTCATCAGCCATTACATGTATCAATTGGAAGTGCTGAGGAGAGTGTATCTGCTGAAAGTACACCGAAAAGAAAGTGGGGCAAAGGTACTTCTGGGCCTGCTCCAAAAAGATTTACTCGAGCAGAAACTCGTAATCGAGGAGGAATTACTATTCCAGAGACTTCTCCTGCTTCGAATCGACGAATCGAGATGCTGATGAAGCAGGTAGTAATTTAAAAGACGATTATCCTACTATTCCATTAACCAAAAGAATAGGAAGGAAGGTGATAGTTTCAAAGACTAAATCTGTAATTTGTCTCGATGCAGAAAGTCCCATCAATCGTGCCGAACGATTGGCTTTAGAGAAGCAAGCTGCCTTTGCTTCTTCTGTTAAGACAGAACCTACTGAAGAGGATGTGTATGAACATGCTGAATCATCTATACCTTCTGATATGGAGTTGATTCCGCCAACGGTCGATGATACGCAGGTAATTAGTCAACCCACGGTAGAGGCCGAGATTCAGACTAAAACAGCTGATGACTTATTGATTTTGAGAGAATCAGTGAAGGAAGCAACCACTCTCGAGCCACTTGCTGAAGTTTTGGAGAGCAATAAGAGTACTGAAGACAGTTGGCCAACATTCAGGGTTGACTCCAGAGCCGGAGAACCTTCTAGAATTAGAGGTCCATGTTTCGAGCACCTCTGGAGTAGGCAGTAGTGAAATAAATCCAGTATCCGAAGACACTCTGAATAGACTGCGAGCTGGGCTGGATGATCCAAAAGAAACAGAATATGAGCCAGCTTCAGGTAATATTTTATTCAGCAAAGTTTTGTCTTTTCCTTGCTTTATTGTCTTTTAATTTTGATCAAGCTTCTTTGATTCCAAAAGTTGTAGGAACTGCACCAGCAATGAGCTCGACTCATGCCCCACCTGTTCAGACTGATATTGGTGAGGGAAGCTCACATTTGCCTAGTTCCCCGAAAGCACCTACTTCTACTCCCAGAATAGAGTCCACTCCAGCTCCTTCCTTTACAATGGCAGCCACTCCCGGTTTTGAAACAGGGATAGCAAGGGCCATGGCGATGTATTCAGAGATTATTTATTCATATCTGGATACATTCTCCAGGCGACTTATGAAGGATGAAACTATACCTTTTTCAAATCTTCGAACGGCGATTAATTTTCTGCTTTTAGCTTTGCGTCAGGCTGGTTACGAGACCCAGTGTACCTTCTTTGAGCATCTCCTGGATGATTTAGAAGTAACCATCCATAAATACTGGAGATCAAAAAGGAAGATATTAAATCTTTGACTGCAGCTGAGATTGCTCAATTGGAACATGAAGCTCAAACTCAGCAAGCTGCTTTGACAGAATTCCTCGCTCTGTCATCTGAAAAGTTAATGGCGAAAGATGAAGAAATAATAACCACTCGTCAGAAGATGGAGCGCCTGGAAACAGAAGAAGTATCTAAAGCTGAAGAACTTCAGAAATTAAAAGAAGAATTAGCTCGTCTTCAGGAGCGTATTGCATCATAGAAAAAGAGCAATCTGACATTAATACTGCTCGTACAGCTGAAGCCACTCGCTATCAAATTTTACAGCAAGAGCGGAACTGAACCAGGCTGAGCAGATTGAAGAAACAAATCGTCGTAGCTCTGTTATCATTAATTTTGACCAACGAATGGTTACGATCGAAGCAGCAGAGCGAATTCATAAAGCTCATGAAGAAAGATGAATAATGTACTGTTCGTATTCAGGAGATAATTACTCCTCCTAAATAGATCTTTTACATTTTTCATGTCTTGAATTTTGATACTCACTTGTAATCAATATTTTGATTTTGACTGAAGAAATGAATATCTTGACTTGATTTCAATTTTGTGCATATATTTTTATAGAAAACATGTTCAAAGGTAAATAATACATGACATATTTCAATAGAATAGAATATACAAATGAACTTTGTAATTCTATCAGATGATATTAAACCAAAGATAATTTTAGTTTAATACTGATTAGAGAAAACAGAATTCAGATATAAAGATATCTTTGAACTCTATTTTCCATGATCTTTGGACTCGGAGATCAAAAGACTAGATATCATTTTTATAGAATAAAAAAATATGATACTGAGATAGAAAATTCAGAGGTAATATTGACGTGATTTTCTATATGAGATCTTTATTAAATCCACTGGGGATCTAATAAGACAGAATATCAAATTCTCTGGGAAGATGGTATGTGGTAGAATATCAATTTCCGCTGGGGATAACGACATCGAAACGACTTTTGTGGAGAAGAATAAACTCTGATTTTATGTTTGCTGGGTAGCAGTCGCAACAAAATAAAATATTATATATTAACGAGATTTATACATAATATTTCTTTAAGAATTTGCCGTTGATAGGCATCATCGCGACTTTACCATCCATAGAAGTAAGCTGATATGCTCCGTTAGAGAAGACTTTGTTTACGACGAATGGGCCTTCCCATTTTGCGTCGAACTTGCCTTTGCTCATATGGGTCATAGTCATCGACCGTTTAACGGCAAGAACAAGTTCTCTTTCTGATATGCTCTGATTTTCACCTTCCGGATAAAAGCTTTTGAAATTCGGGCCTGATACAACTCAATATTTTGTTGAGCATACAATCGCTTTTCGTCTAGAGCTTCCAGCTCTTGAAGTCGAAGACGATCATTGTTCTCCGTTGTGAGTTCATTAGAGATTGCGATTCTCAGAGAAGAATCTGGATCTCGAGGGGAAGGACAGCTTCGCACCATATACCAAAGAGAAAGGCGTACATCCGGTTGCATTGCGAACTGTGGTGCGGTAGGCCCATAAACATTCACCAAGCTTCTCACTCCAGTTGCGTTTGTTAGAAGAAACAAACTTTTTCAGGAGTTTGATGATGGTTTTATTGAAAGCTTCTGCCAAACCATTAGCTGCTGGATTATATGTGTAGAAGCTAGGTTATTGATTCGATGGTCATCGCAGAATCGAGTAAATTTTTGACTGACGAACTGTGGTCCGTTATCATGGATAATATGCCGAGGAATACCAAATCGAAAGATGACATAATGCTTGACAAAGTTGATGACGTTGGAAGTTTTGACTTCAGATAGCGGGATTGCTTCAGCCCATTTGGAAAAAAGTCGGTTATTGCTAGAATAAACCGGTGTCCTTTTGATGATGGTGGGTTAATGGGACCAATGATGTCCATGCCCCAGGCCTCGAAGGGCCATGATGCCGCTGTCGGATGTAAGACCTCTGATGGTTGATGGATAAAGTCTGCATGAATTTGACAGGCTTTACATTTCCGGGCATATTGAATGGCGTCCGCCACCATCGTGGGCCAATAATAACCCATACGTCGATGCGATCTTGAAGTTTAGGACCTGGTTGATGGGCTCCGCAGACACCATCATGTGCTTTACGGATAATCTGTTGCGCTTTCTCACCAGCGATGCATCGGAGGAGAAGACCGTCGTATGCCCGACGATATAGTATTTTTGTCGTATGATTATAATAGAATCTGAGGGCTCGACGTCGGATAGATGCTGCTTCGCTCGGATTATCAGGAAGTATGTCATACAATACAAAGTCTAGAAATGACGTCTCCAGTCTTCGATCATGGCTTCTGTTTCGTTGGAAAAGACGTACTCCATAGTAGAATCAGAAGAAGATGAAGATGCTCTGTCAAACCCTAATAGTACTAAGGTTGGAAGAATCAAATTCATCAAGATTGAGAGAATTTTTATCTGGGTTATGGGGAAAACCCAAAGCCAAATTATTCTCGACGTAAAATAGCTCCCGGTTAAAACCACTATCACTTGTTGACGTCTGACTGGTACGGCTAGCACAGCGGCAAGATTAGCCAAAGCATCGGCTTCTGTATTACAGGCTCGCCGAACGTGTTCAATAAAGAATTTCAAAGGAAAAGGCCATAGAGAGTGCTGCTCGGTGATAAGGTATCAAATCCTGATGACGGACTTCATATGTACCTCTGATTTGATTAACAATAAGTTTAGAGTCTCCAAAAACTTCTAAATATTGAATATCCAGATGTTTAGCAAGTTGAAGACCGATGAGCAACGCATTGTATTCGACGACATTGTTTGAACACGATTGATCTAAAGAGTAAGCCCTCTGAATAGTCAGCCCTTCTGGGGATACAGAACAATTCCGACTCCGGCGACAATATCGCCATTGGACCTATTCTAGATGCTCCATCAAAGAATAGACGCCTGGTAGGAGTTTTTTCAGACACTTAATTTGAATCCAGAACTTCATCTGGGATTTCATCATATAATTTAGAATTCTCTGGAACTGCATGAGCTGCCAGAAAATTAGCAAGAGCATGTCCTTTAACTGACTTTTGAGGAATATAATGCATGTCATACTGAGCTAACAAGATTCCCCAATTAGCTAGTCTAGTGTTGAGAATATCGGGTTTCTTCATCATAATCCTGATGGGATTCACTCTGAAAATGACATGAATCATTTGGCCGATGATATAATATCGCGTCTTCTGAACGACAAACATTAATGCTAGGCATTCTTTTTCAATAGGAGAATAACGTGGTTCAGCACCTGTCATTGTGCGACTGAGGGAATAAATAGCCTGTTCATGGCCATCTTTGTTTTTCTGGGCGAGTAATGCACCGAGAGAATGATCCATGGCTCGAACATATAGAAGGAATGGTATTCCTGAAACAGGAGGTACCAAAACCGGAGGGTTCATGAGGTATTGTTTGATATCATCAAATGCTTTTTGACATTCTTCATTCCAGACGAAGGATACACCTTTCTTCAAAAGTTTGTTGAATGGTCTGCAGCGTCCTGATAAGTTAGAGATAAATCTCCTGATATAAGCAATTCTTCCTTGAAATCCTCGTAGCTCTTTTAAGGTGCGTGGAGGACGCATCTCTTGGATGGCTTTGATTTTCTCGGGATCCACGTGTATACCTTTAGCGGTAATGACGAAGCCGAGAAATTTGCCACTAGAGACGCCAGGAAGGACTTAGTAGGGTTCATCTTAAGTTGATGCTGACACATTAAATCAAAAATAGTCTTCAAATCTTGGATATGATCCTCTTTTTGTCGACTCTTGACTGCAATATAATCAACGTAGCATTCGACTATTTTTCGGAGGTGTTCGCAAATATAGTGCTCATTGCTCGCTGATACGTTGCTCCTGCATTTTTGAGACCAAACGGCATTACTGTATAACAGTATGTACCGATCGGCATTCTGAAGAAAGTATGTCTCTCGTCGTCTGGAAACATTTTTATTTGGTTGTACCCCGAATACCCATCCATAAATGACATTCGTTCGTAACCACATGTATTATCGATCATGACATCTGTAATTGGAAGAGGGAACTCGTCCTTGGACAAGCTGCATTGAGATCGTGAAAGTCTATACAGACTCGGATCTTGCCGATCTTTTTGAGGACAGGAACAATATTAGCCACCCATTCAGGATGTTGTTCCTCTCGGATAAATCGGAAGCTATAAGCTTGTTGACTTTAGCTTCAATTGCATCCATAATGTCTGGACGAAATCGTCGCTGTTGTTATTTGACCGGTTTAGCATTTGGCATGATATTAAGTTTGTGTGTTGCGATCTTCGGATCCAGTCCTGGCATATCCTCATAGCTCAAAGCGAAGACATCGATGTAATCACGAATAAGCTTGATCATGTTTTGCTTATCTGTTTCTGAAAGGCTTTCGCTGATGATATTTGCTTAGGGGATCCCTCCTCACCAACATCAATTTGGATCAATTTATCTTCAGTGGGAGGTTCTCTTTGCTCGAATCTGAATTCCCATTGGTTGTCTAATCTTTGAGCCATTTTCCGATTTGGGTGATATTTCAAAATCATCTTCATCTTCATCATTTTCTTGCGGACCGTCGGCGGAGACCATATTGATGGATAGAGTAGAACGATGAAAATCGCCAATACTTGTGTCGGAATCCCAAGAGAAGGAATCGGAAGAATCGGATCATTCGTCTCTGTCAGGTCTAGACTCTCATGGACTGTATTGATGAAGGGAGTAGGAGTAATGTAACCCAATCCGCATTTCGTCCTTCCGTATTTTAAAGGAGGAATTCAAACAGGCATTCTTCTTCTTTTCCATTACTGAGGCCGGTTCTAAAGTCATAGCCCATATTCTTGATAATGTTTTTGGACTGTTGACTGTAGCGACGTAGTTGTAACCTTCCAGTATCATCGTTTTTGTCATCGTCTTCCAGATTAGGAGGATTCTGGGGCCCCTTACAGAAGAATATTGGAACTTCTCCTGACTTTCTAATAGGAACAAAGAAGTATGAATTTTGTACAGACTCTAATGATACTTCTGTACGAAGAGTTTACACAACTCCTATAGTTAGTGGCTCTAAGCTATCTAGCAAATGTAAATAACTTTGTACATGATTACAGACATCAATATACTGTAAAGGAGATGCTTTATTAATATCAGATGCTGTATTTACAGGAGAAGGCTGAGCCTTAGTAGATTTAGTCAAATTAATGACTAAAGGGGGAGAGGAAGAGCGAGCAGAAGTTTTGTTTCGATTAAGGTCGATAACAAAAGGCTCAGAAGAGGTTAACTCCCTTGAAGATGATCGTGGATAAGTAATGTCCACTGACTGGGATGACTAGAGTATCTGGTCTAGCCTGAGAAGATGGTGAGAGAGTGGTGTGTCCACTGACTGGGATTATCAGCGAACTTTGTGGAGCTTGGGAAGACAATGAAGTGGTACGTCCACTGACAGGAATTATCAGTGGGCCTTCTTCAGATGATTTAGCAGACTGTGGAGGAGTGATACGCCCTTTTACAGGAATAACCAAGGTGTCAACTGTTGATGTTTCATCATCATCCATAGCTTGTAAGACTTTTGAATATTCATCTTTGTACATGCGAGAGTCACTGTAGTAGGCTTCGACTCCTCTGAAAGGATTAATGTCCGCGACTTCCTTTTGAACTTCTCCATTTTCATCAATGTATTTGAAGCACTGGTGAAGAGTGGAGGGGACAATATTGTGTTCATGGAGGAAAGGACTTCCCAAAAGCAGGTTGTAAGATCCAATTAACTCAATCACGTAGAATGTGACACTCGACCAAAATTGCCTATTTGTATTTTTAGGCAAATTTTCCCCAGAGGTTCGCTCTTGCCTTGATTGAACCCCAAAATGGTAGTGACTGTCTTGGTTAGACGATGAACTGGAATCCGTAAGGCATCCAAGACTCTTAGGCATAATACTTAGAGCTGATCCTGGGTCAATTAGAATGCGGTTGACCTTCATCGTGTCAACGTACCCAGTGAAGTAAAGAGGCTGATCATGACGATTGTCTTCTAGAAGCATATCGTCTTGGGTAAAAGTGATATTCGGAATGAATTCCAAGACACTGTTGCAATGTAGGCAAGTCATCGGCTCTACTTCCGGCTTCCTCAGATGAGTCAGGCAAGAGTCTGCTTGCAGTAGAGCTTCACTTAACGTTTCTCGAGTTTTCTTGGATAAACGTAAAAGTTCGAAGATGGATAACCTAGCTGGAGTGTTAGCAAGTTGAGCCAGAATGTCAAAATTATATGGTTTTTGCAATCCGGGAAGGAGAGACTTCTTGATTGGTTTGTCGAAGCGGGCAGGTTGCTTCCCTTTGTCGGTTGTTGTTGGTTTAGATGGAATCGTCTCCTCAGGAGCATTTGAAGGTCCTTCGTTAGAAATGGGTGCTGGAGCTACAACCAGGGACATCAGAAGTTTCTTCAGGAACTTCAGCATAATCTTTCAAGTATGTTTTTCCTGACCGGGTTCCGGAGAGAGCTTCAACTTCAGGCTCAGGTTCAGGGTCTATAGAAACCATATTGCAATCCTTCGTCTTGTTCTTGGTTTTTTGGTGCTTGATAAGAGCTTCAGTCCAGAAACCGAGACCAACACGAGATTGATTATGTCTCAAAGTGAGGGCTAGAGGTGCTCGGAGTCCTTTGCCGGAATTCAAACCAGGAGCAGTGGCTAGATCATAACCCATCTTCGCCATTAATTCACGAGATTGTGAACTATATAGATGAAACGCAGGTTTGTATCTGTCTTCGGATTGAGGTATAGTTTGTCTCCGTAGGGGGTGATTGTCCTGCTAGGATAAAAGTAGAGGTTAGAGAAAGATTGGGTATGATACTAGAAGTCATATGGCATGACTTAGTCTTCCCAGGTTTCTTTTTAAACAGAGGGGCCTTCTGAGGAGAAGAAGACATTTCGAACTCTGCCACTAAATCGGGGTGGATCCACATAATCTCTCCCTTTTTAGTGGTGACGGGAACAAGTCCTTCATTATGGGCTGGTGGAATATTCATAACCTCGAGAGTTGCTTTAGGGATGGGGACAATCCCATTTTCTACCAATAACGGAGGGAAGTCACCGAACTGTATTGCATCGAAATCACATTTGCTGTGACTGTCTTGTCTTTAGGTGTTAGTGTCACAGCTCCTGATTTGATCATTTCTTGGATCTTTCCTTTTAACACGAAGCAAGACCGGATTGTATGACCCAACATTCTGTGATATGGACAGTATTTTGGATGATCTGTCTTGTTGGCTTCATCAGGCTTTTTTATCGCTGGCAGTTGTATCTTGTTACCTTTAAGTAAACATTCGAAGATGCCTTGAACATCGTCATCGTCGAAAGAGTATTCTTCCTTCGGCCGAGGAGGTCTCTGCTGTTGATTTGTTGGGGCTAGGGTAGCTTGAGCAGACATTACCTCTTGATTTTTGCTCTGGAGATTGACTTCGAGAGTCTCTTTTCCTTTGCGATTGTTGGGTCGTGTATTATTGCTAGTACTTTGACTTGATTCATTGGGAGTCATGTGTACCCCCAGACCTTTAAAAGTTTCGGCACTGACTTTGGCAGCTTTGGCACTGACGATGAAGGAAGGCCAATCTTGGAATTGGGTGGATCCTGTCCACATGCTGATGACTGGTAAGAGATTTGACTTGCAAGTGTCGATAGTGACGGCATCGAGAGTTCCGAGAGGCATTTTTAGAGCTTCTCTTCTGAATCTTTCAATGAAGCTCTCAGTGCTTTCATTATTTTTGTTCTGTTTGATTCGTATAAGAGCTGACATAGTCATGTCGTTAATGCCTTCATAGAATCGTTCTAGGAATATTTGTTTGAACCCGGCAAACGAAGTAATGCACCCATCAGGGAGACTTCGATACCATTCATAAGCAGTTCCTTTAAGACAACCAACAAATACCCGAGTAAGGAGGGCATTGCTCGGTTGCAACTGATCAGTCATCACCTCAAAGTGATTGATGAACTGACTTGGGGAGGTGGTCCCATCAAAGAAAGAAATAGTTGGAGGCTTGTATTTTGGAGGGTACGGTACCTCCTTCCATTGTATGGGGTAAGGCTGCTTGATACCTAATCTTTCTAAGCTCCTTTTGCTTGAACGCTTCGAATTGAGATCGAAGTTTTTTTAACTCTTCAGTGACTGCTCCAGAAGATTGTGGTATTGTTGCTTATTGAGCATAATTGGGAGGAGGGACTGCAGCATATGTACCACCCCCAGCTCCAGACTGACTTGGAGTGGGTTGTATATGAACATTAGACTGTATCCTCGAATAGTAGAAGGTTCCAGGTTTGGGGCAACAGGAGTATTTAATACTACTGGCGGTGCTGTTTGTTGAACTTGTTGAGTTTGTTGCTGAGTTTGCATAAGAGTATGCATAGCAGTCAATATATCCGTCATGGCTCGTAACTGTTGTTCCAAGAAGAATTCTTTGTTCATGAGCCTCAGTGCTAGTCGAAGGTTCGTGATTGCCATCTACCATATAGGTGGTAATCATTCGAGGTATCGACGATGAAATAGTCTGTTCTGAATCGTCGCTATGAGAGTCAGCATCTTTTTCGGGGCTATTCACGGGAGTTAATACTGGAAGTTGGACTCTCCTAAGAAATCCTCCATGGTCTCAGGATTATCACTTGGATGAGAAGAAGAAGAGATACTGGTTGAAGTTCCGATTCTGGATCTGGTGCCAAGGTAAACACCGTCTTCCGAATCAGCTCGTATTCTACCCCCAGTATTTTTGGAGGTCATGTTGATGGAAGCATAGAAGGTTCATCTTCGTCTGATATTGATTCATGTTGAATCCGTTCGAAGACAGATCACCTTTTCGGTGAACAACAACACTGGATGACAACCCGAGGTTGAAAGTTACAACCATGCTCTTCATGACGAATATGAGCAATGTCAGAGATAGATGGAGTGTTGATTCTCAGCTTGTTTTGTAAATGCTCCCGGAGATCTGCGGAAACGGATTGGGAAGTGTTTGAAGATGGTTTCTGTGTAGAAACTTGTCTTTTATTCTTCTGTCTTTTTGGTTCTTGAGTGTATAAAGACCGATTGATTTGAGCGATATAATTCTTAGCATATTGTGCATCAGGGTCCATTATACTTGTCTCAGTTTGATAAGGCTTCTTTATGTCAGAAGTAGAACCGAAACGATTCCGGTTAAGCTTATCACGAAGGTCCATAGGAGGTACAACCTTGGTATCAGTCCTGGATACTTGTAATTTGCCTTTCTCGGATCGAGAAATTTTGAGAGAAGGAAGATGAAAATTATTCCGACTAGGAGTCGGTAATAATCCATCTTTAGAGGAAGTAGCCAAAAGGCGTTTTCCTTTGTTTGATCTAGTAAGAGTACTAGTCAAATTAACCCCAGAGGTAAAAACCTTAGGAGCAGAGGAGTTGACTAAAGAGTCATTCTCCTTGGTTGGCACAAGATGTGCAAGCTGTGGGAGAATCATTTGTCTATTCTGTGGAAGAGAACCCCCAGCTTGGTCTTGAAAATCAGTCAAAGGACTGTATTGGTTAGCATATGCTGTCTTTTGCCTAGCATACGCTGGCTTTTGTTTATCATATACTGTCTGCTGTCGGCCTTTGCTGTACACTGCCTTTGCCGTATGCTGCCCTTTGATTGTCTTACGCACAGAGTCATTAGTGGCTAAGAGCCGACTGCTATCGTAGGTGTAGAGACTTTGATATGTCCAGAGATGGTTTTCCTTGGACACGTTGATTTGGCTAAAGAGCCCATTTTATCAGCGTGACTAGGAGAAGCCACTGTTGCTGTATTCAGAAGCCGAGGTGTGTTTCACTGAGGTTGGAGACGTATTCTTGTCAGCGTGGGAAGTGACAGAAGTGTCTCGGACCACCGGAGAAGACTTAGGGACATAGACAGAACGTCCTTTCTTCTTGGCAGAGAGAGAAGTAGAGGAAGCAGTTCGGCCTTCCTTCGTCGTGAGCATTTCTTCGTAAGCAGATTGGTCGAATTGTATGACCATCGTCTTTTTCGTCGAGCCGATCGACGAAATATCGTATTGAGTTATTGCTGTCTCGTTACAGGAGACGGCTTTCCCCAACAGAGTCGCCAATTTGTTTTCCATAAATAAATTCACTTTATTTATTATGTTTCTGAGAAAATTAAACCTGTAGGAATCTAATCTAGAAGACGATTACGTTATCCCTTGGACGATGCGATGAAGAAGGCTCAGATCTCGAAGAACTTGGACAGCAACTGGGTAATCTCTTTGTGCTCTCTGAATTGAAAAACACTTCCCTGTTGATGGTGGAGAAACTCTCTTTAATAGAGTTCTGGATAACTGCTCTAGGCATACGCTCAGTCAGTTACTTGACGTGTGCCTAACTGCAGGGACGCGTGGCAATTTTTGGTGGAGACACGTTAGAGTGCGGTTGAGAGTAGTAAGTATATCCAGGAGAGATTGATGGCATGAAAGCCACGTTGCATAACTTCTGAATGAGTGGATCACTAAGTACAGGACACGTGAAAACGTGTGTTGACTGTATATTTGAAGCCATCCTGAATGCATTTGATGTGATACGCTGTCTTGTTGAAAAGGAGTCGTATAGAGTCCACACGCTCACTTAGTTGACAAGGAGTTGTATAGAGTACATACGCTCACTTGGTAGACAAGGAGTCGTATGGAGTACATACGCTCACTTGGTTGACAAGGAGTCGTATGGAGTACATACGCTCACTTGGTTGACAAGGAGTCGTATGGAGTACATGCGCTCACTTGGTTGTCAAGGAGTCGTATGGATTACATACGCTCACTTGGTTGACAAGGAGTCGTATGGAGTACATACGCTCACTTGGTTGTCAAGGAGTCGTATGGAGTATATACGCTCACTTGGTTGACAAGGAGTCGTATGGAGTTCATACGCTCACTTGGTTAACAAGGAGTCGTATGGAGTACATACGCTCACTTGGTTGACAAGGAGTCGTATGGAGTTCATACGCTCACTTGGTTAACAAGGAGTTGTATGGAGTACATACGCTCACTTGGTTGACAAGGAGTCGTAAGCATTGGGGGAGTAGACACGTGGCTGTCCTCAATCTTCTCAAATATGCCATATCTTCCAATAACTGACAAATATCTCTCGAGCGTCGTGTTACGGATATGACGGCTGACAGACTGTCAGAGATGACAGTAATGATGGCTGTACATTTATGATGGCTAATGAGCTGTCCTAGTAAGAGACAAAATCAACTCTCGAAAATCCATACGACGGTTAATCTTCTTAGGACAGCTGTCTTTGCACGAAAGACGAAGTGTCAGATTCATCCTCCATTGAGCATGTGTTGTGCTGTCATTCAAAAAATAATAAAATATTCACTGCGCGTACGGCTTTAGCTGAGCGTATGACTTTGAGCGTATGGCCTTTGAATGAGCGTATGGCTTTGGCTGAGCGTATGACTTTGAGCGTATGGATATTTTTGACTTGGTCTTATGTCAGCGTGTCATAATTTTTTCACACCCTACAACGGGCGACCCGAGGTACGGGTGCGCACTGCATGAATAAGTCACCTACAGAACTTACGAGCCTTCTGCCCCTCATCTTCGATCAGATCGGGAGCGAACCTGCTAAGGCGAAAGAACTCTGCTGCAGACTCGTCCATCGACGAGTTCCCCTGCACTACCCCACAAACTGGCCCTCCAACGCTGTGAGAGCCACGTCTGGGAAGAACTTCTCCTTGAAGAGCCTCTGAAAGTTCTTCTATGACAGCCCTCTTACCGACGCATGAGGATCCGTGCGGTACCATATCAGCGCAATATCAAAGAATCGGCTGGCTGCGGCTGAAACCTAAAGTCCTCTCGGAAGCTCTGCCAGCTCCATACTCTGCTGCACGTCTGTCACGACCCGCACCCTGAAGAAGGGCACGAGAACGTGGGTACGTCCAGCCTACGCCGCAGTGTCGGCGGTAGAACGCTGTATAGTTCGTCTATAACATCTAACATCTAACAACAATATGATATAACATATCATCTCCGCACGGAGGTATAATATGACATCTCAACTCTATATCTCAATCACAAGTCTAGGAAAAATAGGGCACGATATGGAATCAGATAAAAAAAAGGAACTGAATATAAATAGAGTTATCACACCACACAAAGTAGATGTCCAACACAAATAAATACAAGTCCTGAAATATAACTAAATCTCAACTAACAATCGGAACAATCCGATACAAACTGAAAGCTGTAAATACTAGACTAGACTAGACTAGGCTAGGCACCCTTTACTGAGCTAAATGCTCCTCGGGCTCCTGAAGGTCACCCTCTTGTGCCCCATAGAAGGTAGGGCAGTCACCATCATCATCTGTAATATTTTCAACAGGTCCAGTCAGGACAGGAGCGAGTACAATACATCTCACGCAGTTCATATCATGTTGGGAAATATAAAGCATACAAAGAGTAAGATACATGAACTGTAAGAAAAAGTATATGAAAGCGAGAGAGAATTTATAACTGAATTATATATATATATATATATATATAGGATAAGTAAAACTGCAATACTAGTGATTTAGAGCACAATATGGTTATGTAAATGGCTTAGGTCATACAATAACAATAGGTAGCTCCATCATACGTAAGTGTACAATAGATGTGCACAAGATTTGCACAAGATGGAATAATCACATAACCATTCCTACTCACCCTCCCCAATCAATACACAAGGATCCAGTCAAGTTACGTTACCTTGTACAAGAGGTTTTTATCATGTTTGCTCACGTGATCATGGGAGTAAAAGATTGCACAAGAGTATACATGAAAGCGGTGTACATGAAATACAAGATGTTCGTAAAAAGCACATGACAACTGTATCTGATGCACCCCGAGGGAGATAACATCGCATAACAAGATCCATATAGTACCAATCCGTGATAACAACGTGACAGCATCATGTGTAGTAATAATCTAGAGCAAGAATATAAATCCTAACAAGTATGAAATGATCAGAGAATGTACTCGCCTGTCACCCTGAATGACTGATATGAATAGATGTCCGAACTGGTGTCACAGAGTCCCATTTAGAGTAAAACAGGTTAAGATGTGTTCAATATGTAATAATGGAAATCTGCAGTACAAGCTACATGATTCTAAGTCAAACTAGGTCACACTTGGTCCAATCCAGGTCAACCCTAGTCTGACTAGGTCAACACCAAGACAAGCCTATACCAAGCCTATGCCAAACCATATATCAATATCATATATCAATATCATATATCAATATCAATATCATATATCAATATCATATATCAATATCAATATCAATATTATATATATATATATATATATATATATATATATATATATATATATATATATATATATATGGTGAGAGGGTGTAGGTAAATACATGTGTGTGTGTGTGTGTGTAGGATGTGGGCTTGTGGGTTCACTTTAGTTCCTTCAGTTTTTAGTATCATTCATAATAAATCACAGGTTTTACAACATAGGAAATTTTCAGATTTCTACATACAAAACCCCATTCTAATCTCAGTTTTAGGTGAACCCAAACAACCTCAGTTCACTGTTTCATTCATTGCAAAAACTTAGTTTTCTATGTTTTCATTTGAACTTCAGGTTTAACCCTAACTAATTCAAAGTTATGAATGAACTTTCAAGTGAGATTTGAATCTCAGGTTAACTTCTCAGGTTAACCATTCAATTCAGTTTACATGTCAAACTCAATTCTCAGTTGAATTTCCATTCAATCTCAGGAAATCTCAGGTAGGTACAACCCAGTCTCAGTTTTGAACATCCCAAAGCCATTTCATTTTCAGGTTATCACTCAGTTGAATCATTTAGCTAGTGAAATTTGAATACAACTCATCTCATTTGAATTCCCAGATATGTATACATGTTATTACATCTCAAAAACTATATTTAAAAAGATTAAAACGTATTAAAAAACACAGGAACTGAATACTGCTGTTCAGTATCAGAAAAATAGGGAAACCTAATTTTCGAATTGAATCACAACTAATACTTCGATTCAGTAGTTGGTAAATGAAGATACATAAGTGATGGTGTCAAGGAGTGTTTTCGTGTCCAAGAACTGGACACGAATCGTGTCCAAATCACCACACAAACACAGACTCAAAACTGTGTAAAAACAATATCGTGCACGCGTGCAAGTCGAGCTAGGACACGACACACGCAACCTTAGGTCTCGTGCACGTGTCAGTAGCTAGGGTAGGTCTAGGGCTTCGTGTTAGGTACCCTAATTTGTATCCAAAGAGCATCGTGAGTCGTGTCCAGCCACGTATCAGTGGCCGTTCCTGTGCATGTGTGTGTGTGTGTGCGACCAGTACGAGAGGAAGAACTCCTCGAATACTGATCCATTTAATCCCAAACTTTGGGAGGTTAATGTCAGACATTTCCCTAACATTCACCTCAAAAATCTCGTGTCCACGTGTCCTGTGTAGGTAGAACTCGGTGTCGAGCAGCAGGGCATCGAGACACTGTCTCGTGCTGCGAGTTCGTGTCCATTTTGGACACGAACACAAGTCCAAATCATGCTCAGTCAGTGGGGGTTTTAAGTTACACCTATAGGGCTACACAATCATGTATTTAGTTTTCGAAATTAACACTATTAAATTCTAACAAACATTTTATCGAACACCTTATTTAAAATATCGATACGTGTCCGATACAGACACGAAATGGACACGAATTCCTACCAAACTTGGGCTACACTTAGGGGGACCCTAAATGAATGCATCCATGGGAAGAAAACTAGAATTTGAATAGGTTTGATGGGTTTTACCTATTGAGGGTGAAACCTCAATTTCAAGCCTTTTGAATGAGGGCTTCCTTCGATCTTGCAACGATCCCGAGCCTCCGAATCCTTGCTAGCTACCCACCAATGGTACCTTCTACTGTAGGGGAGTCCAATGCAAAAGACTAGGCTCAATTTGGGGTTGATTTGGATATTTGGGGAGGAGTTGAGGAAGAACACTAAAAGAGGCAAATAAAAATTATTAAAAATATGCTAAAGGTTAATGTGTTGTATTAATAGAGGGGGGGATGTTTGTTGGCTGCCATTAGGTTAGGGTTAGGGTTTAGGATGAGTGGTCAAGGCTTCTCCAACAAATTCTAGCCAATCTAAAGGCTCACAATTAAAGTAACCATTCTTAACCTTTAGCCTAAAATATCCTATTAACAAATATCTAGATATTAACCTAATTGATTACTTAGTTGAAACCATCTAACTTTGTCTCTATGGTCATGACTATCATCTAGATTAGGCTCAACTTCTAGGTCAAGTCCTAACTAATAGATTAGCACAATATTTAATTAATACAATTTACAATTTCACAAAATTGTCAAAATGACCAAAATACCCCTAGGCTAAAAAGTTATAATTAGTCATCCTAATCACATGACTAGGCTCCCTTGGTCATGGTTAGTGTCTAGGCTCAGCAAACTCTAGGGTTGCACTAGTCAATCACCAAAATCACAAGTCATGATTTTAAATAGTTTAAAATTAACTAAAAATCACCAAAAATCATAACATGGTTTAAATATCATTATTAAATGATTATAATTATAAAATTTCAAATTTACCCTTATTTTAGAAACTGGGTGCTACAACGTCCTCTAGCCAATCGTCTACATAAAGGATGCCCTCCGTGTCCGTGAAGTCCCTGGAGCTCATCTTCCTAAAATCTAATACTATCCCTGGCCTAGACTACTGCTGGTACGGCTGCTGGACGATAGGGCTCTGCACCGTACCCGGTGCCACTCTCTCTACGGGTGCAAGTGCAAGCTGATACGAGTTCTCCATGCTCTGCCTCAGCATCTCAGTCTGGCGGTATGATTCCTCCGTCTGGCGCTGCGACGCCTCTGCTTGGGCTCGCTGAGTCTCCATCATCTGCTGAAGGAAAATGAACATATGGTGTGTATCCGTCGGTATCGGAGGTGGTGGCGGCAGCATCTCTGGAACGACGACCGAAACCCTCTGGGATGGAGGTGGTAGACCTCCCTACGCAACTGCCACGGCCTCTGGGATAGTGGAAACACTGGGGGCAGTTTCCTGAACTTCCTCCTCAGCCTGGTCGGATCTCTCGTGCAGGCTACTCCAGTGGCCTGCGGGTGCGTCTTCGTCATCCTGGAGATGAATTGAAACAAAGAGATCAATATGGCACATGAGAAGATATTATCAAAGAAGGACAATAAATTTTAATACAAGGAGAGTCATCATGATAATCAAAGGATCAAAAAATTTTCTAGGTGTGATTGAGAAATTCTAGTAGTAATAATTAGGACCAAATTTCTAATAGCAGGCTCGTAGCAGCACTCTAAATCGAGCACCACTATGAAAAATCGTACTTGTTGCGACTCTAACTTGGAGACCTGCATGGACCATGTAATGGCCCGCTCCGCCCTAGCAGAACGTCGATTCAAACGGCATGTTCAACGACTTAAACGAGCCGTCGACCCGATGAGTTGGCCTCGACCAGATGTAGAACCGATGCAAGGCTTTCATTGGCCCGTCAAGATGAATCCAGACTTAGACTTTCAAAGGCGCGCTCGAAGTATCGCTCGGCCGATGCGAACATCGCTAAGGTGGGTGGCTCCGATGAACCCGTCATTGCTTAGCCTAGACACATAAAAATACGGACACTATCACGAGAATCGCTAGGCGATAACACCATGCATGCTAATAAATGACTCAACGCACCTAGCTAAGGGAATAATCCCATCTTGCATGCTTGTTTAGAACATGGAAAAGAACTCGGCAAATATAGAAACGCTCACACCGCGCTCTACACTCGTGCTAAGGCACAAGCTTACGTTCAAGTTCCCTATGCGTTCAACAATCAAACAATGAATGGGTTACAACAATGAAACGGGAAGACTATCGACATAGTCGTTCCGAGTAGAGTTAGCAACATTGAAAGACTATGGGACCGATGGGTCGCCAAGGCGACTCCCGCACGAGGAGTTGCAAAATGTATGAACGAATGAATCAACGAATAAAAGAATAAATACGTGAATGAATCGATGAACAAACGGACAAGTGAAAGAAAGAAAAGAATGAATGAATGAAAGATAAAAAAAGAAAGAATGGCTAACGACAGGTGTGACGGGCACGTGCAACGGGGCTCGCTAGCCGCGCTGCACGGACGCCAACCTGGTCGATAATGCATTATGGCTAAGGGTTAGCCTACAGCTCGAAGATGGCCGCTAAGTTTAAAATGTCAAGATAATACGAAATGGTCATGGACAAACGGCACGGGCGAGGGGTGACGATGCCGTGGCCGTGCAATGATTCTGCGGCACGGGCATTATGTGGAGTATACCGTGGCCGGCCTAGGCAGAATCAAAAATCGGGGCTTACGGGCTGCCTGGGTACGGGCTTGGGCACCGGAAGACGTAAGTGAAGGGTATTTCAAGAGACTTAACGGGGTGTACCAGCCATCACCCTACGCTAAGTTGAAAAATACCGAGGAGAATGTCCAGAATGGCTTGTAAAGCAAGCGACCGGTGCATATAGATTAAGTGGACTTGCTGGTGGCCATCCACGTGCAAGTCCTTGCATTGAAATCAAAGTAATCTAAGTTAAATGAACAAGCGCCTACTGAATGGCTTGAAACATATCACACAAAAATAACAAAGAGTGCTTCATCCAAATGAGTTAGAGAACGTGCCTACGATGTGCTAGGACCCAAGGCAGGGACACGCCCTTGAATATTGAATGTTACACGAATTTTATCAAGTTGTTACATATGAATTATTGACTAACTTGGTTTACTTTGGACAGGGAAGGCCGGACGGTAAGTATGGGTAAGTTGTGCATGTAATTCCGTACAACACTTGTATTCGGCAACACGAGATAGGCTATGAAATATGCCATGTAAATGATCCTAAGGCAAGATTAGAAAGACATGAATGATAGACGGTGCACAAAAGTAAATGGAACGTGTTTGGTAATGATAGCATTGTGGACGAGCTAGCCTCCCCACCAGTGCATAACAATGTACTGATAACCCCACAGTCTGCTTGCAGGAAGCAGGAAACGTCGACGGGTGCGGAGCTTTCCTCGAATGTGCTAAGGCACGGAGCTATCTCTGGAGCCTTGGAGCGTTGCAAGGAGCTGAAGCACCATATACGGGACAAATGTATCGGAACATCGCCATAAATTATTCTATCTTGTAAGCCACTTGGCACGCCTTTTATGTTTCAGAGAGAGAGAGCTTGAGCGATTTATAATATCGGCCAAGCACCGCTTGTAAACTTTTTGAAAATCAATAAAGAGTTTGAATTCGCTTCAACTTGTGTTCGTTTACTTTCCGCTGCAAATGGGGACACTCTATGCGACTCTGTGGCCTAGCTCAAATCGGCCGTTTCTGGACTTGGCCTTGCACGGGCGCAACCTAGGCCCGTGCTGCATCACGCCTTAGCGAGGACGATCGCTCCTACGGGAGCGGAACGTGACAGACCACCACAAAAATGGGTCACGACCCGCACCCTGATTAGGGACACGAAAAGTGGGTACATCCAGCTTACGCCGCAGAATCGGCGGTAGAACGCTGTATAGGTCTCCTAGAAAGTATAGCATCTAAACACAATATATAAAGACCTGTCATCTCCGCACGGAGGTATATAATCTCAACTCAATCACAAGACAACTAGGAAAGATAGGCACGAATATCAGATAGATATGGTGAACATAGAATACGGAAATAAAATAAGGTCACAACCAGAAATGAGTCGAAGACATAACATAAGTTCCCGAATAACATATGTATCAAAAGTCTAACATAAGTTGGATCGCAGTCCAGACAAACCTAGCTAATAGATCTAGATAGAAGTACTGTCATCCACTGGCTCCGAGGGTATCAGCTGGTCACAGTCTATGTCCTGACCAAACCCATAGTGGGTAGAATAGTCCGCATCTATGTTATCTGGATATATCATAACGGTATCCTGTCAGAAAAATGAACGAGTACAACGCTGGCAACAAATTCCATAGTAATGATAAATGCTCTAACAGTCAATCATAACAGAGTACATGATGAACATATCAAGATGTAAGTATAACAGGATATATAAACTTGAAATCATGTCAAGGTGAATCATGCAGAGAAAGTAAGCTGAACTGTAATATATGACTGATGTAATAAATGTAAAAAATGCCTCGAATATTATAGCATAATGTGATCGGTAAGGGTCAAGATCAGGCTCCCAGCCGACCGGCTACAAGTACGTGGACTCGGCCCGGCCGGGATGGCAAGCTATGGAGCAAGAAGTAGCACAGGTCAGGCTATACCCATCGTGAGGTGAGGGTATAGCTATGATACAAGTAGTAACTCAAGATGGGCATTGATCACACTATCTATAAAATTCCCTATTCTCCGAATAGTATACGGATCCGGACAAAGCACGTCATGGCACGGGATTTCCTAAGAGGGGAGCAAGTCCTTTTCAGGAATCAACGTCAATACAAGTACAAGAATCAAGGCCAAGCAAGTACCAGTATCCCAAAAAATTCAGGAATAACATCTCATGACAGAAATCCGACAATACTAGTCCGTGCACCAATGTGTCGAGAATCAAGTAAACACTATAACTGAGCTGGTAGAGAAGATATCAAGACAAGTAACTGCTATCAGATAGTGTACTCGCCTGCTGTCCTGAGCTGTAGGGTATATCAATGCTCAGAGTGGTAATCAGAGACCTAAAGATGAGATATTGTATGTTAATTTGAGTTTAACAAAGTTATGAATGATTTCTAATATATGATATGAAATCTAGGTCAAACTAGGTCACACTGAGTCACACTAAGTCATGTCAAGTCAATCTAAGTCAAACTAAGTCAACTCTAGGTCATACTAGTCTTAGCAAGTCAAACGAGGTCAAAAGTTGACTTACAGTTGACTTTTAGTCAACTGGTCAACTCTAGGTCAACCCTAGGTCAAACTGGTCAAATGTTGACTAACAGTTAACTTTTGGTCAACTGGTCAAATCTAGTTTGGATTTGGACCATTTTAGACAAAGGGTTGACTCGTTGTTGACTTTTGGGTAAAAAGTCAACTCTAGGTTAATAGAGACAAAATTGGTTCAAATATGACATTTGTAGGGTGTACCTATCAAGACATCTAAGTTTCAAGTTAAACCGACAACCCGTATCCCGTATCTTGAATTTATCTGTTTACCCTTTATATAATATTTACCCTTTACCTCTCTAACACTAAAGCCAAGTGGCATTCCCTTAGGAGTTTCACTTCTGGCTTCCTAGGGTAGTAGGATACTAGCCTATACTAATATTACCTACCAAGTTTCCTAGGTAAGGTGGACATCGAGTCCATCTTACGACTCATGTTGTTCAACTACCCATTACCTTGAGTATCGTAAGATACTCAATGGTATCATGAGGTACTATTCTTTCCACCTCAAATGCAACCCCGATTCTAACTTAGGAGTCTACCCACAAACTCTATTTCATATTAGCTAAGTCCTATTTCAATTTGGATACGTTTCGACACTCGTATCTCATTTTACCCCTTCATTCGCCCTCACACAAAACACTCACTCACTCTCACAAAACTCACTCTCACACTCACATATAGGACTATTAGGGGGTTTATTTAGAGGGTTATATGGGTATTTATACAGGGTATATAGGTATATATATAGAGGTATATATATATGTATATATATAGTGGGTTAAAAAATATATAGGGGGGTTTGCGGGGGTCAAAGGGGTCATGGGGGGCTGCCACTGCTGCTAAAGCTGCTGTTGCTGCTGCTGTTTGCAAGGGGGCAGCAGCCCCTAATCCCCCTCTACTGCTGCTGTCCTGCTCTTCTTTTCCTTCTCCTTCTCACCCTCTATTCTACCCTCTATTCTAATCTCTTCCTCTCTAATCTTCTCCTCCATCTCACTCTATATATATATCACACCACATATTGATATATATATATGTGGTGTGATATATATATATATATATAGAGTGAGATGGAGGAGAAGATTAGAGAGGAAGAGAATAATATATATATATATATATATATATATATATATATATATATATATATATATATATATATTGAAGAGGGGGAAATGAGTTAGAATGAGTTGTGTGTGTGTGTGTGTGTATATAGATATATATATATCTATATATATATATATATATATATATATATATATATATCTATATACACACACACACACACACAACTCATTCTAACTCATTTCCCCCTCTTCAATATATATATATATATATATATATATATATATATATATATATATATATATATATATATATATATATATATATATATATTTATATATTTATATATATATATATAAACACACACTAATACAAATAACACTCCACATCCCATTTCCTCCATCTCTCTATATAATATCTAAAAGCCCACACACACATATATATACAAAATATGAAATTAAAGTGTCTAAAACACTTAGATACAAAACTAATTAATCTTGGGGTGTCCAACTTGGGGGAAAAACACTAGGACACAAGCAAAAATCCTAACTCCTCCTAGGACACACCAAATGGACTCAAATTTGACACAAATAGGGACACAACCATAGGGATCAATCATACTTGGTCAAAACTATTCTACATGATGAAGAAATAGAAATAGAGGATAGTTTGTACCTATTGGGAGATGGATCCCAATACAAAATCCTCCGACACGGCTCTGACACAAAGTGAATTGTTTAGGACACACCTCTTCTCCTCTTGCTCCCAAAAGTTTGTAGAAGCACCATTTGAGGTAGAGGGAGAGATTGATGGAAGAATATTTAGAAGGGAACCTTGATTTGGAGATGAATCCAAGGAATTTGCTCTTCATTTTTGAAGAACACTTGGAGAAGAAGATGGAGAAATTTGAAGTGTGAATGGGTGAAAAAAGGGCGAGGGGGTGGCCGACCATATAAAGAGGGTTTTGTCCCCTTGTGTAATTACAAGTTTACCCCTCTTTCCTTTCTTTATGAAGGTTTAATTTTCTATTAGGGTTTGGGGGTTAGAAAAGACAAAATAAAAATCATAATTTGGTCTAACCACTCATGTGGGATTAGACCAAACTCCTAGACCTAAATGATGAGATTGGTGGGCCATGGCTAATTAATGTGTTAAGTACAACTTAAGTCAAAATTCCTCGAAATCCCAAAATATGTCGGAATGAGATAAAATTCGAACCCGACTCCTATAATCATTAAATATTAACATTCATGAAATAAAAAAACCCAAAATATTCAAAAAAATGGAAAATTACCATTTTACCCCTATCTTAGAAAAATGAGGGTGACACCCTCCCCCTGCTCCCCCCTCTGGCAACCCGTGCGCCTCACCCTCCCGCCACCGTCTCCTTTCCTGCCTCCACCTGCGCCGCCTCCTCTCGCCGTCGGCCACCCCCACCCCCTCCTCCACCTGTGCCCCCTCCTCGTGCACCGCCAGAGGGGGGAGGGGGCATCGACCGTCGGAGAGGGAGGGGGATGCATGGAGAGAAAGAGAGGGAGCCAAGGGTAGTTTTGAATTTTTTTTTGTTTTAGGTATTAAGTTGAAAAACTAAAATAGTTGAAGGTATCGAGTTGTTGAGTAAAAAAGTTTAGGGTATTAAGTTGAAAAACTGAAATAGTTGCGGGTATCAAAGTGCAATTAAGCCTATATTATTTTGCGTATTGTCTGTATACTGACAGTATTCTTCTAGTATACTGATGGTATACTATTTGACTCATTTGTTTCCAGAGAGCAAGTTCTTTCTATGCAGTATACATTTTTGTTTTGGTAGCATATCGACGATATTACCAACAGTATACTATCTAGGCTAAAATTGTTCATCATTAAATATTGCAAAGACTAATGTTATAGTCGTTACTGTGCTAGCGATATACAAACGGTATACATCACGCACAGTAACAACTCTAAATGTTGAGTTGTTTTGGCTTCCTATATATAATGTTGACCTTATTAATACCCAATACTTGAGCCATAAATTTCTACCTACTTACACAAAATCTTTCACACTCACTAAATCTTTCAATTGCCATTACTCATTGTGCTAGAGTGAAGTTGAGTTGTACTTTGAGACTTGTTGGAAGATCATCACTTCTTTGTTTGAGGTTGAAATTAAGGATCCCTTTGCGGCAAAGCTCGTGTATTTGAAGTTAACGAGTTCTTTGTATCAAAGTTCGTAATTGTAAACTATTGTTCAATAGTTGATTAAAATCGAAAAGAATTGTGGAATTGGATTGCCTCGTGGAGGAGACCATAATCCATAGAGCATTTGATTTCTTTGCATCTCTCTTAAATCTTCTTTGTATTACTTGTTTGTGCAAATTAGTTACAAAATCATATTCATCCCCACTTTATGGTTGCCTACACTTGAATGAGCAATTGACCTTTTTATGTGACCGAGCCCTTTTACAGTTGCTGTAACGACCCGCTCCGTCCTAGCGGAACGTCGATCCAAACAGCAAGTACAACGACTCATTTCAATCGTTGACTCGAAGAGTTGCGTCGACCCGATGAAGTATCAATGTGAATCGATACAAGAGTTACGGTGGCCCTTCAAAAGAATCCAGACTTAGACTTTCAAAGGTGCGCTCGGAGTCTCGCTTGGCTGATGCAATCATCGCTAAGGTGGGTGGCTCCGATGAACCTGTCTTTGCTTAGCCTAGACACATAATAATACTGACAATATTGCTAGATCGCTAGGCGATAACACCGTGCATGCTAATAAATGACTCAAAGCACCTAGCTAAGGAAATAATCCCATTTTGTATGCTTGTGTAGAATATGAAAATGAACTTGGAAAATTACTCGAACCCATGCACCGCACTCCACGCTCATGCCAACACACAGCTTATGTTTCGAGTAGGTTTACTTATGCGTTCAATTATAAATAAAATGCTAGTCACTAGATCGTACCACAACTTGAGACATGAAACAATAAATGGTTTGCTAAAATGAGGCAGGAAGACTATCAACATAGTCGTTTCGAGCAAAGTATAGAAATATCATAAGACTTCGGGACCAATGGATCGCTAAGGCGGTTCCCGTACATGGAGATGTATAATGAATGAATGAACAAATGAATGAATGAACAAGTAAAAGAAAGAAAGATAAGAAGGAAAGAATGATTAGCGACGGGTATATCGGGGACGTGCAACGGGGCTCGCTATCGTACTGCACAAACGCCGCTAACCTAGTCAATAATACATTATGGGTCTAGACAGACTGATAAGTTAATTCATTTGGCTCATGACAGCCCGACAATATAATTGGCTCTAGACAACCTGATAATTTAAAACTAAAAATGAGAATACGAAATGGTCGCGAACAACTCGTGCATGAGGGACGGGACAAAGAATTCCAAGGCAATGATCAGAGACATCGTGGCTGGCCTAGACAGAATCATAGCTTACGGGCGGCTTGTGTGAGGGCTTGGTCAATACAAGAGACGTAAGGCCGGGTATTTCGTAGCCTATCAGGGTGTACCAGCCATCACGCTTGATAGGTAACGAATACCATAAAGAAAAGTCTAAATGGCTTACATAGCCAGCGATCGATGCATATAGATTAAGTAGACTTGTTGGTGGCAATCCACGTGCAAGTCCTTGCATTGAAACAAGTAATCTGAGTAAGCTGAACATGCTAAGTTACTGAATGAAACATATCTGAACAATGTTTGAGTATGACACATTCTGACAACTTGAGTGAGCTGAACAACTGAACAACAGAGTGAACATGAACATCGAAACAAAGCTTTTAGAGTATAACATAACTTGACAACTTGAATACTTCGTCCACCTGAGGCAGGAACACGCTCTTGACACTCTTGAATGCTTACTCAAATTCCGTTAAGTCGTTATGTATAAATTTTTGGCTAACTTGATCTACCATGACAGGGAATATCGTATGATAAGTATGGTAAGTTTGCATGTCATTCCTATGTTACACTTAATACCGGTAAGACGAGATAGGTTTTACAATATGTCATAAAACTGATCCTAAGGCAAGATTAGTAAGACAATAACTGATAGATGGTGCACAAAAGTAAAGTGAATGTGTTTGGTAATGATAGCAAGTGGGCGAGCTAGCCTCCCCACCAGTGCGTAATAATGTGTCACTCCCGTTTTCCGTTATGCGTATTTTCAGTATACGTGTACGGATTTTCGACCCGCATCTTGGCTTGTCTAGCACAGCTTGGCATGGTTTGGCTGGTTTATTTTGGTTTGGTTTGGGTGAATGGTTCATCATGATAAACCCCCCTTATATAACCAACCCATTTTTTACACTTCTCATTTACTTTCATTTACTTCTTCTTCCTCCATTAATTCTCTCCAACCACCAAAGACAAGTACAACTTTCTTTATGGAGAAACTCCATTTTTATTGTTTTATTGTTTTTCCTATAAGCTTCTAAGACTCTTTAGTACTTAGTATTTTTTATTTTGGAGGATTAAAACTTGTAGATCTAAGTTTTTTTCAAATTTTGGTTTTTTTGGGTTTTGATCTATCAAACTTCTTTGTTTTCAAGTTTTGATTATTCTATATTGTAAAGAATTTGATTTTACCCAAAATGGACCTTTGAAAACCCAGATTTTGAGTTATTTTGAGTGAATTATGGAACTTGGAAGTTCATGGGTTCCATGGTTCTTCTCGGGTTGGAGAAGAAGAACAGTGTGGGCGCATGGCATTTTATGCGCCCACAGGGACTTTAGCCTTGGGCTCATAGCCCTATATATGCGCCCAAGCTCCCTGCCTTTCACAGTGTGGGAGCATGGCTTTATATTTCCCGTAACTCATACTTGCTTATGTGCATAACTTTAGATATGTGCTAAGTCATGGTGTTCCATAGCAGCGGACGCATAGCCCTTATTATGTGCCCACATGGCCAGTATAGATGGCTCCTGACTTAGCTTCCCATGCACCTTGCTTCACTCATGTGGGCGCATAGACCATGAACCCTGTTTCACTCATGTGGGCGCATGTATGTGGGCGCATAGGCAATGCTCCATGCCTCACTCATGTGGGCAGATACATGTGGGTGCATGCCCTTAGGTGCATAGCCTTGGGTGCATGCCACTCTCAGTACATCCATCATGGGTGCATGCTCTTCATCACACCCCATGGTCCTTAGTGTGAATTGTGACTTTGTTTGTAGACTTTACTTTACTAAGTCGTATAAGGTTATTTTCTATGTTCCACATGTACTCTGATCTTTAAACACGATCTTGGTATCGCACGTACACTCTTTAAACAACTCTTTAATAGTGGCCCGTCGTGGTGCATACACTCTCTAAACAACTCCTTGATAGTGGCCCGTCGTGGTGCACTTACATGAACACGAGATGACATTGTGACCTTACATGATAACTCTTGATAGTGACCCATCGTGGTGAACTCTTGACCAGTACTTGACATGATAATTCTTGATGGTGGTCCATTGTGACGCACTCTTGACTTGATAAGTAACATAACATGGCATGTAATCTTGACAAGTAACATATAACTCTCGTTTAACACCGTGGATGATTTCTCTTGGTTGTATCGGTACAAGCTACATGTCTCGTCTTGCATCATGTCTAGGACATGAATTTCTGATTTTCACGGTCAGAAATTCGTATTGAATCGGCCTAGGATAATGACTAGATAGATCAAGTAGTCCATGAAGAGATTTTCCAGCTACATGCAGTCCCATTATCTGGACGCTCTAATTGGACTTGTAGCCTGCCGTCGAGTAGGACACATTTCCAGCACACTGTCATGTGTTGTACCCCCAAGTTACCTAATCCAACTCTCTCAACTTGCGACTAGATAACCTAGATTAAGTCTGCAGGACTTGTGGCTGTTGGAACATCTCGATGCATCTTGTCAGTAACTAAGCTTGTGATAACCCTAGTTAGTTAAAGCATCAAGCCGTACTCATTGCTTGGCCATGATTGATGGATGGAGTCTAGTCTAGTCTTGCCTAGGCAAGACCAGTACATGGTTATCTTACCACGTTATTGTTATAATTTACTGGAATAGTCCTTTAGTTATCTTATCATTTATCACCATGTTTTCTCTAACTCATGTTTTCATTATCTTTTATGTATCATGTGCTAATATGCTGGTTTTAGTTCTTAAGTGAAGCCTCCCTTGTGGTACTTGTAAAATCCCTAAATTTCTACTACAATTTTTTTAATAAATATGGTATTGATTTTTGTACTTCGTATTTTTATGTCGCGTACGAGTTTGCATTTCGTTAATTTTTCGTCAAGTGCGAATAAATACGAAGTACGTATTTTTATAAAACGTTTTAATTATATAGATGTAGAAAATATTTCAAAATAATAGGCGATAAATATTTTATATTGCTTGAAGTTGTAAATGCGTCGCGCCGAGGATTGCCAAACTTTATTTTTATTTTAAAAAAAGGCCATTTTATTTTGTGGTACAAGTATAACTAGTAATTTAGAAAAAATGTGTTTTATGTAAGTATTATTTTTGCATGCGAGTGTATATATATTTGTATTTTCGAAATTAATTATTATCATTAATATATTATTTCGAAAAAGGTATATTAAATATGGGTTGATTTAATATGTAATTAATTATGGTGATTTAAGTTTTAAAAAATTATTAAGTTATTTAAATACAGTTTAAATTAGAGGTAGAATTTATCTACATTGGATTATATTTGATTGAGTTACTTTTAAATCAATTTGAATTAAATAGTGGAAAATCTAAGGAAAATTAAAATTCTTCTTAGTCCTTATCCAGATAAGACTTTTGTAAATCCCCTGATTTTTCAAAATAAATATTTTTGAATTTTTTGAATTTTTAAATAACTATTTATTGACTTATTATATAATTTGTATTATTTTACATATATTTAGTATAGTGCTCATTAGTGAATTTAGTATAAAAATATATAAAGCTATTATTCTAGTACATTAAGGATCTAAACTATATTATACAATTTTTCTCAAAATTTTAGGATTTATTTCATAACATTTATTACTTTTTACATGTTACTTATATTGTACACTATTTGCATAATATAGAATAAATGTCAATTTAGTATTAAATATTTCAGCTTGTATAAATGAGATTAGATGAAGGTTATTTAACTAAATATTAACTCTATTTATTATCTATAGTAATTTTAAATAATGATATAGATAAGTTAGATAAATACGAACTATATTTTAAGTTAATCATAATACTAAGTCTAATAGGAAAGCATCCCTATCTATATTATATCATAACAAAGTAACTCCTATCAATTTAAATCGAATCCTATCTAATTTAGGAGATAAATCTGAAATAAGTACCTATATATACCCAATACATTCTCTTTCTATCAACCATAATTCGAAATTATTTTAGTCCAATAGGAACTCAAAAATTCGTCATCAGAATTCAGCCCCGCTTTTTAGTAGCAAGAACAACTTGGAACGACGATATCTCCTAACTCCGAACTCCGTTTCGCCTCCAGTTTTTTTTTAAAAGAAGTGTATCGAGGTAAGCTTTCCAGAAATATATTTTAATAGACAAAATTCATTCCGTAGATTTTTGCAAAACTGTTTGAGTATCTAGTGTCCCAAAAATAAACGTGTTTCAGTATTTTTGCAATTTCGGGAGATTCCGGAAACGAAAATGCGATCCGTTTAGTTTTTCGGAAAGCTGATACGAAAACCTATACTATATCCTAAATTTAGAATTTATTAAATAAACATACTAGGTGCAATATTAAATATAATTAGATAATAGACTATTTTCAGCATCCGAAGTTGTTCCTACATCTTTATCTTTGTGTGTTGTTGTTGATTCTTCGCCAGGACACCATCTTACCTCACTCGGACATCAGGCAAGATACCTTACCATATTTACTGCTTACATTTAGTTGCATCTTATTATTCGATAATTGTATATTTTTTGCACTTTTATTTTCAGTTATTTATTTTTTTTCATGCATGTGGACCTAGAGTTAAGAGACTACCGTCAATGTAATGCATCTCATTAACTTGTCACGATTGTATCACGAGATGTGTATAAGTTGAGAGTACATATAGAGGTCAGTTGCGTGTTGGCTGATCTCCCGTGCGCATGCTTAGGAATAACTGTCAATAGATGCATTGTTAGAAGACTTAACAGTTTTTAGGTATAAAACAGTGTTGTGGAAGCGACGTGTGTTGGTGCGTCGTGGTTATGACGCATGTATAGTATCATTGAGGGGAGAGGACAGCTATTAGTATAGGGGCTACATTTACTTTCACACACATTTTGGGCCGATAGCGACTCGGATGAGCGCTATTTACTGCCCCGGGGCCGATAGCGACTCAGATGAGCGCTACTTACTGCCATGGCCAATAGTGACTCGGACGAGCGCTACTTACTGCCACTCTTTATTTACTCTGCTGATCCTACAGCCCCTGTGTAGAACGTTGTCCTCAAAGTGCATATCACTTAGACGGTTAGGGACCCAGTTGTGTTATAGTTTATAGTGTTTACATTTACAGTTATAGATGGTATGTTCTTCCTGTATCTTGTTACGTCCCTCTGAGGACCTGGTGATCTCTCTAGATGTGTACTTTTGTGATGTTTCGTAGGTGCTCTAAACAAGGCCATGACCTACTCTTTCTTCGAGGATGATTGCACTAAAATCGTCTTCGCATCGTTCAACAAATTTTCTTCATTCCTATGTATTTCTCTTTTTAGTTGGTAGTGGATTTGTCTCCGTCCAACATTTTGTATAATGATATTTATGAATTGATCTTATGATATATTTATTCGTGGATGAGATTAGTTTCATGGTTACAGCATTTTACAGCTTATGTGTACATATGAAGTTTCCATATATTAGAGTATGCTTCGTATGTATACAGCTGGCATGACTTCGTACTTAGTCCTAAATATTTTGGGACTGGGGCGTTACAGCACATGCTCTTTCTGGGTCTGACACAGCTGGTTTTGTATAGCCAGATTTCGGACTAGCACTCGAGGATCTTCCAGCCTTCCGGCCAGATGGTGAACACTAGACGCAACCCTGACAACGAGTGGGTTTTATTTTGCTCTCCCACTCTACTGTAAATTATTCTTTTGAGGCATTTAGCCGCCGAGCAAGTGTTAGCTCGTATTAAATTTATATTCCGGTCTGTTTAAGGGCTGTAACATGATTGACAAATCCTAGGGTTGATCATGTATGACTTAAACTCTTGCTAGTCTTCGCATTTTGTATGATTAGCTTCATGATCAACTAAATATGTAATGTATGGGATGCCTTACTTTGTATCTCTGATGATCTACCATCTTGTTACATTTACTTGCTTGCTTGAGGTTGAGACACTAGGCTTGTTCTTGACCATAAGAGACTGTTGGCTTGTAGTTAAACCCTCATACATCTAGACAGTCTACCGTATTACGAGGTGGGATTCTCTTCTATATACGTAGCTGGCTGTGTCTGTCCTTCGCTCTCCAGTATTCTGATTCTGGTACGTGACACGGTTCAAGTGGTGGCCCATGCAGGTCTTGTAAATCAAGATGTGTGAGGGTTTCACTTAATAGATGTCTCAATCAGTACTCGTCCTTGATCTCTACTTGTGTCTTCTAATCTTTCCGAAATCTTGACCTGATCACATGCTTATATCCTCGATCTATCATGGTCCTTCCTTATTGTTTCCTATGTCGTTTCTTCAGCGGCATTGTTCCTGGTCCTACCAATCAACGAGGCGAAGCACCTCCAGCGAACCAGCAGCAACCTGGAGACCAAGCCCAGCATTCAGGGCTAGCCTCCAGAGTCATGCCTACCGGGGTCTAAGAGCTACCAGTTCAGCCAGTCTAGCCTACAGAGCCTGACAATGGAACCCTGGTAGGTCTCATCAGAGAATTGCTTGCATCTCAAGATCGTCGGTGCGATGCCCTGCACCAGACAGTATAAGATACCATGGACAGAGTTGGTTACCAAGCAAACAACGCGGCTAACAACTTCAAGCGTCTGAACCCTCCCTTCTTTGACGGCAGTGAAGATGCTATCGCTGCTGATGCGTGGCTTCATGATATAGAAGTTATCATGGAGGCAGCTAGGATTCCTGAAGAAGAGAAGGTGGTCGTTGTGCGCCTACAGCTATTGGACTTATCCTGCAGCTGGTGGGCGATGCTTTCAGTTGGATTACCAACGCCTACTTTGTGGGCAGTTTTCAGCAATAAGTTCCAGACCAAGTACTTCGACGCAGTAGCTTGGTATGATCTGCAGATGAGATTCACCAATCTTAAGCAGATGGGCAGGACGGTCGATGGATATGTGACCGATTTTTCTAGACTCAGTCGGTTTGCTCCTACCTTGGTGGCAACCGAATTGGATCGAGCCCAGCGATTCCAGCAGGGACTCCACCTAGAGATCATTATTTCAGTGGAGTAGTTTGAGCACCAAATGTTGGATGTCGTCTTGCGAGCAGTGAAGAGGCATGAGTATACTTCACAAAGGATTGTAGATAGAAGTGGAGGACGAAAGAGGTCTCATGGGCAGATGTTCCAGTCATTAGCACCAGCCCCGGCAGCTAGGACTTTGACTATTGGAGCTCCTAGGAGGGCGACCACAGTCTCGTCGGTTCAGCACTCGACACTGACGTATTCTCAGCAGCAAAAGCAGTCTTTCGCAATAGGCTGCTCTCATTGTAGGAAGCCAGGACATGTAGTATCAGAATGTCGCAAAGCACAGGGTATGTTTGGCTTGTGGGGCACCAGACCATAAGATAGGGTCCTTCCGAATAGAGCTAGTTTATCGTCATCAAACCTAACTAGTCCATCGGTTAGGGGTCCAGTACCAGTGCAGCAGCAGCAGTACCAGCTTTCGAGGCTATTGCCGCCTCAAGCACAAGCCTTCCAACAGCAGAGACCCCAGCAGTATGCCCAGGTCCCAGCTCAGATGCAGAACCGGCAGAGAGGTTTCCAGCATAGGGGACCAGCACCCAGAGGGCTGTAGTGCCCCGTCCTTACATCGTGCCCCGTTCTCCGTCCATGGGGTGCACGAGAAAGGAACATCGTCGCCATCGATTCGGTCGGGACCGATAGGTTGTGATCGATCGAATCGGTCGAACGGGAACGGTTGAATTAAGATCCATTCCCCGTTATGGAATGGCTTCTTCAGAACCAAGTCCCATATTCAGCGGGTTGTGCCTCAAGGATTGACTCTGCGATTGGGTCAGGAGAGACCTCATGTTGCTCTATTTTTCATGTCGCTTACGTTGGTTTTGGTTTTGTTTTCTGAATGCGTTTTCGTGAATATTTTTGATAGTTTTCATGGCTTGCATTTTGAACTCGCATTACCTATCGAACTTCTTGAATAATACAGTGTTCTAATCGGTTGCTTGTGCAATTTTAGGTAATCACGTAGGCGACGTCTAGCACGACCAACAATTTCTCTCGCCTTAAGCAAACTCAAGGTGAGTGGCTGACATCCTTCGTCTTGACCCTTTATTTCAGAATGAGAACTCAGATAACAGTATCAACTTGAATGGTTCACTTGGAAAATACAAGTCCTATGTTCAGATAAGAAAAGATAAGAGTCTAGCAAAGAGATAGAATTATTTCAGGGTTTAAAAATAAACCAAGTAAATGAATTGATTACTTAACAGCCCCAACGATACCCTAAATTATACCTTATTAACATAACACGGTCATTGGATAACTTGTCGACAAAGGGTGTTTTTACCGTTTCTTCGGATCGGAAATTCCTGGACTAGGGGACCGATCCGGCCATAGAGGAAACGGGGTATAGCCGAGCTGAGTGTGTAGCAACAGGTAGTTCGACGACTTGCATCGGAGCTCGCTACTTGTAGTACAAGGATTCCGTTTACCAGGCTATTTCCATGATGGCTAACTAACGTCGGAGACCTGTGGGTAATACACCTAATATAATTATTATCAACTAACAGGAAAGGTGATGGTAAGTTTTATTTTGTACGGCACGCTCTGTCGGGAGAAGTTCTAGCGTAATTCACTTGGTTTATATTCCGCCAAACTGTTCGCATGAAAATAACAAGAATGATTAGAAAGATCACAAATAAATAAGTTACAATGCTTTATCTAAATTTTTGAACCAAATGAGAGCTTGGAAATTAATTAGCCACTCGCCAGTATATGTTGATTGTACTGATCCTCGCTCTCTCTACAGGTGCAATAAATCAGGAGGAGCGTGCCACGTGAAGGAAGGCAACGCTCGTGTGTTTTGAAGCTTCGTCCGTGCGACCGAAGCCTAGATCCAATCTTTTGAAGACTCCGATGTCGAAGACCAGAAAACAGATGGAGCGACTCCCCACCATCCCAGGTGGATTTTATAATACTGGTTATAGCAACTAATGGATGAAATGTATAGAACGGCTATCTAATCGACCTTCATTTTGTAATGGAGTCAGTTTGTAAAAAGCCCACGCGGTGCCTTTGTATCGAGTTTGTAAAGTGATGTTCATTATCAATAAAGCTTAAGTTTCTTTCTTTATAATGTGTGTTCAATTTACTCTACGCATTCTCTTGTTATTGTGTTTCGGATAACCTTATGACTATGCCTTGTGTGATCGCAATTTAGGTTCGTACGACATCAAGCCCGGGGGACGACTATCGATTCTACGGAATCGGGACATGACATAATGATATCAGAGCACGGCTTTACATCCTTTGGCCTTCCGTTTGAGTCTCGAACCATTGACCTCGTGTCGATGAGATGAGTTGTTCCATACAGCGAGTCCGTAATATTTTCTGGGACTAATACGAGTTGTCTTCTAAATCCCAGAGGTCCAAGAAACTGCGGGCGGGAACGGAGATAGTGCTTCGAGCGACTCGAGCAGCTCAAGGGCGCAACCCTCAAACGTCCCTATGGATCCTATGGAGCGGATGATGTGCATGTTGGAAGGGCAACAGCAGTAGGCCGAGGCAAATCAGCGTCTGAACGAACAGCATCGACAGCACATTGAAGAGCAGCAGTGACAAGCTGCGGCACGACAGACTCAATTCAAGGCCCAATTCGATACGCAGTTCAAGTTGCAGCAGAAGCAGCTTGATACTCTTCAGAAAATCATCCAGGCGGTTATGGCCAACAGAAATTCTGCGACAACTCACACTGCAGTCGAGCCTGCGGTTCGACCGATTCAAATCGAGCCAGAGGCGCCCGAGAATTCACCTGCGACACCAAGAAGCTCCAACTTTGAAGTATCAAAATTCATGAAAAATTGCCGCACTTCCTTCTACAGTACTGAAGACCCTTCTTTGGCGATCGATTGGTTGGAGGAGTTGGAAGACCGGTTCGAGCTTCTGGGCGTCGACGAGTCCAAGAAAGTCGCATACGCTCAACTTCTACTCCGATTGAACGCGCACGACTGGTAGGCCGTGCAAAAATGAGCGATCAGGCCCGACGATGAGACAGCGGCAATCACCTGGACCACCTTCCGAAAGGAGTTCGAGATCGAGTACCTCCCTGCAGCCGTTCGACAAGACAAAGAAAATGAGTTTATGCAGTTGAGACAAGGGAACAAGACGGTGAGGCAGTACCCAGCAGAATTCAACAAGTTAGCCAAATTTGCTGGAGCATTCTTGCCAACAATGGAGAGTCGCGCTCGATGATTTGAAGTGGGACTGTGGCCTACTATCTCTGCTCATGTGTCAGTTGCCGAATACAAGGCAACGGGCGAGTCCCTGAATCACGTCCTCCGCCTTGAACGCCAATATCCCCAGACGCTGTCGGCACTGTGCATACATACAATCACAAATGCCCTAGCCATGCAGGAGGAAACACTGGGACCAAGCATCCAAACAATGGGCAACAAGGCGGATAGCAAGGGCGAAATTCGTGGCCTCAATGCACCCGATGTCACCGATTCGGTTACACTATCAACTATTGCTGGATACCATAGCAGGGATGCTAGAACTGTGGAAAAATGGATCACGTTCATGCTAGTTGCCCAACCAGAAGGTCGAACCCAATGGCGCCCCAACAGCAGCAATATCGTCCAAGGAACCAGGGTCCAGCGCCACGAGCCTAACAAACCACACCGCAAAATGGCCAAGATTGTCGCCCCAATGCCCAGGGCCGCGTCTACGCAATGACTCGAGATAAAATACTGGCATCAGATATAGTAGTTTCAGGTATACTAAATTTTAATAATGTGCCTGCTCATGTGTTATTTGATTTATGCGCTTCGCACAGTTTTATATCGGTGGACTTTGCCGTCGAGCACAAATTTCCTATGACATCATTAGATCTCGACCTTAGCGTAAGTACACCTTCGGGCCCACCACTACTCACAAATTTAGCCTATGGCGACGGAATCATCTATATTAGGGGTCAAAAGATCGATCTTGATGCGATAGTTCTAGATATGAAGGACTTCGACATCATACTGGATATGGATTAGCTCGGTCCTTGCAACGCCACCATTGACTTCACAGGAAAGAATGTCACCTTCCGCATACCTGGAGTACCCGAATTCTACTACTCGTGTGGTGAAGCATCATCGACGTGTATGGTGATTTCGATAATTTTTTTGCTCGGAGGATGCTGCATTCAGGATGCGAAGGCTACTTGGTGTCTGTTCGAGATATGCGACTGGATGGTGCAAACGTAGGTCAGGCCGACATTGTGGCAGAATTACCTGACGTATTCCCGAACGAGCTACCTGGAATGCCATCCGATCGAGAAATCGAATTCACCATCGATACATTTCCTGACACCCGACCGATCTCAAAAGCTCCGTACAGAATGGCCCCGGCAGAACTATGAGGGCTCAAGATTCAGCTGCAAGAGTTACTCGATAAGGGATTCATCCGTCCAAGTGTCTCACCGTGGGGTACGCATGTGCTATTTGTCAAAAAGAAGGATGGATCGATGCAGCTCTGTATCGACTATCGTGAATTGAATAAGGCCACGGTCCGGAACAAATACCCCCTGCCCCGCATCGACGATTTGTTTGATCAGCTCCAAGGTGCCACGGTGTTTTCGAAGATTGACCTTCGATCGGGTTATCCCCAGCTCAAATTTAAGCCAGAGGACGTGCCGAAGTCTGCCTTCCGCACTCGTTATGGCCACTACGAGTTCTTGGTGATGCCATTTGGCCTGACAAATGCTCCTGCCGTCTTCATGGATCTAATGAATCGGGTGTTCCGTCCGTTCGTCAAAAAATTCGTAGTAGTCTTCATAGACGACATTATCGTCAACACGAAGGATCGAGCGCAACATACAGAACACCTGCGGACGGTACTCCAAACTCTTCGAGAGAATCAGTAGTATGCAAATAGGAGCAAGTGCCAATTCTGGCTGAAGAGCGTCTTATTTCTCGGGCACATCATCTCCGTCGTGGGCATCTCAGTCGATCCGAAGAAAGTTGAATCAGGTGCTGATTGGAAATGGCCCGCATCAGTTAGCGAAATTCGAAGCTTCCTAGGTTTGGCGGGATACTACCGACGCTTCGTGAAGGACTTCGCGAAGATTGCATCGCCATTGACTCGCCTCACCCAAAAAGAAGTCATATTCGAGTGGTCAGACGACTGTGAAGCTTCCTTCCAGGAGCTCAAACAACGGCTCGTTTTAGCCCCGATACTTGCTCTTCCTGAAGGGACTGAGGGATTTTAAATCTTCAGCGATGCTTCTGGCCAAGGCTTGGGGTGTGTGCTCATGCAGCGGAATAAGGTGATATCTTTTGCTTTCCGACAGTTGAAGCCACAGGAGAAGAACAACCCCATGCACGACCTAGAACAAGCGGCGATTGTGTTCGCGTTGAAGCTGTGGCGTCACTATCTTTATGGTATGGCATGCAGGATTTATACAGACCACAAAAGTCTCAAGTATCTGTTCACCCAGAAAGAACTAAATTTGCGATAGAGGCGATGGCTTGAACTGATCAAAGACTATGACTTATCAATCGAATATACGCCGGGCAAGAAAAATGTTGTAGCGGATGCGCTGAGCCGGAAGTACTTAGCTTCGTTATGCATCAACAGTCGACGGCTGCGTGACTTGGAAGAAATGGGCATTGAACTCCGAGTTCGTTTTAGAGACATAAAACTAGCACAACTGCGGTTGGAACCAAGCCTAATGGAGAGAATCAAGTCTGCTCAGAAGGACGACCAATACCTGAAGAAGATGTGAAAGCTGATATCGACATGAAAAGCATCCGACTTTGCAGTGGACGAGTCGGGAGTGTTGCGAGTGAAGGGACGGCTATGCATTCCGGATGACACAGAACTTAGAAAGGAGATAATGTCGGAGGCACATTATGCAAAATATTTCTTGCATCCTGGTAGCACTAAGATGTATAAGGACCTCTGTCACGACCCGCACCCTAGAGTTAGGGCACGAGAACGTAACAACGCCCAGCCTACGCCGCAGTGTCGGTGGTAGAACGCTGTCCTAGGTCTCAATGCATCTAACAGTATAAGACTAAACAGTTTATACTCCCCGAATGGGGGTGACATAGCCGAATGTAAACTCAATCACATCTAAGGTAGAGCATAAAGGAAGATAGATAAAACATAAAATCGAAAAGAGATACAACAGATAGAAGTCTAAGTGTCTAAGATACAAACTCAGAATACATCTCAAAACTCAAATACAGTAATCCATAAATACAACTCAAGATGACTGAAAATAAACTATAAGCAAAAAATCCTAGCTATCTATGCAACCTCTACTGTCTCCTCTAGGCTGCAGGCAACCTCCAGGCTATCTGTAAAATTTATCAACAGGTCCAGTCAGGACAAAAGCGAGTACAGTACATCTCAACAGATCATAGCAGGTTAGAAAATATAATCATGCAGTAGAGTAAAATATAGGATCTAAAGAAATACAGTATTTAAACAAGAGAGAGAACTGTAACAGAAATATCTACTATAAATAGAGAACTAACAGTGGCTAGTGAGTCAGAGTACGAGATAGCACATGTGAATAGGACAGATTTGCACAGGATATCGAGGTGCACAGGATCTACACTACAATGGAATTGTTCACACAACTACTAGCACTCCTCCGTATCCCCAATCAATACACAAGGATCTAAACAGGTTATGTTATTGCACAGGATATCACATGGGGGCCCATATAGGGTGCACATGATAGTATACATTGGGGCTCCGTGAACATGAGAGTACAAGATTCATAAGAGTGCACATGTAAAATGGAAGCACAGGAGTACATGATGAAAGTGAAACGCACATGACACAATGTACCCGATGCTCCCGAGGGGGATAACATCGCATGAGAAGATCCATATAGTACTAATCCGTGATAATGTCGTGACAGCATCAAGTATAGTAATCTAAAGCAGGAATATAATTCTAAGCAAGATATGAAATGACCAGAGAATGTACTCGCCTGATATCTGAATGTCCAAGGTAAAGATACTGTCCGAGGAGAGGTGTCTGACTCCTAATTAGAACAGCACAAGTCACGACATGTCCAGAAGGGTAATATAAAGCACTACAATGCATTCTACATGAATCTAGGTCAAACTAGGCCAAAGTCAACCCTTGGTCAACTCTGGTCAACTACACGTGTCAAACTAGGTCAAACTAGGTCATGTCCTAACCCAGCAAGTCTTACTAGGCCTAACCAAGACTATCCTAGCAAGCACACATCAATACAAGGCTATACAAGCCAATATACACCCAACTCTATATAGCATGTAATTATTCAATACTCAAATAGGCAAGAATTCACATTGGATATACACTAGATAATCTATTACTTTAAGCTATATATGCCTACACATATATACACATGCATATATTGGTATTCAACATTAGGTCTATAATCATGGCATTTCAAATGGTTATATAAACTTATATATTACAACACAATATGCTAACATATATATAATATACATACATAGCTAAGTTAACTGTATTCATAAATACTTATGTGAGAGGCTATGTGTGTGTATGTGAACATGGCAAAGGGGAAAGTGAGGGTTAAATGGGCATACATAGTGTATACATATCAAAGAGTGTCAAAGTGTAAGTGAACAAAGTGTCAAGTGTGATAGTGTCAACATAGTATAAGGGGTACATGAGGTAATATAGGATTTGTGTTAACATAGAACATTACATCTCATTAACTTGTATATTGCATACATTACATCTATTATTATATTACATTCATGCTTGCATTCATTTATCATTCATTTATTCTTTTGCACCACTATATGCACCATACATTACATACTATGGAACCTACATATTCATTACAAGCCATACTTATACATGCTTACATTAGATAGGATACTTACACCTCATACATCATTTATTTAAACATTTACTCATGCTTGCATTCTCTATTTAATTACATAATATATATACATTAACATGGGTTAAAATCAAATAGAACATTATATTACACACAAGGGTGCACAAAATGCATATGCCGAATAGTAACTCCTACTAATAATCAATACTGTACCATCTCAGCATGAATTAAAATCTAGGATTAAAGTATGTTATGGATCTATGTGTTAGCTTTCCGAAACTTCAAACGGATCGCATTTTCGTTTCCAGGAAACTCCCGAAATTGCGAAAACACCGAGAACGCGTTTGTCTTTCGTACAGCTGACACTCAAATAAATCTCCAGAAAGTTACAGAAAGAATTAGGCCTATTAATACATGTTTTTGGAAAGCTAACTTCAATACGCTTCTTTTAAAAAAATAGGAGATTAAATCGAGCTTTGAGCTAGAAGTTATGACATTTCTAAGTTAGGGCTGAAATTAAAAACGTGGATAAAAATCATGACGGATTTGGGTAGTTTGAGCCAAAAGAATACACAATATATATCCTAATTATCCACAACAATAATAGCAATAATGATATGAGGAACCACACTCACAAACTTGATTATATAATCATAATGAACCATTTATTACATATATAAATATAGATACACTCTCATTATAATATATATATATAAATCTATATATGTAACATGAACACATCCACAACACAAAGGACACTCCTATGACCTCCAAATGGACACAAAATGGACACAAATGGAGATACAACCATGGGGGTCATTCCTATGGGTTCAAAATAGACCTATATGCATGAGAAAATGAAAAGAGAAGGGATTTATACCTCCCGGTAGATCGAATCGAAGAAAAACCTTCCCGGAGCGACACCGACACGTAGAGATTCTAAAAGGACACGAACGAGCTCTGAATCCTCCCAAACTTGGGTAGCTTCCTCCTTGGCTAGAATGGAGAAGGAAAGAAGAAGATTTGGTGGTGAAATGGAAGAATTTGGTGGAGAAATTGCTAGGGATTGCTCTCTAGGAATTTGGGGAAGAACAAGAGAGAGAAAAATAGATAGATAATGACAAATGGGAGGCTCAACCCTATCCTTATTGTGGCTGGCCATAAAGGTGGTTTTGTCCTATGAGGAAAAGTCCAAAAGCCCCTACTAACCTATTCTATGAGTATTAGGAAAGGGCTAATTGGTTGGGGCTAAATTAGTCATTCTAAAGTCTCTAATCATACTAACCTTATCCATAATAACTAGTCTAACCTCTAACTAAAATATTTCTATCATGTGGACTAAAATTAATATCATGTGGGCCATGCCTAACTAGTGTGTGGGTCCCACTAGAGTCAAACTACCCCCGGGTCCCCGTTACAAGTCAGATTGAGATAAAATTCGAACCCGACTCAAATAATCCCAAAATAATATCATAAATAATAAAATAATATCAAAATAATTCAAAGAGGTCAAATGCAAAAAATATCCTTAGGCCAAAAATGACATTAAAATATCATAATAACATGGTTAGGCTCTAGGTCAAACAGTCTCTAGGGTTTCACTAGCAAAACGTCAAAACCACAAGTCATTGATTTAAATAATTTTAAAATAATTTAAAATCACCAAAAATTATATCATGAATTAAATATCATTATTAAAATAATTATAAACACAAAATTTCAAAATTACCCTCATTTGGAAAACTGGGTGCTACAACCTCCGTATTATCTTTTGGTGGCACGGCATAAAGAGGGACGTAGCTCTCTTTTTGTCGAAGTGTATGGCCTGTCAGCAAGTTAAAGCCGAGCACCAGCGACCGGACAGGAGAGATGCAGAACGTTGCCATTCCAGAGTGGAAGTGTGATCACCAAGCACCAAGTCACTCCCGTTTTCCGTTATACGTATTTCCAGTATACGTGTACGGATTTCCGACCCATATCTTGGCTTGTCTAGCATAGCTTGGCATGGTTTGGCTTGATTTATTTTGGTTTGGTTTGGGTGAGTGGTTCATCATGATAAACCCCCCTTTATGTAAACCAACCCCTTTTTCTCTCTCCTCCTTTACTTTCATTTACTTCTTCTTCCTCCATTAATTCTCTCCAACCACCTTAGGCAAGTACAACTTGCTCCATGGAGGAACTCTATTTTTATTGTTCTATTGTCTTTCCTACAAGCTTCTAAGACTCTTTAGTACTTAGCATTTTTGATTTTGGAGGATTAAAACTTGTAGATCTAAGTTTTTTTAAATTTTAGTTTTCTTGGGTTTTGATCTCTCAAATTTTTTTGTTTTCAAGTTTTGATTATTCTAGGTTGTAGAGAATTTGATTTTACCCAAAATGGACCTTTGAAAATCCAAATTTCGAGTTATATTGAGTGATTTATGGACCTTGGAAGTTCATGGGTTCCATGGTTCTTCTTCTCTGGTTGGAGAAGAAGAACAGTGTGGGCGCATGGTATTTTATACGCCCACAGGGACTTTAGCCTTGGGCGTATAGCCCTATATGTGCCCAAGCTCCTTGCCTTCCACAGTATGGGCGCGTGGTATTTGCCATGAAATATAAAAGAACCGAACAATTATCGGATCGGACCGGACTTTTACTTCACGTTACAAACTCGCTCGTACAAAGAAAGCCTAAGGACAAAAACCTAGGTACAGCAGTCTAAGTACAATTGTTTATTTTAGATTCTGGGGGGTGACGATAGAGGCTCGGGAAGGCGACGGCAGCCCTGCCTTACTCCTTGGACGATCGGTATGCAGCCTTGGCTCCTGTGAAGAGATGGTTGACGTTGATGAAGAAATGCTCTTCTTGCTCTCCCTCTATTACTCTTCTGGCTTCTCTCTCTCTCTCTCTGTGTATTTTTCTCTCTGATTATTAGGGGAGTCTCTCCGTATATCTTTCTCTGATAGTGTATATACTTTTACAAGGAATGGCACCTTGCTATTTATAATAGTGGGGGCATCATTAGGGTTGGGATGATTACCCATTCTCAAATTGGCGACGGCCTGATGTATAATCAATCTGGACCATTAATTTAAGGCATGAAGGATCTGGGCCATAAATGGGGATAGTATTGAATCCTGTGAATGATTAATGCTGATTGCTTTAAATCTTCATGATTGGTTGTGTCAAGCTTGGATCTCTCACCACGTGTCCCATTGGCTTGATCATGAATGATATGACCTGATCTTATTAATTCTGAGGATAACGTTAAATATGGTCATTGGGATAAGGTAAATCTCTGATTGATCTGCATCCCATAATCATCCTTGCTACCAGCTGTCAAGTCGTGGGGGCCATTGAATCTCTGCCACGTGTCTTAATGGTGGACCCTGTCAGAACCGCATGATATCCATGAAACGCATGAGACAGCGTCTCAGTGAGCCGCATAGGTATAGTACTTGCGAGCCGCATAGAATAGTTTCTCAGTGAGCCGCGTAGGTATAGTACTTGTGAGCCGCATGGGATGGCTTCTTGGTGAGCCACATAGGTATAGTACTTACGAGCCGCATGGGATGGCTTCTTGGTGAGCCGCAGGAAGATGATTCTTGCCAGCCGCATGAAGCTGTTCTTCAATTGAGCCGCATGGGAGTAGCCACGTGGCAATATTGGATCGTGTCAAAGATTTTCTCATGTTCCCAAAGAGTCTGTCATTATGACAGGACCATTATGACACTTCATGTCAGAGCCGTCAGCTGTCAAATCATGGCAGAGCATTGAATAGGGCCATTACCCGATGGCCAGCTGTGTGAAGGGGTCCCATGGGGATACGTGGTGTTAATCGAGCCGTATATCTCTGTTGGTCGTATGTGAGCCGTATATACTTCTAAATCGCATGCGGCTGGGGGGCTCTTTGAACCGCATAGGACTGTCCCTATGTAAGCCGCATGGACTCTCCTGCCCCGAGCCGCATGAGACTAAGAGTCTCTCTGAACCGCATGGGACTGCTCCTGTATGAGCCGCATGGGGTTCTCCTATTCTGAGCCGCATAGATCATCATTCTGATATTTTTATGCTTCTACAAGACCCCCTTCAAAGTTTTCAATTTACAAAATTGAAATACTTTGAATAAGAAGCATGGCCTTTATTGACCGCATAGATGATTCAGCCGCATAGATTTATCTGGCCGCATAAGCTGTTAGGCCGCATAGACTTTTTGCCACGTGTCCCAACCACGTGTGCAAATCTTCTGCATTAAATACCCTTGATTCGCCGCCTCTTGGGGGAGGATCCCAAGGGTCAGTTTTGTTTTGACTGAAGCGTTTTTCCTTTATTCTTTTAGGCGGTGCATGGATCGAGGCGTTTGTTTGATTTTTCGAGCCTCCTTCGCCTATAAATAGGAGTAATTTTATTCTTTGAGGGTTTCTTTACCTTCTCTCTTTTGCTCGAACTCCTTGTTGCCGACTTCCTCTTCGTCTTCTCCCATCAACGATTGCCAATGGCTCCCAAGACGACTATCGCTGCTACGGGCAAGAAGGCCGCGTCGTCGTCTGCGGCAGCGAAGGGCAAGAAGGCCGCGTCTTCATCGACTGCGGTGGCGAACGTGGCGGCTCCTCCGCCGACTGACGTGCCTATTTTTCATCCCGACGTTCACCCGCCTATTGCTGGTAGGACCATCAACATGAACTGTCATGGCTTCGCCGCATATCTTATGTGCGAGCCTGTATTTCCAAGTGTGTTGCGTGCCTGACTCATGTTCGAGCCGCATGGGATATGACCCAGGCCTGAGATACTGCCGGGCCAGTTGTGCAGGGAGACCTTGACAAGTTCTCCGCTTCGTATGACAGGCTGGGTCGTCAAAGTCAGGCTTGTCGGGCTCGGAAAGAGTCTGCTTCTCGTGGAATCGCTGACACGAAGGAGCGGATTCTTGCACTCCAGAGAGAGTTGACCTTCTTAGAGTCAGAGCTGGTGGCTGCTCGTGCGGAACAGGAGTCGATCGTTCGGGAGGCCGAGAAGGTTTCCCGATCTTCTGTTAACCTGGAGCTGGCTTTCAAGAAATTTGAGGACAACTGGCAAGCTCATGCTCATCTGGAGGACGAGGCGGCGCTGACTCAGGAGGCGGAGCGTCGAGCTAGACAGAGGTTTGAGCGGTCGGTTGCCTTGCTGACGGACCGTCTCACGATACTATGTGCCCCGAGCAGTGATCAGTTTTCTGTTTTCTTTTGCTCCCCTTTTGTTTTTTTTTTGTTTTTTTTTGTCAAGGGATGTGATCCCAGATGATGTAGTACTTTGAATTTTGAATAAATGAGCATGTTTTCGACTTATCTTCTCTTTCTTGTACTTGTGGCGTTTGTGGAATTAGACTTGCTGGAGGATTATTTGTGGACCTGTTATCCTAGGCGTACCTTGGTTTTAGGTACGGATAACAAGTTTGGTCAGGATATCCGGAACAGCCATGGCAAAGTGGTCATGGGTGCTCTCGGTATTGGGAAAAAGAATGCCGTAGGGCAGTTGGGCTCCCGGGGTATGGTGAGATGGTGGATTTATGCTAAGAAGTTTAGCAAGGGATATTTGTGGACCTATTATCCTTGGCGTACCCTGGTTTAGGATACGGATAATAGGATGAAAGAAAACCAACATATTTGCTCAGAGGTTATGAGGACATGACAAGCATGAGGGTTTTACCGTGGAATCTTCCTGCTCAGAGGTAATGAGGACATGGCAGGGGAGACTTCACAAAAGATATTCGTGGTCAATAGCAGACATTTGTGGTCAACAGAGGACGTTTGTGGTCAACATAGGACATCTGTGGTCAACAGAGGACATTTGTGGTCAACAGAGGACATTTGTGGTCAACAGAGGACATTTGTGGACCTATTATCCTTGTCGTACTCCGGTTGTGGGTACAGATAATAGGTTGAAAGGGAACCGACATACTTGCTCAGAGGTAATGTGGACATGGCAAGCATGAAGGTTTCTTCGACGGAGCCTTCCCACTCAGAGGTAATAAGGACATGGCAGGAGTGGGCTCAATGAAGAGGGGGTACACAGAACGACTCAGAGGTAGGAGAACGTGGAAGTTCTATGCGAGGGGGCGGTTTGTTTTTGGTGGAAGTGAAAACGACTCAGAGGTAATGAGGACATGGCCATTTCGGAAATTTGTGGATTGATTACCCTTTTTGTGCGCTGGAAGTGCGAATAGTGGATCATGAGGGAGGATCTCTTCCAGGAAGGAAGTTCAGAGGTATAATCATACGTGACTTACTGTCTGAAAGAGTGACCGAAATATGAGTTCAGAGGCACCAGCGGGTACATAACTCGGTAATTTAGAATATTGAGAAAGTGTGAGTTCAACGGCACCAGCGGGTACATGACGCGATAATTTGAAAGGAATGTAGAGGTGAGTTCAGCGGCACCAGCCGGTACATGACTCGATAATCTGAAATATTGTGGATGTGAGTTCAGCGGTACCAGCAGGTACATGACTCGATGATCTGGAGAGAATGTCGTTTAGACATAATATTTCTTCAGGAACTTGCCGTTGACGGGCAACATGAGCAAGTCTCCGTTTTGTTTTGCGAGGCGGTAAGCACCGTTGGAGAATGCTGTCTCAATGATAAATGGGCCTTCCCACTTTGGCTGGAATTTATCGGCGGTCTTGTGAGTCATGACCATCGGCCTCCGGACTGCCAGAACGAGATCGCCCACCTGAAATGTTCTGATTTTGACCTTCTTGTTGAAGGCTCCGGAGATGCGTGCTTGGTATAGCTCAATTCGTTGCTGAGCCAAGAGGCGCTTTTCGTCTAGTGCCTCCAATTCCTGTAGCCGGCGATGGTGGTTTTCGTCTGTCGTCAATTGATGTGTGAGGGCGACGCGTAGTGAGGGGATCTGAGTCTCCAATGGGAGGACTGCTTCACTCCTGTACACCAGGGAGAATGGTGTATTCCCGGTGGCTGTTCGAACTGTGGTGCGATAAGCCCATAAGCATTCACCGAGCTTCTCGTTCCAGTCGCGTTTGTTGGAGGAGACAAACTTCTTGAGGAGTTTGATGATTGTTTTGTTGAATGCCTCTGCCAACCCGTTCGCTGCCGGGTTGTACGGTGTCGAAGCGACATTCTGAATACGGTGCTTATCGCAAAACCGATAGAATGAGTGGCTTGTAAACTGCGGACCATTATCATGGATGATCCTTCGGGGCAATCCAAAGCGGTATATGACGTGATGCTTAAGAAAGCTAATCACATTTGAAGTCTTAACTTCTGCGAGTGGGACAGCTTCCGCCCATTTGGAGAAGTAATCAGTGATCGCAAGTATGAAGCGATGTCCTCGGGAGAAAGGTGGGGTGATTGGACCAATGATATCCATTCCCTATGCTTCGAATGGCCAGGACGCCACTGTCGGATGTAGAAACTCGGATGGTTGGTGAATGAAGTTCGCGTGGACTTGGCAGGCTTTGTATTTTCTAGCATAATCTATCGCATCTGCCACCATTATGGGCCAATAGTAGCCCATTCGGCGAAGGCGGTCTTGCTGTTTTGGGCCGGGCTGGTGGGCCCCACAGACACCGTCATGAGCTTTTCGTACGGCTTCTTTGGCTTCTGCATTTGACAGACACCGAAGCAGTAATCCGTCGTAGGAGCGGCGATACAGCATTTTCGTCTCTGTATCGTAGAAGAATCTGAGAGAACGTCGCCTGATGGAAGTGGCTTCCTTTGGGTTCTCGGGCACGATGTCGTAGACGACGAAGTCGATGAATGGTTGTCTCCAATCTGGGGCATCCTCGATCATCTGTACAGAATAACTCGCCACGAATTGCACATTATTCTTGGGAGAGACCAGTTCGTGGCCTATCACATCCACTGATTGGCGATCATGATTCGAAACTGCTAGGGAAGCGGCAAGACCAGCTAAGGCATCAGCTTCAATATTTTGGAGTCTGGGGACATGTTCGATGAAGAACCCCTCGAACGACGAGATGATGTCAATCGCCATTTGGTGATAAGGGATCATGTCTTCGTGGCGGACTTCGTATGAGCCCCGGATCTGATTGACGATTAGTTGGGAATCGCCGTATGCTTCAAGGTATTCTACCCCCAGCTCTCTTGCAAGTTGGAGGCTAATAACCAGAGCGTTGTACTCGGCCATATTGTTAGAGCAGGGCTCTGTGAGGGAATAAGCGCGGTTAATCACCAATCCGGAAGGGAAGATCAGCACTACCCCGACTCCGACGACTATATTGCCTTTAGGTCCGGTCCTCGAAGCACCGTCGAAGAACATTCGCCATATATTATCGTGAGAGGTTGTATACGAGTCGGCGACCTCATCTGGGATCTCTTCATATATCCTGGAGGACTCCGAGCCTGGGTGGGCTGCTAAGAAGTCTGCCAGGGCTTGACCTTTGACTGCCTTCTGTGGGACGAAGATCATATGATAAGGGGACAGCAATATTGCCCATGTAGCGAGGCAAGAGCTGACTGCCCCTGGTTTAGTCATGAGGACCCTGAGAGGGTTGATTCGTTAGATCACGTGTATCGTTTGTCCGGTGACATAGTGTCGCATTTTCTGAATGGCGAACACCAGGGCGAGGCATTCCTTCTCCAAAATGGTGTATCGGTGCTCTGGCCCAATCATCATTTAGCTGAGGTAATATATGGCCTGCTCATGGCCTGCATCGTTGTTCTGTGCCAGCAGAGCCCCGAGGGAGTGTTCTATTGCTCGCACATAGAGCAGGAATGGTTTTCCAGGAATCGGGGCCACCAAAACTGGAGGATTTGACAAATATTCTATGATGCTGTCGAAAGCACACTGACATTCCTCGTCCCATACGAATGAGACTCCTTTCTTTATGAGGTGCGTGAACGGTCGGCATCGCCCGGAGAGGTTGGAAATGAACCTCCTGATGTAAGCTAGCCTCCCTTGGAGGCCTCTGAGTTCGCAGAGATTTCTCGGGAGATCCATCTCCATGATTGCCTTCGTCTTCTCAGGGTCTACATGGATACCCTGTGCAGTGATGATGGATCCCAAGAACTTCCCGCTGGATACGTCCAGAAAGGACTTTGTAGGGTTCATTTTCAAATTGTGCGCTCGTATTAGGTCGAATACCATCCTTAGATCCTGCAGATGGTCTTCCTTACAGCAACTCTTAACGGCTATATCGTCAATATAGCACTCCACTGTCTTGCGTAAGTGGTCTCTGAAGATGATGCTCATGGCTCTTTGATAGGTGGCGCCAGTATTCTTCAAATCGAAAGGCATGACTGTGTAGCAGTACGTGCCAATTGGCGTTCGGAATAATGTATGCTTTTCATCATCAGGAGACATTTTGATTTGGTTATACCCCGAGAAGCCATCCATGAATGACGTACGTTCGAAGCCGCAGGTATTGTCGATCATGATGTCTGTGATAGGAAGGGGGAATTCATCTTTGGGGCATGCCTCGTTCAGATTGCGAAAGTCGATGCAGATTCGAATCTTCCCATTCTTCTTGAGGACTGGTACTATATTGGCGACCCAATCGGGATGTTGCTCCTCACGAATGAAGCCGCTGGCTATCAGTTTGTTGACTTCGGCTTCGATCGCGTCCATGATGCCTGGGCGGAAGCGTCGCTGTTGTTGCTTGACTGGCTTCGCATCTGGCCAAATGTTGAGTTTGTGAAGAGCAATGTCGGGATTTAACTATGGTATGTCTTCATAGCTCCAGGCGAACACATCAATGTATTCTCTGACAAGTTCTAGCAACGACCCTCGTTCTTCGTCTGTTAGGCTTTTACTGACAAAAATTGGTTTTGGAGAAGATTCGCTGCCGAGATCCACTTGTATGACCTCATCTTCAGTAGGAGGTTCTCTTTGTTCGAACCACTTTTTCCATTGTGCGTTCAACTGCTGGGCCCACGGTTCTAGCTCGAGGATTTCGGGGATGTCTTCGTCTTCTTCGTAAGCGTCGACGAATGCCATGTTGACTGTCATGACTTGTCTGAACACATCTCTGATGCTGGTATCCGAGTCAGAAGTTAGTGACCCGATTGAATGTGACTGCCAGTCGTATTCTTCATCTGAACTCTCAGGGATCGTGGTAGGCGTTACATATCCTAACCCACATCGAGTTTTATTATAGTAGTCTCGTGGTTTGCCCGTCGGGACTGGCAGCTTCAAAGGTAATCGTCGTCCATTGTCATAGTTCAAACCTGGCATCGTTTCCAGATCATACCCCTGTTTCTGCATGAGATATTTGGATTGGGGGCTACAAAGATACAGAGGCAGTCTTCCGGCATCTGATCCGAGGTCGGCTTCCTCTATGGTGAAGGGATGCGGGTTGTTCGTCCGGCCGAAGATGATCGGATGATCCCCTCCCTCGATTATTCGGTAAGCGTCTTCTACTGGAGTAAGTTGGATCGCGGTGTACACATTTGTCATTTGTGTGTGTAGGTGAGTGCCTATACCGTGTTCCATAGCATATATTGTACATAGCTTATTGAGCTCGGTGTAGTTTCAAAGAAACCCTTTATTGATAAAGTAAGGTATCTTTTCTAGGGGGATTACATCATCAGCGGAGGGAACATCAGTGTGGGCAGCCACATACTTGGCTAACTCTGGTTCCTCTTCGGCTACCCCCTGTGTGAATGAAGACTGAGAGGGCGTCCTGGAAAGCTTGATTGTCAGTGGTTCTGTTGATGGAGCAGAGCGTGGAGTTGTTGGCAGACTAGCGACCCCCAGTTTGGCACTTGATGTGGAGCGAGGAGTGGCCGGTTCGCTAGAAGTGTCAGACCTTGCATCGGGGTGACGACCCTTCTTGGGAAGGTGTATCGTCAGTGGCCTATCGAAGGGATTGAGCTTCTCCGTTTGGGGTTGACCGACTCTCGACGGTCTGATTGTCAGTGGCCCCGTTGTGGGTCTCGGCACTTGGCCGGACCTTGGCAGCCGAATTGTCATCTGCTCTTCCTGCACCGAGAGGTTGATCACGTCCTTCCGCAGAGTGGCAGTAATGGGTGCAGACCTTTCCGGTTTGCGAGCTTGGAGGTGAATTGTCATAGGCTCTTCTGATCATGTGGCCGTCTCGGTACTAGCTTGTATATTTCCTTCATCAAGGTGCCTCTTTGACTTTTCGTATAGAAAGGAGTCCGAGTAGTAAGATTCGACCCCTTTGAAGGGATCGACGTCAGCAAATTCCGTCTTCACGAAGCCGTGTTTATCAACATATTTGAAGCATTGGTGCAGCGTGGAAGGCACGATCATATAATCGTGTATCCACGGATGCCCCAAGAGGATGTTGTATGAAGTGTCTGCATCTATGACGTAGCAGGTGACTTCGGATTGGAGGTCGCCAATTTGACACTTCAGACGAATCTTCCTAATAGGGTAGCTCCTGCCCGAATTGAAACCGCTGATGGCGGTGCTTGTAGGTGTCAGGCGATGCATTGGGATACGGAGATGATGTAGCAGACCCTTCGGGATGATGCTTATAGAAGAGCCGGGATCAATGTGGATCTGATCCACCTTTACGTCGCCGATGTATCCAGTATAGTATAGTGGGCGATCGTGCAGGTTGGTTTTGATGAGCATGTCCTACAGAGTGAAGACGATGTTGGGCATTGCTCCCGTACAGGCACTGTCCTGGAGATCCATAGGTGAGTCCTCCCCGGTGAGGTTGGATTGAGCCAGATAGACATCGACATTTTGGAGTGCTTCGCTTAATGCAATACAAACGTCCTTGGAGAGCCTTAGGAGTTCGTACAGTGATAACTTAGCCGGTGTGTTAGCCAATTATGCTAAGATGTCAAAGTTGTAGGGCCTCTCTAGCCCTTGGGCTACCTCTTTTCGGAGGAATTTGTCGAAGCGAGTCTCCCTCGGCCTAGGCTTGTCGGTCGTCGGAGGCTGAGCCGGTCCCGGAGCATCAGTTGTAGTGGGTTGATGGTTTTCAGCTGGATTGCCAACCACAGGTTAGGATTGCGCTCCGGACCGTGTGACGACAGCTGTAGCTTCCTCGTTGTCTGCCGAGATTGTGTGGCAGGTCCTGACTTTTCTACTTTTCTTCTTGTCGATGGAAGATGGTGTGGGCCGAGTCACTTCTGACACCAAGCCAGGATGGATCCACATGACCTCCCCTCGTGATGTGGTGAGGGGTACTAGACCGGCAGCCTGATCTCGGGGAGGTGGAAGATTGGTAATCTCCATTGTCGCTAGAGGGACGGGGACCACCCGTCTTGAGTCTCCGTCGGAGGGAAGCTGCCGAATTGTACGGACACCATATTGGCCGCCACGGTTACCTCTTCGAAATCGATGGACAGAGCGTTCGAATCGATGAGGTTTTGTATGTACCGTTTCAGCTGGTAGCAATCGTGTGTAGCATGATGGACATAGCGATGATAATGGCAGTACTTTGGATTCTCCATCTCTACCGGCCGCGGTTCCCGTCTTGGTGGAGGAAGCTGAATCCTGTCCCCTTGTATGAGCATGTCCAAGATGGGCTTAACGTGACCGTCTTCAAAGGAGTAAGTGATTTGCGGCCATTATTTGTCTGCTGGCTTCGGCTCAGGTTTTTGTGCTGTATCGGCCACCATAGCCTACTTTCCCTTGCTGTCCCGATTGTTGGAGGGGCTACCCCTATTATCGTTGTTGGGACGCTTGCCCTTGTTTTCTCCTTCCGAGATGTGCAATCCTAGTTTGCGAGCCTTCTTCAGTCGTTCTTCGGCACTTGTGGCGCTGATGATGAACGTCTTCCAATCTTTGAATTGACTTTCGCTGATCGTTGGAAGCAGTCTCTTTTGGCAAATTTCAATTAAAGAGGAATCTGGATTTCCGGAAGACAGCTTCATGGCGGTTTGGCAGAACCGCTCAATGTAGTTCCTTGTCAGCTCCTTCTCCCTTTGGACGACGTCTATGAGGGTGGACATGGTGACATCCTGCCCTACTTCGTAGAATCTCTCCAAGAACATGCGCTTGAAGCCGGCGAAGGAGTGGATGCAGTTGTCCGGCAGATTGCGATACCAGTCGAAGGCGACTCCTTCCAATGCCCCAATGAATAATCGCGTGAGGATAGCATCATCATGGGGCAGATGGTCGGTAGTGACCTCGAAGTAAGTGATGTACCGACTTACTGAGGTCTTGCCATCATACGGGTTGATATTGAACGGCTTATATCTTGGTGGGAATGGAACATCCCTCCATTCAGCAGGGTATGGTTGCCGAATTCTGAGGTCTTGAGCATTTTCTCGGGCATGGAACATGGCTCGGAGCTCCTGAACCTCTCTTCTTACTTCTCGGGCCTTATCTGTCGCGGTAGGGACTGTTATTTCGGGAGGATTGTTGCCCGGGTTCGGTGCCGCCGAATTCGAGTCCGTATTGACCGCGGGACCCGTGCATGTTTGGCCAGGCGTCCCTCCTTGCAGAGTTGGAAGGGCTGCTTTAATCTCGTCTACAGACTTGACCAAAGCAAGTAATATGGCTTCGAGATTGTCGATGCGCTGGCGATCACTGGAACCACTTTGATTGCTGTCTGTCATGAACACCGTCCTTGTATGATAAGAAACGGAAGGAACGGTGGGAGATGTATCCTCCGAGTCATACCCATGTACCGAGAAGTCATCGGGATATGTGGGAATATTCTCTTCTGGTTCGGACTCGGAGGGAACAGTATCCCCAGCCTCAGAGTTTGCTTCGTCTTGAGAGTCATGGATGTCCTTGGGGACATCGGCGTCTGTTGTACCTGATGGGAGAGTTGTTTCCCCAGGCTCATCTCCTTAAAATATCGGATTGTTGTGGATGTTCGGAGGAGTGCTACCCCCAGTTCCCATGACCTCCAGCGATGTGGATGATGAATTTTCCATTGCAGCAGATTTCGTCTTTGAACGGGTGTGTTGGAATATTCCGGTGGAGGACAATCGTTTAGACGATAGTTTCTTAGCTGTAGTGGTTGATATCTTGGGGCTGGAGATGCTTGTCTTCTTCCCTCTCCCTTCGGCGGAGATTTTCTGAGTGGAATTACAGGAGACAACAGGAGGTGCCTTGTCCTCTGAGCTCGGATGTTGTAGCCTTTGGAAGACTGACGGCCGGTCTTCCGTCGCTGCCGCGTTGTTGCAACAGCAGTTGACGATGATTTGGGTGCAGTGACGTCCAAGCGAGGACTCTTTGCACATTGAAATCCCTTCTCTTTCCTTGCGCTTGTGGAGGATTGCCTCACGCAGGTCAGAGGAACCACTTTATCCTTTTGCCGTCGGGGGCTGGGCTCGAGCGGTTCTATACAACTTCCCATCAGAGGCTCGCGTGATAGTCAACGGGACGCCCCGACAGTCAGAGGTTGGGGCAGCTGACTGGGCTTGATGAGCCCGCGCTGCCCTAGACTTCTTCTTTTTAGCACTTGCGGGTGCGTAATAGGAAGAGTCTAAGTTGAATACCACAGAGTCTGGCTTATCATCCAGAGAACCATTAGGGTCAGGACCGTATGAGAGACGGTCGAAGACTGATCGAGAAAAGCATGGAACGGATACTATGCGGCTAGGATTGGAAACCGTACAGGCTGTCTGGATGCGGTTATCTTCTGCTGTCGGATAAGTTGTTCGTGTGCGACTGGGGGTCACGACCGTGCAGGCTGGCCGTATGCGATTGACAACTGTGGCCGCATGGGTTTTCAGCAAGCGATTGACTTCAGTGACCGTATGAGTCTCATCCATGCGGTTGGCAACTGTAGCCGCATAAACTATGCGGCTGACAGATGTGGCCGTATGAGTTTTCTTCATACGGCTGGCGGATGCAGCCGTCTGAGCTTTCTCCCTGCGGCTAATACCCTTATGTGGCTCGGATCGTATAGAGTTTCTCTCTGTCCCTGCAAGTACAGCATCATAGTATTTTCTTTTGTCGGACTTGGGGACAGCAGAGTTGTCTACGGTCTGAAGTGGGGCCGCAGAAGAGTCCTTCTCGCCGTCTTGAGCAACAGAGGGTATCCCGTCGAGGGCTTGGGGAGGAGCAAATGATTTTGGCCTCCACTTTTTGTGAGCCTTCGTCGTGCGGGTGCGCTTCTGGACCGGGCTAGCGCTTCCTTCGGAGAGCATCTCTTCAAACGCCTGTTGGTCGAAGCGGACGACCATCTTTTGTTGCGTGGAGCCAAGTTTGGCTGCATCCGACTGCGTCACCAACTCCTCAGCCGTGGAGAAGTTTGTCCCCAGCAGAGTCGCCATCGTGTTTGCTATGAAATATAAAAGAACAGAACAATTATCGGAGGACCGGACTTTTACTTCACGTTACAAACTCGCTCGTACAAAGAAAGCCTAGGGACGAAAACCTAGGTATAGCAGTCTAAGTACAATTGTTTATTTTAGACTCTGGAAGGTGACGATAGAGGCTCGGAAAGGCGACGGCAGCCCTGCCTTACTCCTTGGACGATCGGTATGCAGCCTTGGCTCCTGTGAAGAGATGGTTGGCGTTGATGAAGAAATGCTCTTCTTGCTCTCCCTCTATTACTCTTCTGGCTTCTCTCTCTCTGTGTGTATTTTTCTCTCTGATTATTGGGGGAGTCTCTCCGTATATCTTTCTCTGATAGTGTATATGCTTTTACAAGGGAATGGCACCTTACTATTTATAATAGTAGGGGCATCATTAGGGTTTGGATGATTACCCATTCTCAAAGTGGCGGCGGCCTGATGTATAATCAATCTGGACCATTAGTTTAAGGCGTGAAGGATCTGGGCCATAAATGGGGATAGTATTGAATCCTGTGAATGATTAATGCTGATTACTTTAAATCTTCATGATTTGTTGTGTCAAGCTTGGATCTCTCACCACGTGTCCCATTGGCTTGATCATGAATGATATGACCTGATCTTATTAATTCTGAGGATAACGTTAAATATGGTCATTGGGATCTGGTAAATCTCTGATTGATCTGCATCCCATAATCATCCTTGCTACCAGCTGTCAAGTCATGGGGGCCATTGAATCTCTGCCACGTGTCTAAATGGTGGACCCCCTGTCAGAACCGTATGATATCCATGAACCGTATGAGACAGCGTCTCAGTGAGCCGCATAGGTATAGTACTTGCGAGCCGCATAGAATAGTTTCTCGGTGAGCCGCATAGGTATAGTACTTGCGAGCCGCATGGGATGGCTTCTTGGTAAGCCGCATAGGTATAGTACTTGCGAGCCGCATGGGATGGCTTCTTGGTGAGCCGCAGGAAGATGATTCTTGCCAGCCGCGTAAAGCTGTTCTTCAATTGAGCCGCATGGGAGTAGCCACGTGGCAATCTTGGATCGTGTCAGAGATTTTCTCCTGTTCCCAAAGAGTCTGTCATTATGACAGGACCATTATGACACTTCATGTCAGAGCCGTCAGCTGTCAAATCATGGCAGAGCATTGAATAGGGCCATTACTCGATGGCCAGCTGTGTGAAGGGGTCCCATGAGGACACGTGGTGTTGATCGAGCCACATATCTCTGTTGGTCGTATGTGAGCCGCATATACTTCTGAACCGCATGCGGCTGGGGGGCTCTTTGAACCGCATAGGACTATCCCTATGTAAGCCGCATGGACTCTCCTGTCCCGAGTCGCATGAGACTAAGAGTCTCTTTGAACCGCATGGGACTGCTCCTGTATGAGCCGTATGGGGTTCTCATGTTCCGAGCCGCATAGATCATCATTCTGATATTTTCCATGCTTCTACACATGGCTTTATATGCGCCCATGACTCTTACTTGCTTATGTGCGTAACTTTAGATATGTGCTAAGTCAGGGTGTTCCATAGCAGTGGGCATATAGCCCTTATTATGCGCCCACATGGCCAGTGTAGATGGCTCCTGACTTAGCTTCCCATGCACCCTGCTTCACTCATGTAGGCGCATAAACCATGCACCCTGCTTCACTCATGTGGGCGCATGCATGTAGACGCATAGACTATGCTTCATGCCTCATTCATGTAGGCGCATACATATAGGCGCATGCCCTTAGGCGTATAGCCTTGGGCGCATGCCACTCTCAGCACATCCATCTTGGGTGCATGCTCTTCATGACACCCCATAGTCCTTAGTGTGAATTATGACTTTGTTTGTACACTTTACTTGACTAAGTCGTATAAGGTTATTTTCCATGTTTACATGTACTCTGAACTTTAAACACGATCTTGGTTTGGCACATGCACTCTCTAAACAACTCCTTGATAGTGGCCCGTCGTGGTGCATAACAACTCCTTGATAGTGGTCCGCCGTAGTGCACTTACATGAACACGACATGACAATGTGACCTTATATGATAACTCTTGATAGTGATCCGTCGTGGTGCACTCTTGACCAGTAACTTGACATGATAATTCTTGATAGTGGTCCGTTGTGACGCACTCTTGACTTGATAAGTAACATAACATGGCATGTAATCTTGACAAGTAACATGTAACTCTCGTTTGACACCGTGGATGATTTCTCTTGGTTGTATCGGTACAAGCTACATGTCTCGTCTTGCATCATGTCTAGGACATGAATTCTTTATTTCTACGGTCAGGGATTCATACTGAATCAGACTAGGATAATGACTAGATAGATCAAGTAGTCCATGAATAGATTTTCCAGCTACAGGCAGTCCCGTTATCTGGGCGCTCTAATTGGACTTGTAGCCTGCCGTCGAGTAGAGCACATTTTCAGCACACTGTCATGTGTTGCACCCCCAAATCACCTAATCCAACTCTCTCAACTTGCGACTGGATAACCTGGATTAAGTCTGTAGGGCTTGTGGCTGTTGGAATATCTCGATGCATCTTGTTAGTAACTAAGCTTGTGATAACCCTAGTTAGTTAAAGTATCAAGCCGTACTCATTGCTTGGCCGTGATTGATGGATGGAGTCTAGTCTAGTCTTGCCTAGGCAAGACCAGTACATGGTTATCTTAGCACGTTATTGTTATACTTTACTTTATCGATAATTGATTAGAGACTAAGTTCTGTTCAGGTGAAGGGTTACAACCCCGGTCCTTGTTTGGTTTACGGGTTATAACTTGGTTACTGGAATAGTCCTTTAGTTATCTTATCGTTTATCACCATGTTTTCTCTAACTCATATTTTTGTTATCATTTATGTATCATGTGCTAATATGCTGGTTTTAGTTCTTAAGTGAAGCCTCCCTTGTGGCACTTGCTCTTTCTGGGGTCTGACACAGCTAGTTTTGTATGGCCAAATTTTGGAGTAGCACCCGAGGATCTTCCAGCCTTCCAGCCAGATGGTGAACACTAGACGCAATCCTGGCAACGAGTGGGTTTTATTTTGCTCTCCCACTCTATTGTAAATTATTCTTTTGAGGCATTTAGCCATCAGGCAAGTGTTAGCTCGTGTTAAATTTATATTCCTGTCTGCCTAAGGGCTGTAGCATGATTGACAAATCCTTGATCATGTATGACTTAAACTCTTGCTAGTCTTCATATTTTGTATGACTAGCTTCATGATCATCTGAATATGTAATGTATGGGACGCCTTACTTTGTATGTCGGATGATCTACCATCTTGTTACATTTACTTGCTTGCTTGAGATTGAGACACTAGGCTTGTTCTTGACCATAAGAGACTGTTGGCTTGTAGTTAAACCCTCATACATCTAGATAGCCGTGACCGTATTACGAGGTAGGATTCACTTCTATATACGTAGCTGGTTGTGTCTGTGCCCCGCTCTCCAGTATTCTGGTTCTGGGGCATGACATAATATACTAATAACCACATAGATTGTTTACAGCCTGCGGGAGAACCTCGTAGGGTGTGGAGACTTCCCTCGAACGTGCTAAGGCACGGAGCTAGCTCTGGAGCCTTGTAGCGTTGTAAAGGAACAGAAGCACCATATACAGGACATAATGTATTGAAATATTGCCATGAATCATTCCATGTTGTAAGTCACTTGGCATGCTTTTTATGTTTCGAGAGAGAGAGAGATCTTGAGCGAATTGTAATGTCGGCCTAGCGCCGCTTGTACTACTTCTTGAATATCAATAAAGATCTTGAAATTGCCTTTCAACTTGTGTTAATTTACTTTCGCTGCAAATGAGGACACTCTGTACGAGTCTGTGGCCTAGCTTCAATCGGTCGTTTCTGGACTTGGCATTGCACGAGTGCAATCTAGGCTCGTACGGCATCACGCCTTAGCGAGGACGATCGATCCTACGGGATCGGGGCGTGACAGCTGCGTTCTCGCACTCATCCCCTCGCAAATGAATATTGAACTTACCTAATGATTATAACCCTTGTTGAATGAACATTTGGTTCCATTGATGACGCGTCCTCTCACAAACTCCGCTTACCGCAAGTGACTCGATTCTATCAGGAAAAAAAAAGACTCAGTTTTTTTACCTCCTCCCTTTGCAATGGTATCAGATTTTCTGATAGTGACTCTATTCTTCGTTGAATGAACACTTTGGTAACTTTTTACTTTTGCGAGGGAAAAACCCTTTTATTTTTTATCACCTTGCATACTCGAACTCCGTATAAATGCAACATTAATTTTCACACGCCATATTGTATTTGGGAGGTTGAAAGTAATTTGGCTAATTCGATTGAGAGAATCTAAAGGAAATTGTGCAGTTGTACATTTTTGGGACACTAGAATAGTTTCGACCTAGAAGAAATGATAACACTCTGAGGCTTGTACCTCCTTACGATCAGATGAGTGTTATGTTTTTTTAGAGAGATGGATTTGTACGTCCCAATTTCTAATTAGGAGAGTCACCCATGAACGTCATATAGTTAGGTCGAATACTAACGATAGTTATGTTGCATGCCTAATCATTTGCTACATGGACGAATTTGTGATGCCCAGAAATATGATATCATCTTGCATACTCGGACACCGTACAAAGACAACATCAATTTTCACACCTCATATTGTATTTGGGAGGTTGAATGTAATTTGGCTAATTCGATTGAGAGAATCTAAAGGAATGCAGTTGTCCATTTTTTTTAAATCTCTTCAGAAAAATTTCAAATCTTTTCAGATTATTTTTTTTAGTTTAAATGATTGTCGCGAACATATCCCCAATTACAAAAAGGCAATTAACTGAAAATACACGATTGATTGATTGATGCAGTAGAAGTTTGTCATAACTAGAATCAATTATTTTCTTCTTTAAAATATATCTTGATATTTCTTTAATCTCTAGTTGCAAAAAGCGTGCTTTAAAAGTCCAACAACAAACTAACACTAGAAAAATGATAAGATAAATATACAATGTTTGCTTACAACAGTTTTGTGTTCTCAATATTTACTGTCACAAATTAATAGTAGATGAAGTTCAAAAATACATTTGAACCCAAATTTGTAATAAAAATTAGATGTAGAATTAATTTTGTATGAAAATAGTAAAAAATAAATTTTGAGTCCAAATAAGATAACTGGACATAAAACCAGATGGCATCCTCCTTTTTTTCTAAATAATATAAAAATATAGAATTTAAAAAAATTGGCTTCAAATTAGGCCTTAATGTCACTCCCCGTTCCCGAAATACGTAAAAAAATTACTTTTTTCTGTATATGGTATCTGGCACCTGTATCTTGATTGCATGTAACCAGTATTTGCACTTAGCCATGACATGGAACAGTATCTCATCGTGGAGTAGTGTGCCACCCCTTGTCCTTGTTTGGTTGTAGGCGTGGCTCACTGCTTTGATTATAAGATTTCTGGACTGTGTTATGCTTAGGGTTTTATTTAATTAATTAATTTGATTAGTTGTATCATGTAGAATTTAAACATGTCATTAGTCATATGGCTAGGTCATATTAGGGATTAGGGTTTAGTGGAGCCAACCCTCACCCACTATAAATAATCTCGTCCACACTCTCTCTCCTTATTCACTCTTTCATTCATTTTCCTCAACCAACCCACCTAGGCAAGTACACCTTGCACAAATGAGAGACCACTTGCTTTTTTTATTTCTTGTTATTCTTTGATATTATTAGTTTAGATTGTTCATCTCTTCATTCTCTACAAGTTTAGTTCTTGGAGTTTTTTATTTTAATGGCTAGTTTTGTGTAGATCTAAGTTTCTAAAACTAGAATTTTATAGATTTTTGTGGTTTTGATCTATCAAACTTGGTTGTTTTTTAAACTAATTATTCCACGTTGTAGAGAATTTAATTTCATTCAATTTTGGCTTTTATTTCGCTTGATTTTGAGTCCTATAGCTCAAGTTATGGACATTAGAAGTTTTGAAAACTCCATGGCCAAAAGCTTGCTGCCTGGAACGATGACCCTTCTGTACGCGCTCGCGCGCCAACGTGCCGTACGTCCGTGCCCCGTGCGCCATGCATCCGTGCGCTGCGTGTTTCGTGCACCGCACGCCTGTGCGATTTGTTTGTCGCGCGCCCGCGAGCCGTGAATCCGCGCCCTGCGCGCCATACATCCGCCCGCTGCCCGTTTCGCGCGTCGTGTGCCTGTGTGATTCGTTTGCCGCACGCCCGCACTGTCATGCCCCGATCCTGCTAGGGTCGTTTCATCCTCGCTTTGATCCCGCGGGATCGCTCGTCCTCGGTAAGACGTGATGCCGTACAAGCCTAAGTTGCGCTTGCACAAGGCCAGTACCTGCACAAAACAACTAGACAAAGCAAAACACACGCACACAGCATATATAAACCAACATTGGACACAGAGCTTTTTAATGGAAATGTTTTTTTATTGATATACTTGATAGGAATACAAGTACAAAGCTTTGCAAACTCAGATTACATTATCTTGGCTACATAATTCTTTTTGAAAACTCTCTTTGTAAATAGCCGCAATGTCCATATATCATATTCCTTTATTACTTGCTTGAGATGAAAGACACCTTCAAAGAAAACTTGCAGACTTGATTAGGAAATAAAATTGCTTCGAGACAACCAACGAGCTCTACTGGGCTAGACGAGCTTCAGTGCCTCACTTGAAATCCCCATGTCTCCTGGCTAGCTGAAAAAGATGCCCACAACGTGGGCCAGCACACATCATGTACTGGCGAGCGACTTTTGGTCGAAACTCACAAATATCTGCACTAAGTAAATATGTGAAGCTAACATTTTACTAGTGATCTTTCTACTTGTCTAGGTTCTTTTTAACAATTCATAAGAAACATAGCAATAGAAGATACTTGCACAATAATTCGTACCCATTGCCGACGGTCATCTCTACACAAGACAGGTTCGTACAATTTGCATATGATGTAAAGCATATTATTATCTGTCTCTTTATTCAGTGTTAGGTTTGCAATATACTCTGATTTCACAAATGTACCTAACTAAATGCTGGTCTACGGGTCATTTTTCGTGATTAGCCGTTGTGATACATGGGTTCAGCTTGTCGATTTTGGACGTGATGCAACACCCGAGGTTTCTTATACCTCAGAATGTCTAGATAATCTCTCCCAGGCCGAGCGATTCAAGGCGCCCCAAGAACCGCCCGAGAGATCTAGTTTCATTATGCACAAGTTGTCCAGGACCAATACGTACTATATAAGGCAACTGTTATGCGACATGTTCATTCATGCTTTCTTTTGTTCGCAACAGAGCTATAGCTCCTAGCTTTGGGACAATTCTCTTATCTGTGGCAACATGTACAAGTCCGTCTGTACACATCTAAACATTGAAGCATACTCATAGGCAACAGATATTATTTATATGGAATGGATTAAGAGGCAGCATATAATCCAGCATTTGATTTAATTCATTAACTTCTTTTTATCTTTTGTTATTGTGGTATCGTTGATCGTCGGGACGAGACAACAGAGTGGACTAGAGATCATTTTTATTAAGGCGTACAAATAAATACAAGCCCGATTAGAGCAACTCACCAAGATTGAATCTTATTTGAGAGAACGAGGGACTTCATGCGCCGTTCACGCATCGTTCACGCGTCCTACATTGGCACCAACAGTTGATTAGCATACATTGGTCTCTTTCTCTCAAGATTCAGAATGAATGCGAAATGCGATGAAAGCGAACAATGAAAACCAATCATCGAAATCCAACACGAAAATGCATTCATCAAAACCAAACAGCGAAAGAAAACATCCAACAAAACTCTTGGATTCATTTCAATAGAAGCCGATCCATTAGTTGGAAAGGTCCATTGCATTTCATCCGTGATCAATCGATACCGACAATGGTTTTCCCAAATACTCAGTTCAAGACTGAGTCAGCAAGCCGTGGTTATTACAAAGTTGACCGCGTGGAGAGAGGCACTACACGCGCGTCGGGCATCTGCGTGCTGCATGTTTCGTGCGTCGCGTGCCTGCATGATTTGTTTGTTGCTCGCTCGCGCGTCGTGCTTCCGTGCTTCGCGCGGCGTAGGCAGTTTTGTCTGCACGCGTCGCGTGCCTCGTGCGCTCGCGCGCCAGCACGTCGTGCACCCGTTCCCCGTACGCCATGGGCCAGTTTTGTGCGTGCACTCACGCGCTCGTTCTCTACGCTATGTGCGCACGTTCTTTGTGTGCCGTAGGCCCGTGCCACGCGCACCGTGCACCAGATTATCCCGACACTTGGTTTTCTATGTGCCCATGCGCCTTCTTTGATTAGCCTGAACCATTGTGCCAATGGCACACAAGACCTTTGACCTATACGACTATCTGTTGTAGAGAATTTGATTTCATTCAATTTTGGCTTTTATTTCGCTTGATTTTGAGTCATATAGCTTAAGTTATGGACATTAAAAGTTTTGAGAACTCCATGGCCAAAACCTTGCTGCCTGGGACGATGACCCTTCTGAGTGCGCTCTCACGCCCATGCGCCATCCATCCGTGTGCTGCACGTTTCGGGCGTCATGCGCCTGCACGATTTGTTTGTCGTGCGCCCGCAAGCCATAAATCTGCCCCCGCGTACCGTGCATCCGTGCGCTGCACGTTTCGTACGTCGCGTGCCTGTACGATTCGTTTGTTCTGCGCCCGCGTGCCGTTGGCAGTTTTTTCTGCGTGCGTCGCGTGCCTCGTGCGCTCGTGCGCCGTGCACCCGTTCCATGTGTGTCGTTGGCCAGTTTTGTGCCCGCATGCCTGTGCTCATTCCCCGCACGATGTGCGCCCGTTCTTTGTGCGTCATGGGCCCGTGCCACGCGTGCCATGCACCAGATTTTCTCGGCACTTGGTTTTCTATGTGCCCATGCGACTTCTTTGCTTAGCCTGACCCATATTGTGCCTTTGGCACACGAGACCACGTGACCTATACGTCTATTTGTTGGACTTTATACTTTTGATTTCTCTGTCATGCGCATGTCTTATCCCATGTGCCTGATTTTATGATTTGATATGTTATCTAGTTTTGATGAGTTTATTGATTTGACTTTGATCGATTTCCTGTCCCGACCTTGTGTCCTATGAGAAGACCTAGACTTTGTGTCCTATGTGACTTCTGTGTCACGAGAGGTCCATGTGACTTTCTGACTTGACCATGTTCCTAACTTGATGGTATTTCTGAGTTGATTACCTTTATACGTGCTGGTACATTTTCTAAGTGTGTATTGAGATACAATATTAGTGCGTACTGTGGTGCTATTAATGAGTGCACTGAGGTGTGACTCTTCGTGCTAAGTGATCCTTCGTGTTATATGTCAATACATGCATCCTCCCCAGCACAGTCATGGTAATTGGTCAGTAATATTGACGTGGTATATTTAATGTTTGCTTGATGCATTACACTAAGCATGGATCTAGATTTTGGACTTTTTGAGTGAATGTAGAATTATGCTTAGGGTACACGTACTATGGTACGACATTTCACTACAAGAATAAGGGCTTTTCTTGACGGTGATTCCCCATCAAGAAATGGGTATCTTGACGGTTGCGGATCCGTCCAGTAGGCCGGAGTCAAGAAAAGGGCCCCCCTTTCTTGACGGTAGCTGTAGTGCCCCGTCCCGCAAAGTCAATCGGAGGAATCGAAATGCCGACGGCGTTGGAACTTAGCCTTGCAACGGCTGCTCGAAGGCTCGTTCGTCCGAGGCGACTCCTCGCTCAGGTGGGGTAGTTTCGGTGAACTTGCCTCATCTTTGCCTTCACATAATAAATCGTGTTTTCAACTTGCACAAGTAGGCTAAATAATAAAATAGATGAATCCACATAGCTAAGGGAATAATCCCGACGGGTCAAAATGAGTTAGAACATGAAAAACGTCCCACGGTCGGCTTAGAGTTGGTGCACGACGTGCTTTGAAAATGACACTCGGTCCTTCGTCCCGTGGCTTGGGAGAAGGAAAGTTGGTCTTCGGTGCAAAAGCTGAGAGTTAGCCTAAGTCATAGGCGTCGCCCGCACAAAATACTTGCTGAAGCATGCACGGTCCTGTCCCGCAAGGCTTTGCATAGCCTTTGGTCGTCCCTTGGGTTATGTTGTAGGCTTGAGTGAGTTAGGCAAAGTTATGCCGGTCGACCTAAGTTATTCTACGTGCTGTCCCGCTCATTCCGCGGTTGTCAAGATAAATAGTCCCACGACCCCAAGGCCCGTCATATGAAGTATGACTTGGGCGACAGCGTTGCGTAGAACACGAGTCGGTTTAGAGGCACGAGCCACGGTTGGTTCAGTAGAAAGTTAGCCACGGTCGGTCGATACTTAAGGAAACATGTTATGTTCAAGTTAAGTTTGAAGGCTATGCAGTAGCCGTTTCCTGAGTTCAAAGAATGTTAAGTCTAAGCGATGGTTAGTCGCCGAGGCAACCCTGGTTTGGGCTCTGCGAATGAAGTATGAAAAGTGGAAAGAGTAAAGCAAAAGAAGTAAAATGATGATGATGAGACCATGCATTACGTTAAGTCTAGAAGTTAGCGTAGGCGCGTGGTCATGGACGACTTGTCGACAAGGGGTGGTTCTTCGAGCGGCAACCCGGGGCCACGGGACCGACTCGGCCTAGGAAGAACTGATTATAGCCGAGCTGGGTAATAAGCAAGCCGGGTAATAGGCAATTGGTAGTACGGGGACTTGCAGCGAGTATCACAACCGGCGGTGCAAGGGTCCCGTTTGCCAGGCTATGTCCACTATGGCTCGTTAATGCCAGTGACCATTCATATAGATGTGTCGGCACGGGCGGCAATCCGTGTAGGTGCCTTTGGATTGAGTCGAGTTGAATATGTATGAGTTAAAAAGACACAATGTCTGAGCCTAAGATTTGGCTACAGCGAAGGCGACGTGCTCCGGCACGAAATGTGGGTCGAGTGTTAAGATGTTGGCATAGAGTTTGTATGAGTTAGGCTTGAGCTGTTGCGAGTTAAGTCGAAAAAGGGCCGTAGGGCAAGTTGTGTGAAGTTACGTTGAGTTGTTGGGCACGGCCTCGAAATATGAGGCACGGCCGCGTTGTCACAACACGAGTGTAAGCGAGACTAAGCGAGGAGGCGCTGCCTCGAAGATATGGAAGCACGAATCGAGTTATGGCACGACCAAGTCGTTACGTCCCAGAGTTTGGCACGAAAGATAAGTATAAGTCGGTGCGTCGACAATACAAGCACGAGAAAGGTCTAGAGGCAAGGAAATGGAGTCTTTCGTGTAGTTGCGTCTCTGATTTTGGCCGTAAGGCGAACACGACTTGATAGGTTAACGTTGTTGACACGAGGAGTGGTCTAGAGACAAAGTATGAGTTAATGTTGACATTGCAAGCACGGGATGGTCCCGATACACAAGTTGCGCTAAGACGCCGGTCCTAAAACTGATCCTAAGGCAAGAATAGAAAGACAATCATAAAAGGGTTTATGTTGCACAAAGTAAATAAAACGTGTAGGTTTTGTATGGGTGGGCGAGGAGCTCACTCCACCAGTACAGTGGTACTGACACCCACACAGTATTTCATGTGCAGGCACAGGTAGAAGCTCGTGGTGCGGAGCTCGCTTGGATGCGTCGAGGCACGGAGTTCCTTGGCGAGTCGAAGCGTACGGCCGCGTGATCTGAAGACTTATACAGGACATAATGTATGGACATCGCCTTCCGAAGCTTCCGCTGGCTCAAGCATTGTAATCGAGAGATGAGAGAGGGCAGAGTGACTTGTAATCGAGAGAAAAGTGAGCACGAGAGACTCGTAATTTGGCCTTGCGCCCACAAATGTAATCTTGTATTCAATATCAATAGAGAGCTTCTTTTGAATGACTTGTGTTCATGTGTTACTTGTTCTTAAATTCCGATGCATGTCTCAATATTTCTGTTTGGGACTTCTGTGCGACGACCCCGTCGCCGCCGATGTAATCGGCCGTTATGAAACTGCCTTGCACGAGCGCAATCTAGGTTCGTGCGGCATCACGCCTTAGCGAGGACGATCGCTCCTACGGGAGCGGGGCGTGACAGTAGCTGGAAGGGCTTTTCATGACGGTTTTGGCCATCATATGAAGTACTTTTTTTTGACTATTTTTAGCCGTCAAGATAGCAGTTTTTAGAAACCGTCAATGTAGGCAAATACTTTTCTTGACTCCTGCCTAGATGACGGTTATTAGCCGTCAAGAAAAGCATTTATTCACAGGCTATTATGTAGCATGATTTGAATTAAAATTGACGTTTGACAACCGTCAAGAGAAGCTATCCAAAGTACCGTCAAGAAAAGCTTGCCAAAATTCCATCAAAAATTATATATAATATTAATCAAACACATATAATATCAATCCAGAAGCTACACACATCAAATTACTATAAAACTCAAATTTTATATTAACAAACTGTATTGTCCATACAACAAAAACGTTCAATACATATCCCACCACTTGTATTCTTCACTTGTCCAACCACAACATAATCCAATTAACCATAAAGTACACATATCCCACATATATTATTTCCATACCACTTAAACATCTAAACCACAAACATCCATCACTTGTCACAATAAAACATAATCCAACTATACAAAATGAAACCAAAAAAGTAGGAAACCAGATCGGAGCACATCCCTCCCATATCCACAGTATTCCCCTATTCACAGCATGCATGCACCTTCATTTTTTAGCAAGTTCCTGAGAGAACAAGAACACAAATTATCAATATACTTTCCTACATGTTTATATATATATATATATATATATATATATATATATATATATATATATATATATATATATATATATATTCAACTCACTATTAAAGAATCTGAAGGCTAGCCATACTGAAACTATAACACAAACATGTATCAATCATGTAAAGAATATGAAGGCTAGCTAAATTATCAATCATGTAAAGGTATGGAGTTTGGATCTCAGTGTATTACAACCATCTTCAAATCCATTTTTCAGGCAATTACCAACAAATCCTTTATTTGAATACTAAAAAATGTTCTTTGTTCTTGATCTCGACACTCGTTACATGTATGCAAAGTTTTATACTCACTGTGATGCCTTTAGCTGCTTTGTCGATAAATATGTTTCACTGGTATTTATCAACATGTTCTTTGTAGATAAATATATTTCACTGGTTAACAAAACATGTCTTGTTTTATCCATGTCTATTCCAGGCGCGTAGTTGAAGTTATTTAATAAAGTAAACTATTTCACATAATATGTCACGACCTGCACCCGCTTTTCGGATACGAGACGTATCCAAGCCAGCCTATGCCGCGAAGTTGGCGGTAGAACGCTGTCAAGGCCATGATACTCAAAATCACATAAAGAACTTTATTGCTCATTCACATTTCTAAGTTTATTACAACATTTACAACAATTATATTTAAAGAAAATACAAGATGCTTACAATTAATGAAAATGATATCACTTATATCTAATTTCTAGGTTTCTGTCTGCAAGTACACCCGTATCTCCCAATGCTAAGTGAGATCGCGGCTAAACCTAAAAAATATTGGTTTCCAGTCAGGAAAGGAACGAGTACATTCTCACAACAGACTCAGTAAATGACAAAATCCATAAATCTGTAAATAATAATAAAATACACGACGAAAAGATAACTATGGAATCATGGCAAAACTGAGCATGGTAAAAATGACAAGTGAGTACTAAAATAGAGAAGACATGTAACTAGCAATGTATACTGTAGAACCAGAAACTGTATCGATCTAGTGAGTTGAAATACTACTTCGCCATGTAAACGGCTAAGGGTAAATCCGGCACCCCGCACATGAAATGTGCGACTTCTATTAGGCAAGAATAAGATCCGGCACCCCGCACGTGAAGTGTGCGACTGCTATTAGGCAAGAATAATTTTGGGTTTGTTTACATGTCTAGAGTATTTCTCCGTCCGACCAGTACTCATGGATCCAAACAGGTCACGAACACGATAATAGATTGGTCACGAACAACATGTAAAGAATCCATAACTACTATCTCATGTAACATCGTGTCAAGAACCAATAAATATCAATATAAAACACTACTACGTACATAATTTACAGAGATAATCAAATATGAGAACTATCAGAGATGTACTCGCCTGAGGTCCTGTGCTGGTGAAACCGATAATACTATACCACTCAATGAGACACAACTGTCAACACATACAAAAGTCTTCAGATGCTGAAATAAATATTATCAACATTTTTAGAATAGTCAAATTAGCTAGAATTGCCTGTTCTTAAGTCCAATTCTGGACACAGGGGCAAAACGATAATTTTGGATCAAAACAGTGTCCGTCGTTGGATCCGCTTTGCACCGAAAGGCATACCAAAGTATATGGTCTCTAAATTTGTCAAACTATATGTCTACAGGTCCATTTTTCGATACGAACCCAACCGTATGTCCAAAGTTGGATTTCAACGGGTCGTGCACAAAATCGTCTGTTGAATCGGATCGTGGGGCCCGCAAAACGACGATCCGGTCAACTATCTCAGAATCGGACCAAATTGATATACAGAACTAGAAAAACGATACGGTCCTTTTGGTGCAAGTTTCGTCTCGATCTGACAAACGTGCACAAAATAATTAGAAAATTTGCACAGAGATCGATACGGTGAATTTCGACGAATACGCATCAAATTTGTCGCGCACGCACAACCAATTTGAATTCCGTAAAAGCCCACACGTCTATGAAGCCGATATGCACCTTTTGATGTTTTCGGTTCGCGACCACGTCGCCCAGATTGGCGGGACGCACGTCGTATCGAAGGTTTTTCGGGGTTTTAAAAACAGGTTTTTGTCTAACTTTCATCTAATTTAAAACAGAATATAGTAAGCAAATAAATAAACTAATTGTTGGGTTTCCATCTCCTATAGGTTGTCTAGGATTGTCTTCTTTTACTTTCCTGGATTTCTCAATGGATCGACCAATTTTGGTCTTCCAAAATGGGGTCGGGGCTGTCCTGTTTGCTCTGTTCTCGAGCAGATTTTTACCGAACTTTGGTTCAATTTCTCAGGTAATCTAGCGTATGACAGTTAAACCTATTTGAAGGAAGTTAAAGTGGTATGGGTTGCCTACTTACTAACGCAAGCGGTTCGGGAAACGACGAAGCGGGGTGGCGGAGAAGTCGTCGCAAAGTTGCTTGTTCTGTTCGCTGCTGCTGCTCTTGCCGTTGCACTATCCGTGTGCGCGCGGGTTTCAGTCACCGTCCAGCGACTCGCGTGGCGGCGCATGGTCGTCGGGAGGCCGCCCAGGTGGCAGGGAGGTCGTGGGGTGTTGGTTAGGGTTGGTGTTAGGCGTCGGCTAGGATTTTCCTCTCTTTCTCTCGATCTCCCATTCATATATACGCTCGGTATATATATATTACACTCGGTTTGCTGCTATAGGGGTCAGGCTCGGCCTGGGATGGGCTGTGCTGTGGGGATTTAGTTTAGTTTTTCCTTTTTATTATTCCATTATATATATATATATATATATATATATATATATATATATATATATATATATATATATATATATATATATATATATATAGGTGTAGTTATATATATATATATATATATATATATATATATATATATATATATATATATATAAAACTACACCTATATATATATATATATATATATATATATATATATATATATATATATTATATATATATATATATATATATATATATATATATATATATATATATAAAATATATATATATATAACTACACCTATATATATATATATATATATATATATATATATATATATATATATATATATATATATATATATATATATATATATATATATATATATATATATATATATATATATAAATTATATATATATATATATATATATATATATATATATATATATATATATATATATATATATATATATATATATATATATATATATATATATAACTACACCTATATATATATATATAACTACACCTATATATATATATATATATATATATATATATATAAAATATATATATATATATATATATATATATATATATATATATATATATAATATATATATATATATATATATATATATATATATATATAATATATATATATATATATATATATATATATATATATATATATATATATATATAGGTGTAGTTATATATATATATATATATATATATATATATAACTACACCCATATATATATATATATATATATATATATATATATATATATATATATATATATATATATATATATGTATGTATGTATCCTTGCATATATTTCTATATGTGTATTTCCTTTATACACGTCATGATATACAGAGACTAATAATCCCAAAAATCATCCAAGCAGTATTTATATATACAAGAATACTTCTAACATATCTAAAATTTTCACTCGACGAGCAATTACGAAATACGTCGTTTGTGCACAACGTACAATACGATTACGCGACGTACAATACAAAAAAATTTAAATCAGTACCAAAATCGAAAAAATATAGTAGAAATTTAGGGGTTTTACATCCTACCCAACTTACAAGAATTTTATCCTCGAAATTAAAATGAGTAGGGGGGTTGAGAGGGTACAAGGGTATATCAATGAGGAACAATCAAATCACGATGTTCAAAACATGCATTAGAAAATCACGATTTTCAAGTACTGTCGAAATAATCATGGATATGGTTATGGGTGAGGTCGCTAACTAACGTAAGTAAAAAGTCTTGGAAGTGAAGGTAAAATAATTTGAGGACAGGGGCACATGGTCCCTTGGAAAAGATAGTCATCTAGGTTTAGGGGGTACGACTAAGAAAACATTTCCCGTCATTCCTATGTTTCAAACGATTAGATGGTCAAGGTAATAGTTTGAGGGCGAATAACTTGAGACGAGATTATAGTCACGTGGCTTGGTCGAAGGCTAACTAGCTATCATGGTCATAGGGGAACACTTGGTTTCTATCTATCAAGTACGAGTCTTCGTCTAACTAAGTAAAAGACGAAAACAGGACAAAGAAGTTGTTTTCGAATACCAATTTGTGGTTCAAAGGCGAGTGAGTAATTCAAAAAGAATTGCCAAGGCTATCGCGGATGGAATTCTAGAGGCAAGTTTAGCTATGTCCCCATCCACGTAGAACGATAAATAAAAGCGAATCAAAGTGCACTTGGTTGATCAGACCATCATATACCGGTTCTAATAAGACAATATACTAGTGAGTGGCCACTCCATAGCATGTGCCTTGATCAAGCTTGATAAGGAATTAGCTTGCAAATACTAGGCTATATTAGCATCATTAGTCTAGATAATAAAAATATAGGCACGTGAGTTTTAGATTGAAATAGAGTAGAATTAGTTCAAAACTCCTTAAAACTCTAAGTTATATCCTATGTTGGTCTTTATACAGTCATCCTATAGTCTCTTTGTCCAAGTCTTTGGTTGACTAGATAGGTTAGGGTCCTCTAAATTTTAGAACCTAAGTGAACTTGCTAATATAGGTCACAAGGACAAAGGAATTGCTAGGTCATAAGTCATTCTACCCAACTTACAAGAGATAAACTAGTATGGTGATGGAACAATGGGTCACGTCCACCTAGTATGGGTTACCTTATTAATCTCTATCAAGTACAAAAGAAGGACACGAATCACGATAGAAGGGATCAAGCAAGATGCAACTCGAGGAGTCAAGCGAGAAGGCGGTCAAGTATGGGGATGAGATCCTAGACTCTAATCCTATACTGTAGGCTTGCTTGGTACGGTAAAGTAACCAAACAATTTATCTTGACCTGCATGGACCACCACAAAAACATGTAACGCCCCAGTCCCAAAATATGTAGGACTAGGAACGTAGACATGCCAGCTGTATTCATACGAAATACATAGGTCTTGTATGAATACATAAGCTGTAAAATACAGTAATCCAAGACAAACTAAATCTCATCCACAATGAAAAGAATAATAATATAAATATCAACTCGAATATTTATGATACAATCGTTGGGCGAAGACAAAGTCCACTACCAACTATCTCAATGAAAGAAATATGCATGAATCGAAAAATGGCAAGACAAACCAAGCACAATCGTCTTCGAAAGAATGGAGAAGACCACGCCTCGGCTAGGATACCTGCGGAAAACATGAACACATACCTGGAAAAAACCAGGTCCTCAGACGGACGTAGCAAGATACAGGAAGAACAAGCTAATATGAACTGTCAGAATAATAAAGTAATATATAAAAGACTATCCTAGACACAAATATGCAAAGGAGATTCTAACCACCTAATGTGCAATTTAGAGGACAACTTTCATGCGCATGGGTGGGATTTTAGGCTATGTGTACGTAACTGGCATCCAGTCATCTATATCCGTCCGTAACGTCTAAAACATCAGAGGGCATCTGCAAATAAATTGTCATAGTTCCATCCGGAGACTGTGGTTTACCTGTTTGGATTCCCATACGCACTAGCGACTGTCCTCCTCCAATATTTCCCACACTGATCAAGTCATGTCCATGACCCGTACAGTTTTATAACTGCTTGAGTCTCTAAAAACCCTAGTCATAGCAGTTACGAATATCTACCGTCACACGACTTTAGAGATAGCTAGTCAATAAGTCGTGCCCCTAGCAACATGTCTCAAACCGTGTAGTGTGAGTGTCACAGCCAAAGGAGATATAAGGATATCCTCCAACAAGAAGGTAGTCCGCTAACACTAAGTCATCATGCATAAAATAAAATAACGACTAATAAAGTCGCTTGCACCCAAATGTGGCTTGGACGCGCAGTTTATAACAAATAAAAAAACAAATACGAAACAAGTAAATAAATGCTGAAAATAATAATGTGATAGTTAATTAGCAAGGTATACTTGCCTATTGCGACGCCTGGTGAGCTGCCTGGTGTGGAGCTATGATCATGCGGCATGGAGTATGGCTGCGATGTTACAACTACGCATGACGGCCTCGGATGATGGCACGGACTGTTCCATCGGATTCAGGACCGTCAGATTGGTTAAGGGTTGACATGAGGTTGTACAGGATTTCAGAAGAGGATGAACAATATGTTTGGTCATGATCAAGAAATGGATAGTCTATGAGATTTTGAGGAGGAATACTTATATTATTTAGTAAAATATTTATACTATTTAAAATATCGCTTTTTAGATAAATACTTTGAAGAATATAATTTGTTTTGAAATCCTTATAATCACTCATAATAAAATTTTTGGGTAAAATATATAAAAATATGGTCCAAAAATATTATAATAATATATGTAAAAGCCAAATCCTAAATTTGAAATTTTAATGCTATATTTTTGCTTCCAAAATAATTGAGGAAAATAATCAACCAAAATTTTAATATATCTTTTGCCATTAGCAACAAAAAATAATAAATAATAAAAATAAAGTAGTAGTAATAATAATGACAACAACCTATCGGTAATTAGAGTAATTTATATATTTTTACAAAAATTAATTTACTAATGTACCTACATAATACATATCTACATACATACAAAATATTTTTAATAATAATTATAATAATAATAATACTTATAATAATTATAAATATAAAACAACAGAATAAAAATAAAATTAAAAATAATAATGATAATAACAGATAAATAATAATAATTATAATTATAATAATTATAATTATAATAATAATAATAATAATGGAATAAAATGAACAGAGGGTGCTCTCATCCTTCGAGAGAACACCTATTTTTAAGAATAGAATTTTTTTAGTTGAAGAAAAAGAAAAAGGGGAAAGAGAAAGGAAGAAGTGGGTCGAGGAGAAATCGAGGAAGTGGTCGGGGAGAGGGAGCGGCGATCGGAGCTAAGGGGGGTGGCGCGACGTCGGTGAGAGGCGGAGAGGGGAGGAGTAGGCGGAGGGGCGCGGAGAGGAGTTCCGGTGGGTGTGGCGGCCCCGGTCTGTGCGGAGGCCGGCACCAGATCCAGGCGGCGGCGGCGGAGAACTCGACGGTGGGGAAAAGAAAGAGAGGGAAGCGGGGGTTTCCGACGAGGCTTCGTCGGCCGACTATGGCGCGGACGGAGGAGAAGAAAGATGGAGTTGGGAGAGGAGCGAGGAGTTCAAGGGGGCGGCGGTGCTGGCTGTGGCGGACGCGGAAGATATGCGCGGGCCGTCGCCGGTGGGGCCTGACGGTGGGGTCGGGATCGCGGCGGAGGCGGTCAAGCGCGACGAGAGGAGCGCCGCCACGGCTCGACGAGGGCGGGAGGCAAGGTGAGGGTTTCCAATTTTATTTTATTTTTTTCTTTTCTTTCCTTACTGGTGTTTGGACGGCGGTGGGTGTGTTACCGGAGTGTGGCGGCGGTGGTGTCGGGTGATGATGGCGATGGCGGGGGTTTGGTACTGGTGGAGTGGTGGTACTGGCGACGGAGGTGGTTTGGGGTGCAGGTGGTTGTGGGCTGGTCGTGGTGACGGAGATGTCTGGCGGTGGTGGTGATGATTGGTGTGGCGGTGGCAGTCGGAATGCTGCCGATGGCAGGTTGGTGGTAGCGGTTTGGTCGGGTGTTGGTCGTGGGTGGTCTGTGGAAGATGGTCGAGGAAGACGGGTTCTCGCGGGGTGATGGGTGTGCTGGTGGTGGTGAGTTTGATGGCAATTGGGTGTTCTTGGCGGATCGGTGGCCGAAACACGGTGGAGGGCTGCTAGCCAGAACAGATAGCCGGAGGGTGCTCAGGCAGGGGGCAGGCTAGTTAGGTTTAGGATTTGGGATAGATGTAATTGTGTCGGGGTTTGTTCGACACGGAGAAAATTGTATGTGTAAAAAGTGGAATAAGACTTTGGATGGACACAGACACGATGCACGCACTATTATGGGTGGTGGAGAATTTGTGGAGAAAAATTTAGCTTGTAGAATTATGGAAGAGTACCTGCCTATTTATAGGATGTGGAAATTTCCATCTGGATAGGATTAGAATTGATTTAACACCCAAATAGATAATTAGCTACTAATAATTTAATCCAAATTCAAATCCAAATCCAATCTAAATCCAAATTCAATTTAAATCCAATTAAATCCCAACCTTTAGCTAAAAATTAGATAAGGTAAATAAAATTTCAAAATATAGATATTATTTTAACTATTTAAATAAATCCATAGAATTAAATCAAGATTTAAATCGCCATAATAATTCAAAAATATATTTTCCAAAAATACCTATAATATTAATTTTGAAAATAACCATAATTATTTAAACATCAAATATAAAAATATATCTTTTACTAAATCGAGATAACTTTTCAAAAATTAAAATATTAAATTCATGCATTCGCATGCAAATAGAATATTAATTTATAAGTTACAATTTATACTAGTATTATGAATAAAATATCTCGAATACCATTTTCCTAAATAATAAAATAATAAATTTTGAAAATTGTACTATTGTTTAAAATAACTAATAATTATTTACGAAAATGGGTATGCACAATAATATTCATATAAATATACCTTTAAATAAAATATTTAATTATGGTATATTGAAATAATATATTTATCCTATATTAATAAATTCCATAAATAAAACTTTTTCAAAATATGTACCTCGCACAAAAATTTTACTCGACGAGCAATTACGAAATACGTCGTTTGTGCACAACGTACAATACGATTACGCGACGTACAATACCAAAAAAAATTTAAATCAGTACCAAAATCGAAAAAAAATATATAGTAGAAATTTAGGGGTTTTACATCCTACCCAACTTACAAGAATTTCGTCCTCGAAATTAAAATGAGTAGGGGGTTGAGAGGGTACAAGGGTATATCAATGAGGAACAATCAAATCACGATGTTCAAAACATGCATTAGAAAATCGCAATTTTCAAGTACTGTCGAAATAATCATGGATATGGTTATGGGTGAGGTCGCTAACTAACGTAAGTAAAAAGTCTTGGAAGTGAAGGTAAAATAATTTGAGGACAGGGGCACATGGTCCCTTGGAAAAGATAGTCATCTAGGTTTAGGGGGTACGACTAAGAAAACATTTCCCGTCATTCCTATGTTTCAAACGATTAGATGGTCAAGGTAATAGTTTGAGGGCGAATAACTTGAGACGAGATTATAGTCACGTGGCTTGGTCGAAGGCTAACTAACTATCATGGTCATAGGGGAACACTTGGTTTCTATCTATCAAGTACGAGTCTTCGTCTAACTAAGTGAAAGACGAAAACCAATATGAGGCCAAAGAAGCTGTTTTCGAATACCAATTTGTGGTTCAAAGGCGAGTGAGTAATTCAAAAAGAATTGCCAAGGCTATCGCAGATGGGATTCTAGAGGCAAGTTTAGCTATGTCCCCATCCACGCAGAACGATAAATAAAAGCGAACCAAAGTGTACTTGGTTGATCAGACCATCATGTACCGGTTCTAATAAGACAATATACTAGTGAGTGGCCACTCCATAGCATGTGCCTTGATCAAGCTTGATAAGGAATTAGCTTGCAAATACTAGGCTATATTAGCATCATTAGTCTAGATAATTAAAATATAGGCACGTGAGTTTTAGATTGAAATAGAGTAGAATTAGTTCAAAACTCCTTAAAACTAAGTTATATCCTATGTTGGTCTTTATACAGTCGTCCTATAGTCTCTTTGTCCAAGTCTTTGGTTGACTAGATAGGTTAGGGTCCTCTAAATTTTAGAACCTAAGTGAACTTGCTAATATAGGTCACAAGGACAAAGGAATTGCTAGGTCATAAGTCATTCTACCCAACTTACAAGAGTTAAACTAGTAGGGGGATGGAACAATGGGTCACGTCCACCTAGTATGGGTTACCTTATTAATCTCTATCAAGCACGAAAGAAGGCAGGAATCACGATAGAAGGGATCAAGCAAGATGCAACTCGAGGTGTCAAGCGAGAAGGCGGTCAAGTATGGGGATGAGATCCTAGACTCTAATCCTATACTGCAGGCTTGCTTGGTACGGTAAAGTAACCAAACAATTTATCTTGACCTGCATGGGCCACAACAAAAATATGTAACGCCCCAGTCCCAAAATACGTAGGACTAGGAACGTAGACATGCCAGCTGTATTCATACAAAATACATAGGTCTCGTATGAATACATAAGCTGTAAAATGCAGTGATCCAAGACAAACTAAATCTCATCCACAATGAAAAGAATAATAATATAAATATCAACTCGAATATTTATGATACAATCGTTGGACGGAGATAAAGTCCACTACCAACTATCTCAATGAAAGAAATGTGCATGAATCGAAAAATGGCAAGACGAACCAAGCGCAATCGTCTTCGAAAGAATGGAGAAGACCACGCCTCGGCTAGAATACCTGCGAAAAACATGAACACACACCTGAGGAAAAATCAGGTCCTCAGACGGACGTAGCAAGATACAGGAAGAACAAGCTAATATGAACTGTCAGAATAATAAAGTAATATATAAAAGACTATCATAGACACAAATATGCAAAGGAGATTCTAACCGCCTAATGTGCAATTTAGAGGACAACTTTCATGCGCATGGGTGGGATTTTAGGCTATGTGTACGTAACTGGCAACCAGTCATCTATATCCGTCCGTAACGTCTAAAACGTCAGAGGGCATCTACAAATAAATCGCCACAGTTCCATCCGGAGACTGTGGTTTACCTGTTTGGATTTCCATACGCACTAGCGACTGTCCTCCCCCAATATTTCCCACACTGATCAAGTCATGTCCATGACCCGCCCAGTTTTGTAACTGCTTGAGTCTCTAAAAACCCTAGTCATAGCAGTTACGAATATCTACCGTCACACGACTTTAGAGATAGCTAGTCAATAAGTCGTGCCCCTAGCAACATGTCTCAAACCGTGTAGTGTGAGTGTCACAGCCAAAGAAGATATAAGGATATCCTCCAACAAGAAGGTAGTCCGCTAACACTAAGTCATCATGCATAAAATAAAATAACGACTAATAAAGTCGCTTGCACCCAAGTGTGGCTTGGACGCGCAATTTATAACAAATAAAATAAAAATATGAAACAAGTAAATAAATACTGAAAATAATAATGTGACAGTTAATTAGCAAGGTATACTTGCATGTTGCGATGCCTGGTGAGCTGCCTGTTGTGGAGTTATGATCATGCGACATGGAGTATGGCTACAACTACGCATGACGGCCTCGGATGATGGCACGGACTGTTCTATCGGATTCAAGACCGTCAGATTGGTTAAGGGTTGACATGAGGTTGTACAGGATTTCAGAAGAGGATGAAGAATATGTTTGGTCATTGATCAAGAAATGGATAGTCTATGAGATTTTGAGGAGGAATACTTATATTATTTAGTAAAATATTTATACTATTTAAAATATCGCTTTTTAGATAAATACTTTGAAGAATATAATTTGTTTTGAAATCCTAATAAACACTCATAATAAATTTTTTGGGTAAAATATATAAAAATATGGTCCAAAAATATTATAATAATATATGTAAAAGCCAAATCCTAAATTTGAAATTCTAATGCTATATTTTTGCTACCAAAATAATTTAGGAAAATAATCAACCAAAATTTTAATATATCTTTTGCCATTAGCAATAAAAAATAATAAATAATAAAAATAAAGTAGTAATAAAAATAATGACAACAACCTATCGGTAATTAGAGTAATCTATATATTTTTACAAAAATTAATTTACTAATGTACCTACATAATACATATCTACATACATACAAAATATTTTTAATAATAATTATAATAATAATACTTATAATAATTATAAATATAAAACAACAGAATAAACATAAATTAAAAATAATAATAATAATAACAGATAAATAATAATTATTATTATTATTATTATTATTATTATTATTATTATTATTATAATGGAATAAAGTGAACAGAGGGTGCTCTCTTCCTTCGAGAGAACACCATTTTTAAGAATAGAATTTTTTTAGTTGAAGAATAAGAAAAAGGAGAAAGAGAAAGGAAGAAGTGGAAGGAGAAATCGAGGAAGTGGTCGGGGAGAGGGAGCGGCGATCGGAGCTATGGGGGTGGCGCGGCGTCGGTGAGAGGCGGAGAGGGGAGGAGTAGGCGGAGGGGCGCGGAGAGGAGTTCCGGTGGGTGTGGCGGCGCCGGTCTGTGCGGAGGCCGGCGCCAGATCCAGGCGGCGGCGGCGGAGAACTCGGCGGCGGAGAAAAAGAAAGAGAGGGAAGCGGGGGGTTTCCGGCGAGGCTTCGTCGGCCGACTGTGGCGCGGGCGGAGGGGAAGAAGGATGGAGTCGGGAGAGGAGCGAGGAGATCAAGGGGGCGGCGGTGCTGGCTGCGGCGGACGCGGGGGATAGGCGTGGGCCGTCGCTGGTGGGGCCTGACGGTGGGGTCGGGATCGCGGCGGAGGCAGTCCAGCGCGGCGAGAGGAGCGTCGCCACGGTTCGGCGAGGGCGGAAGGCAAGGTGAGGGTTTCAAAAAAAAAATTCTTTTCTTTCCTTACTGGTGTTTGGACGGCGGTGGGTGTGTTGCCGGAGTGTGGCGACGGTGGTGTCGGGTAATGATGGCGATGGCGGGGTTTGGTACTGGCGGAGTGGTGGTACTGGCGACGGAGGTGGTTTTGGGGTGCAGGTGGTTGTGGGCTGGTCGTGGTGACGGAGATGTCTGGCGGTAGTGGTGATGATTGGTGTGGCAGTAGCAGTCGGAACGCTGCCGATGGCAGGGTGGTGGTAGCGGTTTGGTCGGGTGTTGGTCGTGGGTGGTCTGTGGAAGATGGTCGAGGAAGATGGGTTCGCGTCGGGGTGATGGGTGTGCTGGTGGTGGTGAGTTTGATGGCAGTTGGGGGTTCTTGGCGGATCGGTGGCCGAAACGCGGTAGGGGGCTGCTAGCCAGAACAGATGGCCGGAGGGTGCTTAGGCAGGGGGCCGGCTAGTTAGGTTTAGGATTTGGGATAGATGTAATTGTGTCGGGGTTTATCCGACACGGAGAAAATTGTATGTGTAAAAAGTGGAATAAGACTTTGGATGGACACAGACACGATGCACGCACTATTATGGGTGGTGGAGAATTTGTGGAGAAAAATTTAGCTTGTGGAATTATGGAGGAGTACCTGCCTATTTATAGGATGTGGGAATTCCCATCTGGATATGATTAGAATAGATTTAAAACCCAAATAGATAATTAGCTACTAATAATTTAATCCAAATTCAAATCCAAATCCAAATCCAATCTAAATCCAAATTCAATTTAAATCCAATTAAATTCCAACCTTTAGCTAAAAATTAGATAAGGTAAATAAAATTTCAAAATATAGATATTATTTTAACTATTTAAATAAATCCATAGAATCAAATCAAGATTTAAATCGCCATAATAATTCAAATATATATTTTCCAAAAATACCTATAATATTAATTTCGAAAATAACCATAATTATTTGAACATCAAATATGAAAATATATCTTTTACTAAATCGAGATAACTTTTCAAAAATTAAAATATTAAATTCATGCATTCGCATGCAAATAGAATATTAATTTATAAGTTACAATTTATACTTGTATTATGAATAAAATATCTCGAATACCATTTTCCTAAATAATAAAATAATAAATTTCAAAAATTGTACTATTGTTTAAAATAACTAATAATTATTTATGAAAATGAGTATGCACAATAATATTCATATAAATATACCTTTAAATAAAATATTTAATTATGCTATATTGAAATAATATATTTCTCCTATATTAATAAATTCCATAAATAAAAATTTTTCAAAATATGTACCTCGCGCGAAATTTTCACTCGACGAGCAATTACGAAATACGTCGTTTGTGCACAATGTACAATACGATTACGCGACGTACAATATAAAAAAAAATTTTAATCAGTACCAAAATCGAAAAAAAATATAGTAGAAATTTAGGGGTTTTACAATGCTCAATATATATATGCTCTAGTGTGTATAAAATATTGTATGCGCTCATATTTATGGTATATATAAAACATAACAAGTATCCTAAATTGCCAATAACACCTGCGTTATAGATTTAACAAATACATAGGAATATATGTCAATCTCCAAATAAAATACGAAGCATATGCATACATATAGAATATATCCACACTGACTAATTTCTGCACATAACATCTCTACAGAGCGTCCTGAGACGCACTACCCGACTACATGGGCTTGGTCCAGGTCCTGTCCGGGCTAGTTTGGTACGACCGGGTTTTCTAAAGTCAATAATCTAAATAACAAATAATTAAAACGTCTTTAGAGGTTAAGTCGCAACTTGGCCTGGTTTTTATAGTTGGGACACACTTATGGCTGGGTCTTCCTTGGCATGGCTAATACACTAGTCAAAGCACGCGACTGGACTATCCGTGCTATGATTCTTGGTCATCTTGTACTCCAAATTTAATCGTGACTAAAGGCATCTACTGTAATAATTAACTAATTAATTATTTATAAAATTTTAAAAATCGTAATTCGAATAAATAAAATAAAAATATATTAAAATTTCAGAAAGGAGGATTACATAATAGCTTATAGCTGCAGATGCTTGGACGAAAAATTCTTCTTCATTTTGCAACAACAAAGCTGAAAACTTTCCCTCATTTCTTCATTTTGCAACAACAAAGCTACATTGACTAGTAAAAATTAGGTTGAAAACTTCCCCTCCTTTCTTCGTTGTTCTCCTCTTATATGTGTATTTCGTGTATCACAGTGTAATTTGTGCAACTATAGAAGATACACAACGTACCTGGTATGTCCACTCTTGTGAGGAAAGATCTATCACGCCATTTTGGCCAATTAGCTTTACAGGACCAGTAATTCTCGCACACGTTTAGTCAAAAAAAATGCACCAGAGTTATGCAAACAGGAAGAATGTAAGAAAAATATGGAGTTATAAATATGATTCAGATAATGTTCATCTAGGAGCTTTTGTAGTAAATTCAGTTCTAAAGGGAAACTGTTAGAATAAGGAACCGGGTACAACACATCATTATAGATATTATAAAAGTTTATCAAGTCTCTTCTAAAGAAAGGAAAACCAGTATAAGAAGAAGTAAAATAATCCAGATTGCGGACAGGAACAACCTACAGTCCTACAGTCACACTCAAAAGATCTATCTTGTTTGTTCCCGCTGTGAGCATGATCGGCTTCTGAAAGGAAACCTTTGCATTGTTACTATTGCCTATCCCACTGCCTGTAAATGTTCCAATATTAAATACCAGCACAAATTGCTGCAGGCATTCTTGTATTCATCATATAGTATGAAAGAAAAAAGAAAAAGCAAGTGCACCACAAATAAATCCAAGTTTATTTATTTTTACCCCTAGTTCTACCAGGTCTTTAACTAATATTTAATCACTCCTAACTGGTACCTACATTGCTCTTCTTTGCACAAGTGTGTACCATCTCGAACAATTTTCTCATATATTATCCTCAAATGATGCCACAGTTTCCATGTAGGCTCGTTTCTTATTGATTTTGTAATTATTACCACTCCTCCATATCAGCATTCTCATTTTAGCAAAAAAAAGTTTATTATCACAATATACAGATGTCATAACAAATAAAATAAAGAGTTCCAAAAAATCATCTTTTTCATGCAATAACTTAACCGGAGGCCATTCTGTAGTCAAAAGTAAATAAGATTGGAAGTATCAGAAGAAAACCAACAAAATGAATAGGAAAGATTCACCAAATAATCATCTTTTTGCAAGTATTGGATTTAAAGCTTATGTGATTGATGAGTTAGACAGGATACACAATTGAACATACCATGAATATGGAACATCAAAGCTGACTTTGATAGTTTGATAGATGTCAGCAACATGAACTCGTGTAGTGTAGCGCCTGGAATTCCTCATTTTCTATTTTTCTGACATGGATGTTAGGCTAATGATGGTATCAAAAGCACTGAAATGATTTTTAACTAGTCATAACAGTGGGACTGGAACAGAACAAACATGTATAAGATTAGAGGTCCTACTAAGCAAGGCTGCAATCTGACAAGAAGATAAATTCAACTAAAAATTTGAATATGCTTATAATAAATTTGTCTTCCAAGAAATAATAACAGATATTCAAAGATACTTCAATGTCAACTATGTATCTAAGAGCTTTGAGACATTCAAAGAGTATGTATCATCATTTACATGGTGTGGCGGCCATACAGACCTATACAGATAATTCAATGGTACAAGTAACCATTACTCCAGACCTCAATGTATCTTCGGACCGAAAATTGGGTTTGTCTAAATTGCATAACTACAATGTGAAGTCACAGAAATATGTCACTGAGTTACCACAAAGTGTCAACCATCTGATACAAGACAGTCTTGGCCAAGGCCTAATGGTAACTGATACCAATAAAGTGTAAAAGGCCAGATGGCAAGTAAGAAGTACCATATTTATCATGTAATTTCAGCTCATGAAACTGGGATCAAGCTTCAAATGCCAAGGAAACGACGATGATAAGGTTTCAACTATATGATAATAAAAGGTTATATTAATTATGCTTCATGATTTCCCATTTACCTAACCATCTTCAATGTTTTGTATATGTTGCAAATACTAACCGAAAGGAATATTTAGCTACTGGAATAAACTTTGGAACATATATGTGATAGCAGAAAACCATATCAAAGAAGAAGGATATAGACTAAGAAAACCACGGTAACCTGAATATGTCATGTATGACTATTATTGTACCATGAAAAAGTATGTACCACATATTCATATCATGTCCAATATCAGTATTGTGCTTATTCTGTGTCCGAATTTGTGCACCATTATAAACACCTAATGACCAACTCCAGCATATTAGAACCCAATAGTATAAAATGCAAATACTAGCCGAAAGGAATATTTAGCTACTGGAATGAACTTTGGAACATATATGTGATAGCAGAAAAACCATATCAAAGAAGAAGGATATAGACTAAGAAAACCACGATAACCTGAATATATATGTCCTGTATTGAGCAACATAAGTGACTATTATTGTATCATGAAAAAGTATGTACCACATATCCATATCATGTCCCATATCAGTATTGTACTTATTTTGTGTCCGAATTTGTGCACCATTATAAAACACCTAATGACCAGATCCAGCATACTAGAACCCAATAGTATAAAATGCAAATACTAGCCGAAAGAAATATTTAGCTACTGGAATGAACTTTGGAACATATATGATAGCAGAAAACCATACAAATAAGAAGGATATAGACTAAGAAAACCACGATAACTCAAAAACATGATACAACTTCCAATGGCTCACCACCACAAGTTTGGTTCATATTAGTTTACAAACAACTTGATTTCAAGACACAGAGAAGCAGCTCTAGGCTACATCTATAATGTTTGCCAAAGAAAACAACAATATGCAGCTAAAACAGGAAGATAAATCTTATGTAGTATGGAAAAGCTACAAGTTAAACAAGTGACAATGTTGTAGAACTATAAACACGAAGAGGACATGCTTATTTTATAATGCAAGGTGAACTGCCAGCTAAAAGCCTAATACAATTTTTTCACAAAGATTAACAAACTGTCAGCGTCGACATTTCCATGTTTTAAGGTTCAAACAAGCTTTGTACCAATAGTTGTGCTGCCTATTCACTTACTTTCCTCCTTGGGCAGCATTGTATTTGACAAGAACGACCATAATTGATCAACTGTATCAGTTAATAAGGTTGGAAGAAATCAGAGAGATTCAAGCAATATTGTTGCTAAATTAAAATGTAGCCCCATAATTGAGGCCTAATATTTGTACTGTAAACAAACCAAGTACATCAACCTATCCTCATCATATGATCGATTGAACTTGATACAATCAAACTTCTTAACATCCCATAAGCTATTATTCTATATCCCCTTGAGAAATCAATATTGTGGCTAAATTAAAATATAGCCCCATAATTCTTAACATCCCATAAGCCTAAATATGTAACGGAAAATAGAGATGAATAATTTGGCAGAAAGATGGCAGAAATGTGAAACCTGTGCAGCACTATTGGCCATGGAATATTTTGCAGATTGGCCATAGAGAAGGGACGGCCAAGATCCAGGCCCAGATTGGACCACCAAATATGTTAATTAAAAGGCAGAATGTCCTAGGTCCTCGAGGCGTGAATGATGATCTCTATCCTCATTGAGTCATCCTGACCCCCACGTCGGAGTACACGTCCTCGACGAGCTCGCACACGAGCACCTCGTTGAGCTCCACGTAGAAGACGACTCAAATAGAAAAAAAAAATTAAGATCTAAAGAGATTAAAGGAAAAAAAAATTAGGACAAGGGTTTCGGAACTAATTGCCTTTCTCTTTTGCTCATTTGAGTTGCCATGGCCGGATGAAACCAACTCTTGAACACCCCGGACGCCATCGACAAAATAATTGTCAGAGAAAAAATTTAGATCTGGAGAGAGTAACAAAATTAGGGCAAGTTTCGAAACTTGACTCTCTTCTTGCTCATTTGAGTTGCCATGGCTGGGTCGAGAGAAGTAAGGGCATTTCGAGAACTTTTTTAAGCAAAGAAAACCCCAACCCTAGATTTTGAAGGTCGCCAGGGAGGATGAAGATCCTAGGTCACCGGAAGGGGAGGGGAGGATGGCTCAGCGACCAAGGGTAGGCTAGACGAACCTGTAGGAAGGAGAGTAGAGGGAGGGGTTTCTGAGAGGGGGAGAGGAGGAGGAGTTTCTGAGAGGGGGAGAGAGGGGTTTATGAGAGGGGGAGAGAGGGGTTTCGAAGAGAGCGGGGGAGAGAGGAGTAGTTTTTTGTTCTGCTGCCTTGTATGCCTCAAAATTATTTGAAAAAAAATCGTCAACAATTTTAAGAATTTTAAAATAATTACCATAATGGCAGATAAAAAAATCGTGGCAACTTTTCCTCATATATATTATTTGACGGTTATTATCAAAACGTCAATATAAAATATGCTCTTTCTTGATGGATCCTTCTAAACCGTCAACATATATGCTATAAAATTGCTAAAGTAACAAAAAAAATGTCATATCTTGACGTAAGCCTAAAAACGTCAAGATAACCACTATTGTTGACGGTTTTTGACGACCGTCAATTTATAAACCGTCAAAAATCATCATTTTTCTTGTAGTATTTAGGAGGATGATCATGTGACCACGGCATGTGATTCCAAGATCAAGTTAGGGTTAATCTAAGCAACTTAAATTTGTAGAAGCATTGGAAGGAAATAGAATCTCGAGATCGCACATTACCAACTACCCTAGGCCCTGTCCTAACGTGACGGGTTGGCCACCACGGATACTGTATGGTCATCCGCAGCAGTGGAGTGCAGTATCTGGTTTGTGAATGTTAAGCCAGTTCTCCCTATAGGAGGGCTGGAACCGTTATTGCTTGTTTTAGCGTGGTGGCCTTTCGAGGGACCGATGCATTTAGTGCGTGCCTGTATTAAATTGGTTCGGCTAGCCTTGCTTGGATATGACACGATATGAGGATTCCTATATTATATGCATTACTGGGATAACCCAGACGAATCATAGAAAGTCGTAGGATTGAATAGCCGCTTGTAAATTGACTTGCTTGTGATATGTTTCTTTTGTTAGTAACTGAGGAACGTTGACTATCGTGGTGCGTGGTCCAACACATATTCTTGTTTGGTTGTTGGGTTGGGCTATTGTGCTACGATAGACTATAGACTGAAGTTGCGATCAGAAGCTCTTAACCTGACCATGGTTATAGGATGTATCTTATCTCGGCACGATATTGGCACCGTTTGTCCTTGTTTAGTTGTAAGGGTGCCATATTGTCTCGATGATATGGTATAATCCTAGAACTCTTGAACCAGGTCTTAATTTACTTATCGGGTTTTGTCTTATTCATTTATGTGCTCCCTTGTGGTACTTGCTATTTGGGACCTGATCTCGCTGGTTTTGTTTAGCCAGATTTCGTAGCAGAGCCTGAGGATCCAGCCTTCTACCCAAACGATGGTGCACACCAGGAGTATGGACGCCAGGGACCATGAGTGGGTTTCTTCTTCACTGCTCTGATATCTTCTATTTTGTACTCGACTTTTAGCCACCGGCACCTGTTTAGCTGGTTGTTCTGGACATTAGTTTCCTTTTACATGATTGTAATTAAATCAGGCTGCAGCTGACTATGGTTATGTACTATTGACTCTCAACACTAGCTTATCATTTTGTGTAGCTAGTCTCATGAATCATTTTGATGAAGCGTCGAGGACGCCTTACTGCTTTGTCTTATATGATCATTATTTATTATTTCTAGCTTTGATTGATTGAGACATAGATGTTCTGTGAGACCATAGGAGACCTGATTGTAGCATGCACTCCCTAGTCTCTTGACAGCCACAATCGTTATATGACGTCTTCGTGACTCATACGGGGTAGCTGGCCTAGTCCGTCTCCGTATTTCGGTATGGGACGTGACACTTAATCTTCTACAAAAATGAGTTCCTGGTAAGAATTATGAGACTTAGACGACATCTCATGGCTTCAATGGAACAATCATGATCTCCAAATTGAGCCTTACTATTCTGCAAAATGAAATCCTACATTATATTTTGAATCTAAAATCTAAAAAGTGCAAATTACGTTAACTATTCTTATGTTTTATACTTATTATATAAATTATTTATACTTTGAAACCAACTATACGAACCACCTCTATAAAATATATTTTCTAACAAAACTTATAAAACTGATTACGTTTATGCTTATAAAAGTCATAAAGTAGAGAAATGGTTAGTGTAATTATTTTCGAAAATATGAATAATTTATATAATACTTATGAAACATCAGTGTATTTATTTTATATATCGATACTCTTACAAAAGGACACCCGCCGGAACCCGCTTGCAAAAGTGATATGGTCCCTTGCAGAATTAGTACTTCGAATCCGTTTGCTGCCGTCTCCTTGGCAATGACAATCGGACTACCAAAACTGATCTGGCCTCTTACCAAATTAATACTTCGGATCTTGTTTGTTGTCGTCTCCTTGCAAAAGAGCATTTGACTCGTTCGGGAGAAAAAAAAAAAAGAAATAATAATTGCGTCTGTGTTGTAATGGTGCCTGCCTAATGTATTTGCTGGGAGGAAAGAGCATAAAATAATAGTATCATGAAAAGACTTAATAGAAATATATCTTGATCTTTATCTGTTAGTTATATTTGTATTATTATTTCCTACATTATCCCACCTTTGGATGCTGTACGTTCGCTCCAAAAATCCAAGAACACCACACAGGGCCGGTTCCAGAACAGATCGGACAATAGTGTTTTTTTTTTTGGCTTAATTGCACTTTGCTACCCTCAACTATTACCATTTTTTAACTTTGTACCCTAAACTATTTTTTGTAACAATTTGGTATCCAGATGTTATTTTGGACTAAAATGCCCCTACCCCCCTGCACGCTCTGGCCGCCCCCCCTGCTCACTCCGGCCGCCCCCCCCCCCGCTAGCTCCGCCCCCCCCCCCCCCCCCCCCCGCCCCCTCCCCTGCTCGCTCCGGCCGCCCGCCCGCCCCCGCCTCTCCCCTAGGCCGCGGCAGCACGGGAGGAGGGGGGCTGGGGAGGGAGGACGGGGCGGGAGGCGGGGCAGGGGGTGGCCGAAGCTAGCAGGGGGGGCGGCCGGAACTAGCGGGGGGGGGGGGGAGCTAGCAGGGGTAGGGGGTGGGGCGGCCAGAGCTAGCAGGGGGGGTGGCCGGAGTGGGGAAGGGGGTGGAGGGAAGGAAGAGGGAAGGGCATTTTCGGAATTTTTGAAAAATTAGGTATCAAGTTGAAAAAAAATAATAGTTGAGGTACCAATTTGTTACGAAAAAAAGTTTATGGTATCAAGTTGAAAAGGCGGAATAGTTGAGGGTAGCAAAGTACAATTAAGCCTTTTTTTTTTAAGCAATGGATACTTGTGGCGAACCGCATGCATCTCTCTTAACCACTAGGAGGCTAGAGGTTAAGAGAGATACATACGGCCCAAGTGGTGTATATATATCCTAACCACTTGGGCCGCATGCATCTCTCTTAAAGCTCATTTGCTATATATATATATATATATATATATATATATATATATATATATATATATATATATATATATATATATATATATATATATAACCCTTAGAAAATTCCCTAAAAACTTTTCCTCACTCTCGGCCGTAATTTAATGTTAATATTAATGTTAATATTAATATTAACATTAATTTTAATTTTAATATTAACATTAAATACTAAAATTAACATAAAATTTAACATTAAAATTAATATTAACATTAACATTAACAATAATATTAAAATTAATATAAAAATTAAAATTAAAATTAAAATTAATATTAATATTAACATTAACATTAATATTAACATTAAATTACGGCCGAGAGTGAGGGAGTTTTTTAGGGATTTTTCTAAGGCAGACTTTTGATCCGCTCATATATATATATATATATATATATATATATATATATATATATATATATATATATATATATATATATATATATAGGAAACGGATCAAAAGCCCTCCTTAGAAAACCCCAAAAAAACTCCCTCACTCTCAGCCGTCCATTTAATGTTAATATTAATGTTAATATTAGTGTTAATGTTAATATTAATGTTAATATTAACATTAAATACTAAAATTAGCATTAAACTTAACATTAAAATTAATATTAATATTAACATTAACATTAACACTAATATAAAAATTAAATAAAAATTAATATTAACATTAATATTAATATTAACATTAATATTAACATTAAATGAACGGCTGAGAGTGATGGAGTTTTTAGGGGGTTTTCTAAGGGGACTTTTGATCCACTCATATATATATATATATATATATATATATATATATATATATATATATATATATATATATATATATATATATGAGAAATATGCAAATGACTTCTAGCCTAGTGGTTAAGAGAGATGCATGCGGCCCAAGTGGTCGGGAGTTCGAGCCTCACTGGAGGCGAGTTCGCCACAAGTACCCATTGCTTCAAAAAAAAAAATGAGAAATATATATATATATATATATATATATATATATATATATATATATATATATATATATATATATATATATACTAACCACTTGGGCACATTTGATATACATCTCTCTTAGCAAATGAGCTTTAAGAGAGATGTATATCAAATGTGCCCAAGTGGTTAGTATATATATATATATATATATATATATATATATATATATATATATATATATATATATATAATCTTAACCATTGGTAAATCAACGGTTCAGATTTGATCCAACGGTGTAAATAGAAGAGATGCAAAAAAGTGTGGGGATCTTGATCGTTCCTCATATAACCAAATATCCTAGGACTTACCAAATGCTGGCAGGGTGGCCGTTCGGGAGCCGTTGCACAAAGGCTTATTGCACCATTATTATACCATTTAATCTCAACCGTATAATCCATGTGATCATGTGGTTATAAAGCATGATGACATCATGGTGACATGACAACAACTTTTGGGACATATGTCATCATGATGTCATCATATTTTATAACCACATGATCACATGGATAGTACGGTTGAGATTAAATGGTGCAATAAGCCTTGGTGCAATATCCCTCCTATATATATATATATATATATATATATATATATATATATATATATATATATATATATATATATATATACACGCACGCATCTCTCTTAACCACTAGGTTAGAGGTCATTTGAGATATATATATATATATATATATATATATATATATATATATATATATATATATATATATATATATATATATATATATATATATATAATCTTTGATAATATTTTAAATATTAGTGCTTATACATATAACGTAGTGATTTACTTAACAAAGTTGGTTTTCAATTACACCTATATAAAAAAGGATGGGTTCTAGGGGTCTTATTTTCTTAAAAAATATTATATATATATATATATATATATATATATATATATATATATATATATATTAAAAAATTAGAAAAAATATTTTACGTGCAACGCACATACTTTTACTAGTCTCTACTATTATAATGGAACTTCAAAACGGCTCCAAATCAAACCGCCTAAGCCATATGTATATTATCGACCATTTCATTTAAAAAAAAATTAGGGAATAATATAATTTTAAACATTCTCTAATTTTTCTTCCGCATTACTGAATACCCTATCTTTTATCCACAAAAAATACGGAATATTATAATTTTAAACTTTCTCTCATTTCTTCCGCATAACTGAATACCCTCTTTTTAGCCACATATATCCATAACAAATTAAAATTAAATTAAATTAAATTTTACAAATCTTAATTAAAACATAAATATACATATACATATAACAAATCTTAATTTAAGTTTAAATATTTAAATTATTTTTTAATAAGATTAGAACGAAAGAAAATTGCTTTACGTACAACGCACATGCTTATACTATTGCTAGTAATGTGCACGTGCAAATGCAAGTGCAAAAAAAATGTTAAAAATATATAAATTTATTATAGAAAATTATCAAACCTAGGATTTGAATTCAAGCAACCAAGAAAAATACCTCATACCTTAACCACTTGAGTTAGACTATTTAGTTATAAATGTATCATATTAGATAGTTAAATACTTAGTTTCTTTAATAATTAGTAGAGTATTTAGGTAGTTATTTAGTTATTTATTATTAATTTTTAAATACTATTTCAATGGTTGATGATAATCACATGGGTTAGACGGCTTACTTTTGAGCCGTTTTGAAGCCTCTTTATATAGTAGAAGATACAAGTTGGAACATCTCAAGATTGAGCCGTGTAAGCCGTATGTATATCATCAACCTTTTTTTAAAAGAACTACGAAAGATTATAATTTTAAACTCTCTCCTTTGTTTTCCTATAACCGAATATCCTCATTTTTATTTTTCTTCCGCATAACCGAATACATTTTCTTTTATCACATATATCCATAACAAATTATAATTAAATTTAAATTAAATCTATATAAATCTTTATATATATATATATATATATATATATATATATATATATATATATATATATATATATATATATATATATATATATAAAGAGAGAGATCCACATCCCCTCAATTTTGCATCCACTCCTCATCCCCATGTTCACAACCGTTGGATCGTGTTTAAGTCATCTAATCTTAACCATTGATTTGAATAGCTCAAATCAAATGGCTAAGATTATATGACTTAAACAAGATCCAATGGTCGCTATTCCGGGATGGACGGGGGATACAAAATTGACGGAATGTGGATCCCTCCTTATATATATATATATATATATATATATATATATATATATATATATATATATATATATATATATATATATATATATATATAAATTTATATATTTAAATAATATTTTGATAAGATTAGAAAAAATAAATTTTATTTTATGTTCAACTTACGTACTTTTACTAATATATAAAATGGGACTTCAAAACGGTTCAAGATTGACCCGTCTAAGTCGTATATATACCATCAACCATTTAAATAAAAAAAATTATGTAAAAAAAAATTAAAAAAAAGTTTAATTTTTTTCATATATGTTCAACATGGAAAATTGAAATCAAACAAACAAGAAGAATATATACCTTCCACCTTAACATATGAGCTAGAAGAAATATTTTACTACCTTAACATATGCGTTAGAAGAAATATTTTACTATAATTGGATAATATTCTTACTATACGTGCTTTGCACGTGTGTGTGTGTGTGTGTGTGTATATATATATATATATATATATATATATATATATATATATATATATATATATATATGAGAATAAGGGAGGTAGGGTGCCACCTCATGGGAGGGTGTCTACTTGTCACCCCCCCCCATGCTATCATCAAGCACATGGGTGCATGATGATAGCATGTGGGAGGTGACAAGTAGACACCCTCCATAGGGTGGCACCTCACCTCCCTCATCCTTTATATATATATATATATATATATATATATATATATATATATATATATATATATATATATATATATAATGCGGTGCAAATGACCTCTAGCCTAGTGGTTAAGAAAGATGCATGCGGTCCAAGTGGTCCTCAGTGGAGGCGAGTTTGCCACAAGTACCCATTGATTCAAAAAAAAATATACATAATGCGGCTTGGAAAGGGCTCAGAAATGAGTCGTCCAAACCGTATGTACATCATCAAGCATTTAAATGTATTAAAAAATAAACAAATAAGATAACTAAATAACTATCTAAATACTCCACTAATTATTAAAAATATTAACTAAATATTTAACTATTTAATATTATTTATTTATAAGTAAATAATTTTAACTCAAGTGATTAAGGTGAGATTTTTTTTTTACACATTATTAGCATATATAAAGGGGGTAACATATTGATTTTTATCTCAAACACTTACAAATTCTGGACCGATTCTGACACCACGAAGCGCTATCACACATATTACAAATAAACTAGTTGTCCAAAATATTAGTATAAAGAACTTGTCCAGAATAGTAGTATCTTAAAGAAAGAAGAAAACAGCTTAGAGAGAGATTGCTACCCTCCAAAACTTATTCTTCCAATCGCAATGTTTCATAACTTAATCTTCGGTATATAGAAATGGTTGTCACAATGTTTATGCTCTATAAGAGAGAACAAGGCCGGTCCTTAATAACTGGAGTCCATGTGCAAATTTTAAAATATGGCCTAAATTTATTTATTCATATTTTTAAATATATTATTATATGTTTTTATCAAAATCTCTGGAGATGCTCTTGATTGTATATTATAACTGAATCTATAGGTAGTTACTAACAAAATAATTAAAGCTCAAATTATCTATATTCAAACACATTATATAGTATAATAAAGTTGTTTTAGATAGAAGACGTACTGACCGTTAAATTGTCTAAATCTGGCGTCAAATTTTTCTGTTGATGAAAACATATAATAAAATGAATAACGATCAATACCCAAATGAGAAGTAATATGTAATCACACAATTTAGAGCCTCCAAGACCTAAGCAGGGCTAGCCCAGGGCACAGACGAGGTGGACGACCATCATGGGCCTCCAATTTTGGAAGTTTCGAAATTTTACAATAGACTAGGTATATCAAAAAGAAAAAAAAAGAAAAAGGGATATTTTGTAAAACCTCCCCTAAATAATGGGCTAATTTGCGAAATACCCCCTAAAGATCTTGAATTGGTAAAACCCCTTTCCGTCAAGACGCTGTTTGATTTTGGGTGACGTGGCAATCCGTGTGTGTTATTAAGTAAAAAAATAAAAGTTAGACGAAAATACCCCTGCGTACGTGGCGGGGGTCCTCCAACGGTCTTCTCTCTCTCTCTCTAACGGTCATCTTCTTCCTTTGCTGAACCTATTTATACCGATCATCTTCTTCCTCTCTCCAACCATCCTCCTCCTCTTTCACTTGATCCTCTTCCAGCGTGCAACTTGTCTACCGAAGATCAGGTTCCTACAAGCATGGGGGGTGCTCCTTCATCTATAGAGAAGAGGTAATTTCTGCCATTAAAGGAGGAAACACAAATTATTATATTTACAGTAAGGAGGAAACACAAATTATTATATTTACAGTTAGGAGGAAACACTAATTTTTAATTTCTAAATTTGCAGATTAGCTCGAGTGTTGAAAGTGATGAGATTGATGAAAGTGATCAGATTAAATGCCAAATTTGTTGCCAGTCGACACATTCAGCAATAGGGTGCCCATAATCACCCACCAGTTGTAAGTGGGAATGGCAAAAAAAGTGGGGAGCAGCAACTCTACTATGTCAGAATTCTACACTTACATTACAGTTGCATGATACAACCAAACACAGAAACTGCAATAATCACCCACCAGTTGCAGCAGAAAGTGGCAATTACAGCACACTTTCTGCCATCCAAACATGCCCTTATATAAGCATATCATCACCATCAAACCTCCTCTGTATAACACCAGGTACTCCTTCCACACCTGACTTGCCATGGCCACCGTCGAAAAACCCTTGTGCTACCGCACCACATCCCCTATTCATCTCCTCCTCCCCGACCGATCGAACCACCACAGCAGTCACCGCCACAACCAACCAATCTGGCGCCCCATAACACAGCCAATACCATCAATCAATACCGTGTCCGGATCCGTGTGTCCGTGTCCAATCAATCTTATTCCATTTATACATTACAAACCTGGTCCGTATCGGACACACCCGACGCGCACAGCAAAATCATCAACCCCCTCGACTCCGACTTCCTACCGACAGTACAACCAAGACACCACCACTTACCGGTGCTGACCGCCCCCTCCTGTAGCGCGTCCAGCCGCCGCCGTGTTGAGCACAGCACCGTGCTTCGCCGTCGCCGTCGACTCCTTCGCGGGTGTGCGACGTCGACTGCCGTGCCAGACCCGCGCAGACTCAGCAACTCTTCCTCGCAGTGGACTGCTTCAGGCGACGGAGTCTCCGGCGAAAACCCTCGGAGCCATCCCCACTGCTGGCATCAGCCCCAGAGTCCTCCGGTCCCTCTCCGCTGCAGTCACGACCGCACGCAGCCGAGTCTCCGGAACGCGCCACCATCAGCCGCACTAGATCCGTGGCGAGACTTTGCGTCGACCCTCCGCCAGTCAGGGCACTGGTACCGACCTTCCTCCACCAGTCAGGGTTGCGTCGACCCTCCGACACGGCCAATCGCCGCTGGGGCGCCGCCACCGTCTCTGCGACCTACCGTCGCCCTCACCGGCAGGCGTGTCCCCACGCGCGGTCGGGCAGTATCGGCCAGATCCGAGCATCCTTGTTCCCGACTCCGTAACCACCATCGCCAAGTTCACCAAAACCACCGCCTTGGTCGAATCGGGCCCGACCTCGACGCCGTGTCACGGCCCTCTCTACGAGCGGTACCGAAATCGACAGCGCAGGCCGACCCCTGCGCCCTTCCCCGGAACCCTCGCCGGCTCCTCCGCGAACAGCTCTTCCGCGTCCGTAGACTTTTGGGTTTTGGGCGGACTTTTGGGGAAGGGTATTTTCGTCTAACTTTTATTTTCTTACTTAATAACACACACGGATTGCCACGTCACCCAAAATCAAACAGCGTCTTGACGGAAAGGGGTTTTACCAATTCGAGATCTTTAGGGGGTATTTCGCAAATTAGTCCATTATTTAGGGGAGGTTTTGTAAAATATCCCAAAGAAAAAAAAACAAAGACCCAATCTGGAAGCAATAAAAAAGCCAGTGCTCCAATCGAAAAAAATCTATGTTTTTTTTTGGGGCTTTACCGGAAGAAATGCTCTTCAGAAGGACGTTCTTCTTTTTCTTTATATTTTTTTGGGGCTTTACCGGAGTTAACGACGTTGTACTTTTACTCTCATTTTTTATGTTTCTTAAATATAAAACGTCATTTGGAACTACGTTTTTGTACTTAAATATACAATTTTTCAAAAAATTGTGCTTTGAATACAATTTTCTATAACTCGTGTCCTTTAGGTGAAATTTTCCGAAAACTTTATTTCTTTCTCTTTCAAATTGTAGTCTTTTTTTTTATTGAATTTTTTTTCAAATTGTAGTCATTCAACACAATTCAATGGGTGGCTAATACAAAACACAACTAAAACACACAATAAGCTAGCCCTCTCAAATTAAAAGTTGTTGAGAGTCAATAAGGGACCTTTAGTCCCACATCGGAATATGTAGTATGTAGAGGAGCTAGACTCCCTATATATAGTGAAGTAGTCAATCAATAAAATCATCCAACAATTATTTTCTACATGGTATCAGAGCCATAACCCTCTCTCTCCACAAAAAAAAAAAATCTCTCTCTCTTTCTCTCTAGCCGAAACCCCCCCCCCCCCACCCCCCCAAGCCGGTGGCAGCCCGACCCTCCCTCGCCTCCTTTCCCCGACCCCCCCTGTAGCAGCCCCGACCCCCCCCCCCCGGCTCCCTGACTCAGCCCCGTCCAGCAGCCTCCCGCCCCCCCTCCTCCAGCACCCTCCCGGCCGCACCCCGTCCCGACACCCCACACTCCAGCACCCCTCAAGCACCCTACCGCCCCCTCTCCTAACCCTAGCCTCCCTTGCCATGGAAATCCTAACCCTAGCTCTAGCAGGCCCATCCAAACCCTAGCCCTAACCCTAGCCGCCAAAAAAAAAAACGGCGTATTTCGAAGACAGTCGAGATGTCAAATCTTTATTTGCACCGACTCCGTTCCTAGATTGCGCCGTTTGGAACTAACAAATGTTTATTTTGTTATTCCTCATTCACATCGGGATCTATACAGAGACTGATCATGTCTTCTCTGGTGTCCTGACGTGTTCACTTTACATGCGCGCGCCGGTGCTGGCCAAGTTAGTAGCGCATTCGTAAAGTTTCTGACGTCGAAGAAGACGAAGACGACGAAGTTCGACGAGGAAGACGACGAAGTTCGACGAGGAAGACGACGAAGTTCGACGAGGAAGACGACGACTACGGTTCACAGTTGCCGCGGCCATGGATTCGATCAGTGGAAAACTGACGGCCGAAGAGATGAAGGCCTTGGTTGATGATATCTTATCCAAAAGATTAACCGAGGTAACCCCACGTGTGATCCATACTGATGTGGATCCGTCCCCTTACAAAATGGGAAAATTGGAGAAGCTGGAGACGAAGTTGGAAGGTACTTCCAACTACTTGAAGTAGTCACGGCAGACGATACGGACACTGAAGGGACGTGGCTTGGTTGGCTATATCACTGGCCAAGCCAAGGCGCCAGCCGATCACTCCACCAAGGAGTTTGCTGTGTGGGAGATTGTCAACAACGTCGTGGCTGGGTGGTTGACTGCCTCCTTAACCGACCAGGTGTCGGGCAATATCGAGGCTATGGAGGCTGCTGCTGATATATGGCAAACTCTCAAAGATATGTACTCCGGCTCCGGCAACCCTATGCGAGTCTTTCAACTGCAAGATGAACTCGATAGGGTGGCCCAAGACGACCGTACCATCTCGCCATGTCACGGGGTCCCGTGATGCGTTTCAGGGATATACTCACCTACCATTGCCGGAGAGTATTCAGACCGCTGATGGTACAGCCCGCCCTGTAATGGGTAAAGGCACTGTCGCATGCACCCCCTCCATCACTCTAACCAATATCCTACATGCTCCGTCTTTTCCTGTCAATCTCCTATCCATTAGTGCCATTATACTTGATCTTAACTGTACTGTTTCCTTTGACATTCCTCAGGTGACTTTTCAGGAGAAAGGGACAGGACGACGACTTGGGACTGGCACATGGCATAAGGGGCTGTGGTATTTAGACAGGGCTGGACTGGACACCGCATTGGCATCCTTTGTTGCAGACGCACCACTAGCAGCTTCCTATCGCAGTGTTGAAGCCGACTTGCTACTCCACCACCAGCGTGTCGGTCATTCTTCTTTTAAAGTTATGAGTAGAATGTATCCGTCCTTATATCAAAGGGCTAATAAAGAGAAGTTATTTTGTAATGCTTGTGAGTTGGGCAAACATACCAGAAGTACGTATGTGAGCACGGGGAATAGGAGTTCAGCTGCGTTTGACATGATACATTCAGATGTATGGGGCCCTTGTCCTACGACTGTTATTAACGACTTTTGATGGTTCGTCACCTTTATTGACTGTTATACCCGCGTGACATGGGTCTATCTTATGAAGAATAAGAGTGATGTCCTTGAGGCCTTTCAGGACTTTCATCGACGGATGAAAACACAATATGGCGCTAAAATTAAGTATTTTCGGTCAGACAATGGGACGGAGTATACTAATAAGCGGGTTGCTGAGTGTCACGCCCCGATTCGGGGAATCGCTCGCTTTGCTTCGATTCACGCCGAATCGATCGTCCTCGCTAAGGCGTGATGCCGTACAAGTCTGGAGTTGCACTTGTACAAGGCTAGAACATGCACATTTATATCAATTCATCACATTTGAAAAATAAGCCACAGTTGCGGAAACATTAAGCAAGCGGAATAGGAAGAAAATATTCATTTTATTGATGATTGTAGTCAGAATACAACTTTTCTCGATAATATTTGAAATGCCTTTTCGGCTACATTGATTCATGAAAAGAAGTACAACTGATAGGCTGCCATGAAATAATTTCCCGTTCCATACATCACGCCCCTTTAGTACTTTGAAATATAAGCAGCTATCTTTGAAATCTCCGCAATACTTTGTGCGTCTTTAGGGAAAAACAACTTGAAAGGAAACAGCAGTTCAGAAAGCTTTAATTGTGATGTGCGCCCGAGCCTTCTCCAGTACCTGTGGAGGAGGGGTCAGCACATTATAACAATGCGCTGGTGAGCCCCGTTGGCCCACTCAGCTAAACCAACATTTTATTAATGACAAGCATTTTAAAGATATGAATTTATAAGGGACAGGCGACATTTAGAGTAAATCACAATTCAAGTGACATGGTAGTTCAATAAACCATGTTTAGTTTACCATTAGCCGAATCCAGCTTTCCTGCATAAGATACAGGATAATAATAATATACTTACCGCCCCTGCATAAGACATTGATTAGCATACATTCCCACGATGTGACCACTGGTGTTGTTAAACCATATGGACTCTTTTCATTCATTCATTTGCATTTGGGACTTCAAGATAATGAGATGACAGCACAGTAGGGAGCTAGCCTCTATGATGCCTCGTATTACTCATGTTCCCCAAAGCACTTCATTATTTCCTCCTAGGCCGAATCGGTACAGGCGCCCCTGTACCGTTCGAGGAAATTATTGCTCAATCCTTGTATACAAGTTGTCCATGGTCAGGCGAATGTGTGTCCGACTCGATATACACAGTGTGCATAGAATATTTGAAGTAATAGGCAACATGATCATTCTTAGCATTTCATAACCATCATTCTAGGCATCAATTCAATCATTTCAATGTTCAGTTCATTGCAGTGTAATCAATTCATTTCAATGTTCTATCTCTAGCATCTTAGTGGTATTGACTTGTGGCATTAGCATCTTGGTATCGATCAACGGATGTTGCAAGACAATTATTTAGTTGGCATGAAGGAATAGCGAGAGGGACAATACCACCACAGAGATCCACACTCACCAAATTAGAGAATCGTCGAGAGAGAGAGGAACACTTGCACGCTTAGCCTTCCGTCACGCGTCAGTCTGCATTGGCACCAAAAGATTGATTAATAATCCGTCTCGTTGTGTTCTCTTCTCTCAGAATTCTCAAGAATGAATGCTATGCAAATCGATGAAAACGGGCAAGAATCAAATCATCGAAAATCATTCAGAAAAGCATCCATCAAAACCAAGCAGCAAAACCAGCAGCAAAACATCCAGAGAAAACTCTTGGACGCATTTCAAGAGAAACCGATCCATTAATTGGAAAGGTTCTTATGCACTTGTCCGTGATCGATTCGATGCCGACGGTAAGTTTCCCCAATACTCGGTTCCGACCGAGTTAGCCAAGCCACAAGCCTTACATAGTGAACCGCTAGGAGCGGGACACTACATAATATACCACTAAGAAAAAGTTTCGTCCTCGAAACTTAAAGCAAAGGTCCTACCTCAAAATTATCAAACAGCGAGGGGTACTTCACTCGCATCTCTTCCTCTAATTCCCATGTCGACTCCTCGACAGCATGGTTCCGCCACAGCACGTTGACTAGAGACACTGCCCGATTTCGTAAAACTTTCTCTTTCCTGTCCAAAATCTGGACAGGCTCTTCAGTGTAGGATAGGTCAGCGCTCAGCTGCAGCTGGTCGAAATTCACTACGTGACTTGGATCATGCACGTACTTCCAAAGTTGAGATACATGGAAGATATCGTGCACATCAGCCAGAGCCGGAGGTAGTGCAAGTCGATAAGCCACTGAGGCTACCTTCTCCAAAATCTCGAATGGTCCGACGAATCTCGGGCTTAACTTTCCTTTCATCCCAAACCGCATCACACCTCGCATGGGTGTGACCTTCAAGAAGACATGATCGCCTGCTGTGAATTCCAAAGGTCGTCGATGAACATCCGCATAACTCTTTTGTCGACTTTGAGCAACTCTAAGTCTTTCTCGAATTAAGCGAATCCTCTCGACGGCCTGTTCCACAAGTTCTGGTCCGAGCACTTGCCGTTCACCGACTTCATCCAGCATATCGGTGATCGACATTTCCGTCCATATAAGGCTTCGTACGGGGCCATTTGGATACTTGCCTGATAACGTTGTTATAGGCAAATTCTGCTAGTGCGATGCGCGTCCCAACTTGTCTTCGAGTCGAGCACGCACAATCTCAACATATCCTCAAGGATCTGATTTACTCTCTCTGTCTGACCATCAGTCTGCGGATGGTAAGCCGTACCGAAGTTCAACTTTTGCCCATTGTATCCCAAAATCCGACAAGTGTATCT
>JANAVB010025798.1:14113936-14201436 GCA_029216955.1 Iris pallida
CACCACTCGCCTCTACACACACACCAAATATATATATATATATATATTATATATATATATATATATATATATATATATATATATATATATATACACACACACACACACACTCTATATAAAGGAAAACCCCTAATCAAATCCCTAAACTAGTTTTTAGGGGAAAACCTATAAAACTAGGGTCAATGTGTAGAGATGGCCTCCTCCACATTTATTGTGATGGAGTAAATGCAAGAGAGGAATTAATGAGGGGTTTAAGAGCTTACCTAGAATTGGTCTTCTTGAAGAAGAAGAAGCTTCAAAAAAAGGAAAGAAATGGGAGAGAGAGATTACTTTGTGGTGAAGGAAAGAGGAGGGGGAGTGGCCTATACATGGCCGGCCATGGGGGAGGGGGGGGGGGGGGGGGGGAGGGGGAGGGGGGGGGGAGGGGGTCTAATGGGTTTGGGTGGAGACCCATTAGGCCTCCAAGCCCAATAGACTTAGTTTGGTTCGGTTTGTTTTGGTTTGGTTTGGTTTGGTTCGGTTTAACTCTAAATTGACTAATTAAGCCTCTAAATGACTAGTTAAGCCATGGAGTGTGGTTTATGATTTTTAGCCTTGTTAGAATGGCATGTGGGCCAAGCCCAACTAGTATGTGGGTCCCACTAGTGTCCAGGCTACCCGGGTCTCCAACTTAAGTCCAAATTGGATAAAATTCAAACTAAATCAAACAAATCCCTAAAAAAATCCTATAAAATCAATAAATCCGCAAAATTATAAAACTTAAAAATGACGAAAATACCCCTAATTCGAAAACTGGGGGTGACAATGCCTCCATCGGATCTGCGAGGTAGCAGTTATGTCACATTTTCATGGCTTTGTGGAAACTTTGGATTTAAATTATACCATGCCTCCATCTAATGTACTTATTTTTACTATGTTTTCATTTCCAATGGATCTGGCATATACTCTCCAATACAGTTCGGTTGATCACAAGTATATAATTCCACGAGAATTGTTCATAGTACTAGCTGAACAACTAAAATTATGTTCAATTGCAACATTACTTACAAAACTTCTAAATTCAGAACGAGAATAAAATTCTTGACCGATAGCTAATTCACGGGTGAAAGCATTATCTATATTATCATCTAAGTCATATTCCATATTTTCAACTAAATCATCACTGTTTTCGTCATCTTCATCATCATTATCAGCGTCGGATTCATCTGATGATTGATTTTGTTGAAAAGATGAAACAATTTGTTGGGAAGAACTACCACCCACAAAATATTGACTATTTATGTTATCAAATGTTGTGGCTATTTGAATAACAAAAATATTTACATAGCGTGATTTTGAATTAATTTCAAAAATATAATTGCATGCTTCATTACTATCTATTAAAACATTTACAATTAGAAACAGACGTCAAAAAAAATTCGTAATTAATAGAACAACGTTGAATAATAAGATTACGTAAATTTTCAAAAGTAATACTTTCATAAGCTGAAAATATTTGAGTTTCTCCGCCTTCGTAATCTAACCCATTTAAGTTACCTCCATGCGAACATATTATTCTTACGCTACGATTCATAATCGAAGGAGGCAACTTCTAGAGATTGATCAGAAGTTTCTGCTGGAGAACTTGATGAATGGAGAACTTGATCAATGTCTGCTGGTGAGTAATAGGAAGAAGAGTGAGTAATATGGAGTGAGTGAGTTGTGAGGATTGAGTGCTCTCATGTGCTTTTTATATGTGAATTTGAATAGAGCCGTTAGAAACTAGCCGCTGAAAAGCAGAAGAAGAAAGAAAGAAAAGGAGGGAAAAAATATGTAGCCGTTGGAGGCCCTCCCCCAGAGCCGCCAACTCACTTGGAGCCCCCCCTCCAAGCCGCCAAGTGAGTTGGAGTGTCCATCAGGAACCGCCAACTAACTTGGAGTTGTGTCCCTGACTTTGCAATATCCCTAAACAGCGCAAGTTTATATAATTTCATCCCTTGGAATGAAATTTTCTGAAAACTTAATTTGGTGTTTGATTGTCATTATTTTGGTTATCTTCCATGGAAAATAATATTATCCTATGGGTTGCACAAGTTTCATTTTCCACCATTTTAGAAAAAATATAAAAAATGGTAGTTTTTTGGAAAATAATTACATGAAAAATATAAGCTATCAAACACTACAATTGGTGGAAAACTTGTGATGGAAATATTTTTCATGAAAAAAAGTCCAATCAAACACAGCCTTATGGAAAATGATATTTCAGAAAATCTTCTGTAACAGACTGAATTTTAATAAAATTATACAGAATCGGCACAACTTTGGAAAATTTTCATATCCAGGTCTTTTCCGCCAGACCGTCTGGCAAAAATCGTGCGGAGAGGGAGAAGGAAAAAGTTGCAGACAATATTGATATATGTGTGTGGTGTATTTAGTGTGCCACCTCCAACCCGTGTCCCCACATCCACCCCACTACCCACCCTGCACGATTTTCGCCATACAATCTGGCAAAAAAGATCTGTATATGAATTTTTCTTAGATTTGTGCCGTTCTGTACAATTTTATTAAAATTCAATCTCCTACATAAATTTTCTGATGATATTTTGGGTGCCCAAGTGGTGACTGCCACTAGTCCACAGCCTCATAGTGGCTGCCCATTGGTCCACTGCTAGTACAGCCCCACCTTCTTAAAATTTGGTCCAAGGGTCAATCGATTGCCGCCGTTTGGCTGCCTGTCCTTTATTTATAGTTCCCTACATGACTTTAAATTTTTTAAAATAATTGTCTCACTTATCACTTAATTCTGTATGCAATACATGCACAATATCTCCACTTAACTAGTATGTATGATGATATTCTACATATAACGGATGGAATAATTATCTTCTAACAATATTAGAATCTTTCAAGAAATTAGAGCAAAGACTGCAGCCAAGCTTGTATGTTGATTGAGATCTTGATCTTTAAAAGAGCTCATATAAGAACTATTTTTTGAGAGCACTCATTATTTTCTTCTCTTAGCTTAATAATTGCATAAGATGCTGGATGCACTTTGAGAATCAACAAAATACAAATTTAAAGGTTTTATTTAATCTGCCAATGGACAGATTCTCAAAGTCACCTATTCGTCTTGATCAAGATATTTCAGCTTTTGTGTACACTATTAAAAAAATACGGAATTGACAACTTATGTAAGTCTCCAGACTTATCCCTCCTATCTTTTATGAGTATTATACGGATTATCTACTCCGAAAACAATTACACTAACCACGAACAGTGTTATTAGTTTCTATAAAAAATATATGTGTTGTCCATTTAATTAGTTTCAAAATAGGAGTAATCTGTGTACTAAGTGTAAAATATAGGAGTACTTAATACAATTAACCCTTATTATTATTATTATTATTATTATTATTATTATAAACACGTACGTGTATGGTAAATCGACTAATGCATACGAGGGACAAAATCACAATTTGACAGTACTACTGACATTAGCTGGACTTGGGGCAAGAGTGCATGTATTAGTGATGTTTTGTACTTGAATATATGATTACTGTTGCTCGAGTTGTAGGCATGCCATAGCTGAAGAATTAGCTGGACTTGGGGCAAGAGTGCATGTATGCTGTCGAAACAAAGCCGATCTCGAGAATTGCTTGAACGAATGGAAAAAGCTACATTTAGATGTCACGGGTTCAATCTGCGAGGAATCTTGCTCATCTGAAGGAAATAATAATACTTTGTTCTCATTGTTAGAATTTGTTACAATATATATAGTGTCTATATTTGGACTTATGGTCCATATTTACATTACAAATATAATCTAACAATAACACCCCCCTCAAGTTGGAACATGCAAGTCACAAATGTCCAACTTGAAAAGTAAAGAAACAAACACATGCTTTCCAAGGGGCTTGGTGAAGATGTCAGCCAGTTGAGAAGACGTAGGAACATGCGAGGCTATTACGGTGCCATCTCTAATAGCATCGCGAACAAAATGCAAATCCACCTCAATATGCTTACTGCGCTCATGAAATACCGGGTTCTGAGCCAGGTGCAGGGCTGACTGACTGTCACAATACACCGACATAGCAGACTCCTGGCGAACGCCCAAACACACCAATAACTCCTTCAACCATTTCAACTCACAAACAAGCGCAGCAAGAGATCAGAATTCAGCTTTAGCGGAAGATCGGAAAACAGTTGGTTGCTTCTTGGTCTTCCAAGAAATTGGAGACCCCCCCAGAAACACCAATCAGCCCGTAACAGAGCGGCGAGTCAAGGGACAACTTGCCCAGTCGGAATCACACCAACCAGAAAGATGGAGATCACAATCAGCTTTCAAAAGAATATCCTGTCCCGATGCATGTTTGAGATATCTGACAACTCTCAAAGCAGCATGCCAATGATCTTGTCGAGGCTCCTGTAAAAATTGAGACAAGATATGCACAACATAGGCTAAGTCAGGGCGAGTAAATGATAGATAAATCAACCTTCCAACCAGCCTCCGATAAGGCTCTGCATCCGCCATCTTTGGACTAGTCGATTCTGCCAGCTTGTTATTGGGCTCCATGGAAAAACCAGCAGGTCGAGACCCCATCAAGCCGCATTCTGAAATGATGTCCAAAGCATACTTCCTTTGAAACAAGAAAATTCCTTCTGCACTCCGAGCCACCTCTATGTCAAGAAAGTACTTCAACACACCAAGGTCCTTCATGTGAAAGCAAGAACTAAGGTACTTTTTGAAAGCATCTAAAGCACCTGAGTCATTACCAGACACAATCATATCAACCACATAGATCAGAACATGCAACTCTACATTCCCTTTAAAAAGAGAGAAAAGGGAATAATCAGAATGAGATTGAATAAATCCATAGGATATCAGAGAAACAACAAGCTTAGCAAACCAACAACGTGATGCCTGTTTCAATCCATATAGAGACTTACACAGACGACACACTTTATTGGGTTCACTATGCGAAAAACCTGGCGGCAACTTCACATATACTTCTTCAGTCAGATCTCTATAAAGAAAAGCATTGTGCACATCCATCTGGTGCAAAGTCCAGCCTTTAACAGTTGCAACAGCCAAGAACGTCCGAACTGTAGGCATCTTAGCTACCGGGGCAAATGTCTCTAAATAGTCGATCCCCTCAACCTGATGATTACCGAACATAACCAGCCGTGCCTTTAAGCGCTCAACACTTCCGTCAGATTTGTATACGTACTTGATTTTGTACACCCATCGACTTTCCAATATTTTTTTTCCAGGAGGCAAATTGACAAGACTCCATGTCCCATTATCTTCCAGAGCCTGTATTTCAGTTTGCATAGCCGCACGCCAGCCTGAATCTCGCGAGGCCTGGCGATATGAAGTAGGCTCAACACCTGCAGTGATGGCTGAGGAAGTGACGGAAACAGATGAACTGTGGCGAAGGGGGGACTTTTACTTCTAACAGCATTCGTCACAAAATTCTGTAATCGTACTGGCTGTGATTTCTTTCTCATTCCTCTTCCCAATACTACCTCGTCGGGCACCGCTGGCAACATTGTATCCCCTGTATCATCCGTAGTATCCGCATCACCCCCAGCGGACTCTCCAGGCAATACTTCTGCAGTTACCTGTGCATCCTCGCCACTCGGTGCTGAGCCACCAACAACCACTCCGGCCTCAGCCACCGTAGCCGGCACCATCCCAAAAGCCTTTATATCGTCTCCCTGCACCTTAACAGATGTATGGAGTGTCACAGAAGATATCTCGCTAGCAGAGCCACAAACAGGAAATTCTTTTTCATAAAAAGTTACATCACGGGACACAAAAAATTTACCACTCTCCAAATCATACAGTTCCATCCCTTTTTATCAAGTGGATACCCAACAAAGATACATTTTCTACTCCTGCTAGCAAATTTATCATGTCGAAATTTTAAATCATACGTATAGCACAGACAACCAAAGATACGTAGATGATCATACGAAGGAGCCTGACCATATAAAACTTCATAAGGAGACTTAAAATGCAAGATACTAGAAGGTATTCTATTTATCAGATAACATGCACTCAGAACACATTCCCTCCAAAAATCCACAGAAAGAGAACCCTGAAATCTCAATGCCCTGGCTACATTTAAAATATGTCGATGTTTCTGTTGAGGTGTCCCAACATAGGATGTTTGGAACAATATACCTTGAGATGAAAAATAATCTCGTAAACAATTAAATTTAGTGCCATTGTCACTCCGCACACGACGTACTTCGGCCCCAAACTAACGCTTCACTATAGCAAGGAATTTAAGAAACATAGAATAGACATCACACTTATCCTCCAACAAAATAACCCAAACAGCTCTAGAAAAATCATCCACCAAAGTAAAAAAAATATCGTGCCCCATTAGATGACGAAACACGATATGGTTCCCACAGATCACAGTGTATAAGTTCAAAGCATCTCAAAGCACGACTACTACTATCAGGAAAAGTATCACGACTCTGTTTAGCTTGATGACAAATATCACAAGCCTTATGAGAAAACACACTATTACCAGAGAGAAAAGGTAAAGTCTGCATTACTTTATCTGAAGGATGCCCCAGTCTACTATACCAAACCTCAGAATCACTCTCTTTGCATGCCAGGATCACCGAAGCCAAAGAAGCTGGAACCTCCCCCAAGAAGTAAAGTCCACCCCTTTGTTCACCTGCTCCAATCACCATCCTCGTACTTCGGTCCTGGACAAAACACAAATCAGGAGTAAACAATATATCACAATTTTTGGCACCAATCAATTGTGAGACAGAGATCAAATTGCAAGTCAATGTCGAAACATAAAGAACATCCGTCAACACCAATGAAGCAGTCAAAAATACTTTGCCTCTTAGAACAGCCTCAATAGTGCTCCCATCAGGCAAAGTCACATGACAGACATGGCCCTCAAAGCAATCAACTAAACAATCACGAGAACCTGTCGCATGAAGAGTAGCCCCAGTATCGAATATCCAAGGGACAGAAGAATTCTTACCTATCAGACGATCAGAGTTTGAAGGATCAGGGTTGGAAGGATTGTCGTTACCCAGCAAGCTCATCAGTTTCTGCCATTGTTCACCTGAGAGTGGTGAAGGATACCTCCATGTATCATATTCGTCAAACACCCAGCAAGACCAGCAGGGACACCATGACCAGCAGCGACGACATGATGAACAATTCCTGCGCCACCAGCACCACGTCCCCCATCACGTCTCTGCTGTGGTGCCGGGTCTCTGCTACCACCAGCAATGCGTCCGCCCTCACGCCGAGGACGAGTCTCCCACCACTCTGGATAGCCAATCTTGGCAAAGCAAGTTGCAATATCATGACATATTTTTTTGCAATGAGTACATATCATACCTGATTTGTCCCTGGAATCTGAGGTTCTACTATTAGAAGTAATAGAAATACGAGGTGAAGTCTTGATAGCCAGCGCCATCACCTCCTCAGTAGCGGATTGGACCTGAGATTTTTGCATATCCTTCTTCTCACGGACTGCCTGGTATGTCCGATCTAAACTTGGCTGAGGATCCTGAGCCAGAAGATTAGATCGGGTATGACCATACAACTCAGTATTCAACCCATACATAAAGTCCTGAAAGTGGTCTTCATCCCTCATAGCCTTTAGCTTTGCAGCAAGTTCACCACAGGTACAAGTAAGCAATGGAAAATAAGCAGCTTGCTCATCCCACAAAGACTGCAAATTTTCAAAGTACGTTTCCACAGACATCGATGCCGTTTGTTTGCACTCGGCCAAAGCCACCTTAATTTGTTGCTTCCGAGTGCCATTGTTAACAACAAACCTTTTCTCCAACAAGTTCCACAATGGATAAACCTCCTCAAAGTACGACAAAGATTTCTTTAGAGACGAATCAATGGTATTAAGAACCCACTGAACCAATAATGCTTGCACATATCTCCAATCAAGCAATTTACTAGCATCATTAACAGGTTTGATTTCAGCACCTTCCATAAAGGTGATCTTTCGCCTAGAGATCAGGGAGAGACGTATCGACCGAGACCACTCAGCATAGTTCGGTCCACGAAAAATAATAGGAGTAATAATATTTTCTTGTTGATCAGCAGAACTCAGAAAATATGGATCCTTCGGATTATGATAATTGGGGTTGTGTGCACCACCACCCCCAGTCGCGATGGAGTAGTTGGACGCAGCATCAGCAGCCATCGCCAAAGTCGGATGTACAAAAAAAAGTACAACGTCGACGGATCGGTCGAACGAGCGACGAACTTGCCGCTATCGGGGCGCCGGATCTGGCGCGTAGGGGTCTGGGTCGGTGGCGGGGTCAGGCGCGGGATCGGCGCGCGGTCGGCGCGCGGGAGGGCGCGCGGTCGGCGCGGGAAAGCGGCGCGGGAGGGCGCGAAGTCGGCGCACGGTCGGATCGGGCGCGTAGGGCGGCAGGGGTCGGCCGGATCGGCGGCGTAAGGGGCGCGTATGGGAATATGACGGCTAGGATTTTTTTTGGAGGCTCTGATACCATGAAGGAAATAATAATGCCTTGTTCTCATTGCTAGGGTTTGTTACAATATATATAATGTCTACATTTGGATTTATAGGCCATATTTACATTACAAATATAATCTAACAATCTAACATCATCCGAATGAGAGAAACTGATGCAACTGGTCTCTTCTATCTTCCATGGAAAGCTCAACATTCTTGTTGGTACCGAATTTTTCTTTGATAATTTTTAAAGGCACTATATATTTTATTTCAGGATAGTCCAGTCTAGTTCTAACATAAAGTAGTCCTAATAGATTGTTCTGAAGTAAAATATGAAGTACGTTTAGAAATTATCTTTTATTTTTAATACAAGGATTACTATTGCCACATCTAACTGAAGAAATACTATTTTTCTCTCTCTGTAGATTAATAATGCCAGAACAGTTATTATGAAGCCGACTGTGGATTTCACTTGCAAGGACTACTCGTTCGTCATGAGTACTAAATTCGAATCCGCTCTCCACATGAGCCAGTTAGCCCATCCTCTTCTCAGAGCATCGGGGAGGGGAAGCATCGTGTTCAACTCGTCTAACGCTGGGCTGGTAGCTCTTCTGTATCTTGCAATCTATTATGCAAGTAAAGATACAATCAATCAATAATATTCTCGTATTTTAAAAGTAACTGTAGATTTAATTTAGCGCGATCTTAAATTGGTTACATCGTCATCCAGGAGCAATGGATCAACTGACGAAGAATTTGGCTTGCGAGTAGCGGAAGGACAATATTCGAGTCAACGGCATCGCGCCAGGATCCACCAACGCGACGATTCGGCCGTCTGTAAGTATATTATCCAACTTCTCCTTTATTTCTCAAGGTTGACCTATATATTGAGTGTTGATCAAGTTACTTTCTCAAAATAACTCAAAATTTTCAAATAGGATCATGTTGACGAGGAAATAGTAGCTCAAGTTAACTCTTCGATTCCTCTTAAGCGCCCTGGTGAACCATACGAGGTAGCGTCCGCGGCAGCATTCCTTTGCATGCCTGCTGCTTCCTACATTATAGGCCAGATCATCTGCGTTGACGGAGGACGAAAGCGTCGTTGGTTGATAAAAACAGTTCATATATATATATATATATATATATATATATATATATATATATATATAGAGAGAGAGAGAGAGAGAGAGAGAGAGAGAGAGAGAGAATAAAGAAGGTGAGGTGTCACCTTATGGGTCGTGGCTATGTGTTACTCCTCTCCTGTTATCATCATGCACTAAAAAATGTGCAAGTACATGATGATAGTATGAAAGGTGACATATAGCCACCTCACCGTGAGGTGCCACATCACCTCCCTTATTCTCTCTCTCTCTCTCTCTCTCTCTCTCTCTCTCTCTCTCTCTATATATATATATATATATATATATATATATATATATATTCTTTTGCATAAGGATATCATATTTAGACCTAATTAAACTTTGGACGAATGTTCGTCACTAAAATGTTGACCAAAGTCTAAAATAGACAAATCCAATACTCAAAGTTTAATTAGATTATATACCTGATACACTTATACAAAATAATCCATATATATATTTATGATGTCTATAACAGTTGAGAAGTATTGCACAATTCCTTCTTGATATGAAAACTGTATATGTATTGGGCATACATGGTTTGAGCAAAATAAGATATACCTGTTCTTAATTTGGTCATTTTGCCACATATTGCCATGTGAACTACTGCTGTGTGCATGTAAACAAGGGAAAAATTTAGGAAATGCCCAAAAATTATAAAATTTTTATGTAAAATCCACCGCAAAATAATATTTCATCGCGTGCCTAGAATTAGTGATGAATATATAAAGCGAGTTCTAAATGACCTTTTTGCCCTTTTAATTTATTGAAAACACCCCCGAACCCTACTCTTCAAAAAAAAAAAAAAAAATCGATTCTTCCTCTTCTTCCATACGCCGCTCAGTTTTGAATCTAGGTTTTTTTTTTTCCTCCAAAATCTTCAAACCTTCCTCTCCATTCGCAATCTTCACACCATGTCGGAGGTTAAAACGCATGAGAATGTTCATTCTCAATGTTAAATTACACGGAGGATGTCATTCTCCGTAATTTTAACACGGATAATGATATTCTTCGTTTTAATTACACGGAGAATGGCATCCTCCGTGTTAAAATGCATGATAATGACCATTCTCCGTCACTCTTTCACGGAGAATGGCCATTCTTCGTGTTAAATTACACGGAGAATGGCATCATCCGTGTTAAATTACACGGATAATGACATTCTCATGCGTTAAAACGCATGAGAATGACCATTCTCCGTCTTAAATTACACGGAAAATGCCATTCTCCATGTTAAATTACACGGAGAATGACATCCTCCGTGTTAAATTATACATGCCATTCTTCATATAATTTAACACGAAAAATGATTTAAATTACACGAAGGATGCCATTATCCGTGTATAAAAACACGGAGAATGTCATTCTCCTTGTTAAATTACACAGAGAATGTCATTCTCCATGTTAAATTACACGGAGAATGGCATCCTCCGTGTTAAATTACACATGCCATTCTCCGTGTAATTTAACACGAAAAATGATTTAAATTACACGGAGGATGCCATTATCCGTGTATAAAAATACGGAGAATGTCATTCTCCTTGTTAAATTACATGAATAATGGAATTCTATGTGTTAAAACGCATGAGAATGACTATTCTTCGTGTAGTTTAACACGGAGAATATCATTCTTCGTGTTAAATTATACGGAGGATGCCATTCTCCGTGTATAAAAATACGGAGAATGTCATTCTCCTTGTTAAATTACACGAATAATGATATTCTCCGTGTTAAAACGCATAAGAATGATATTCTCCGTGTAATTTAACACGAAGAATATCATTCTCTGTTTTAAATTACACGGAGAATGGTCATTCCAGTGTTTAAAACACATGAGAATGACCATTTTCCGTTTTAAATTACACGTTTAATGGCATTCTCCGTGTATAAAAATACGAAGAATGATATTCTCCGTGTATAAAAATATTTAGAGTATCATTCTCCGTGTTAAATTACACGGAGAATAACTTTCTCAGTTTTAACGCATGAGAATGTTCATTCTTCGTGTAATTTAAAACAGATAATGGCATGGAGAATATCATTCTCCGTGTTAAATTACACGGAGAATATGTATTCCCAGTGTTAAAACGCATGAGAATATTCATTCTCCGTGTAATTTAAAACGGAGAATCACTACCAAAATTTATCGTTTTAGCGACGGCCACATCCGTCGCTAAACCAACGGTAATTACTATTAGCGACCGATAACCGACGGATTTTGGCCAAAAAAATCCGTCGGCAATCAGCTCGTCGCTAATAATGTTCCGTCGCTAAGTTGTCGTCACATGACTGAATAGCGACGGATTGTCGACGTCACAATACAAAGCATTAGCGACGCATTTCCGACGGACTTTCGTCCATTTCATCTATTAATTACTGAAATGTGTAGACAATAGCGACGTAAAATTTTGTCGGTAATCCGTCGTAACAACGTATCAGATCGTATCATTCCGTCGCTAATCCGTCGACACCTTCGATAACAAATGACGGATTAGCGACGATTTTCTGACGAAAAATCCGTCGATTAGCTTCTGGAAATTCATGTCATTTCCAGCAATATGGCGACGGATAAGTCGTCGCTATTCTGTCGACATATATCGACGGAATAGCGACGGAATAACCGTCGATCTTGTTCTGAAAATTCTTGTTATTTCCAGAAAACGGATGACGGATAGGTCGTCGCGATTCCGTCGAACAATTTTCCATGCCGACTGATAATCCGTCGACCATCCGTCGCTACATGGGAACATTTTTAAATATCCAGTTAGCGTCGGAATAACCGTCGAAAAGTCGTCAGAAACTGGTGGTGACTGTCGCAAAACGGTCACCAGTCCGTCGCTAACTGAGAATATTTTGAAAAAAAATTACAGCGCTTTTCCTGTTCGCAAAAATTTGCATAAACCAAACCAATATATAATGCACACTAATTATCCAAAAATCACATAGACCAAATATATTATGCACACCAATTATCCAAGAATCACATAGACCAAATATGCACATACAAATTTAATGCACACCAATTATCCAAGAATCATATAGACCAAACCAAATTAATATAAAATAGACATCAATTATCCGGAAGAGTAACCTAATATCCATCGTTATAATTCGATCATTGCACAAATATTCCAAAATTTTCACAAATATTCCAAAATACATAGGAAAGAGTTGGCCAGTTACAGTAACCTAATATCCAATCCTGGCGACCGATCATAGCACAAATATTCCAAAATTTTCACAAATATTCCAAAACATATAGGAAAATCGACTTTGGCCTCAACAAAGACCACAAGTCAGACGATGAATTCTCATAGCCAGGGATGATAGTTGCGTTGAGGCATGTACCATTCTATCAGCCACTTTGCATACGAAGGCTCAATCTGGTTGAGGTCTTCTGTAGGGACATGAGGGTCGGTCCCGATGCTACTACTCTCTAACGGTGGCTCCTCCTTAGCTTCAAGCTTGAGAGCAATCTCTTCCCTGATGGTCATCGGTTCTTCCTTGACCTCGACCTTTGGTAACACCTTCTCCTTAACAGTCACCGGCTCTTGTTTGACGACGGAGACTTCCTCCGTGTCGACCTCCAAGGGTTTCTTGCCTCGACCCCTTCCTCGACTAGCAGCACCACCTCGACGAGTCCTAGGAGCCATCTTTCTGACAACAAAAATTTTCATATAGGGTAAAAAAATTTACTCAAGTTATAAAAGTTGTGACGTTAGTTTTTTGCGTTCATCATCATTAGAGGGAGCAGCACTGAAAAAGTTGTGACGTTGGTAGCATGAGAGAGTAAAAATCTGTATCACAAGACTAACAGAATTACTATGTAATCATGTACTCACCAATAACCGGATGTAACTGGAGTCGTTGGGCCTATCGTGCAGTAATTTGTGGATCCGCTGGTATAGGCCAGATGTACTTAGTATCTAGTGTATCAGATTAGTATCGGTCTATCGATTTGGTATAGGACGTATCATATTGGTATTGGCCTTAAAAATTGGTATCGTCCTATATCCGATATGTACATGATCGGCCGAATAGCTAGGATTCATATTGGCTTTATCGATTTGGTATCGGTCATATCCGATAGGTATCGGCCGTGTTGGATTAGTATAGACTATTTCGGATTAGTATCGTGGAAGGTTTAGTAACAACTGTACTTAGATTTCTCTCTTCTCGAGCTAGAATACTATTGCAAGAGAATCACCAGATCGTGATTGGCCAGTTACAGTAACATACATACTTCCTTTTCCATCAGGAAAAGCAAGATTGAAAAGGAAGTATGTATGTTCTGTAACTGGCCATTTACGCTCTCGTGACTCTCTTGCAATGGTAATCTAGCTCTAGAAGAGAGAAATCCAAGTACAGTTGTTACTAAACCTTCCACGAAACTAATCCGAAATGGTATATAATAATCCAACACGGCCGATACCTATCGGATATGACCGATACCAAATCGATAAGGCCAATATGAATCCTAGCTATACGGCCGATACATATCGGATAGGACGATACCAATTCGCTAAGACCAATACCAACCGATACGGCCCATACCAAAATGATAGATCGATACTAATCCGATACGGTCAATACTTATAAGTACCTATGGTCCAGGAGGTTGATCCGCTATATTACACCCATGTACGATCAACGAAGTAACGATCCATTTCAATTTGGATGTGAAAATCTGTATCGTAAGACAAACTAAACATAATCAGTTCTATTTCACATGCTTAATTGCCAAGTATGGGAACGAATGGCTCAGAACACAATCCAAAATTCATTCTAGCATACATTAGTGTGAATCATCTACGTTCTGTACATATAGTGTAGTATATGTTCTTATCGTATCTAGTATCTGAAAGATGTAATAGAATCAAGATAAACTCACATAGATTACAGGTGCCCCACATTTGAGTGCTACACCAAGACTCACCGTGATGAGGTTAGTGATTTATTTAACCTAATATAGTAATCTTGTAATTTAAAGTTGGAAGAACATGCAAGTAGCCTTATAGTTTCTGCCTTGCCAGTCGAATGGCTTAATTGCCAAGTATCGGAACGAATGGCTCAGAACACAACCCGAGATTCATTCTAGCATACATTAGTGAGTTCATCTTTATTCTGTTACGTCCTTCAGATACTAGATACAATAAGAACATATACTACACCATATGTACAGAACATAGATGATTCACACTAATGTATGCTAGAATGAATCTTGGATTGTGTTCTGAGCCATCCGTTCTGATCAAGCATCTTCCTTCTCCTCTCTTCCACCATGGCTCTGAACAAATCTGCTCCTCCCTCTACTTCCCTTCTTCTTATTTGACTCTCTCAGCCACATATGACATCCAGCTCAAGTGTAGATTCGGGGGAGAAGAAGTAGGCAGAAAGAGGAGAGGGAAGCAGCACAGCCGGCGACATGACCCGGAGGAAGTACAGGGGTTTTCTTCAACAGACGTAGGAGAACTATAAGGATATATCTTTTCATAACATATCACCTTGTCAAAGACCCTTAATGTGACAATCATGTTACCGTGGTGTCGGAAGACTAACATGTCATAATTTTCTAAGCCGTGTGTTTTGACATAATTCTCAAAACTCTTTCCTGCTATGTAATAATGCAAGATTACTACATAGGAGGAAAGAGTTGGAAAGATTATATCAAAACACACGGCTTAAAAACTTATGACATGTTAGTCTTTAGACACCGCGGTAACATGATATTCACATGAAGGGTCTTTGACAAGATGACATGTTGTGAAAAGATATATCCTTATAGTTCTCCTACGGCTGTTGAAGAAAACCTCTGTACTTCCTTCGGGTCATGCCGCCGGTCGTGCTGCTTCCCCCTCCTCTTTCTGTCCACTTCTTCTCCCCCGACTCTACACTTGAGCTGGATGTCATATGTGGCTGAGAGAGTCAAATAAGAAGAAGGGAAGTAGAGGGAGGAGCAGATTTGTTCAGAGCCATGGTGGAGGAGAGAAGAAGAAAGATGCTTGATCAGAACGGATGGCTCAGAACACAAGCCAAGATTCATTCTAGCATACATTAGTGTGAATCATCTATGTTCTGTACATATGGTGTAGTATATGTTCTTATCGTATCTAGTATCTGAAGGACGTAACAGAATCAAGATGAACTCACTAATGTAATACTAAGACATCATCTACTACTATATAAGATATAGTGATAGGTTGTCGTATCATCATTGCCGAGGGATGAGGGTCGGAGGACAGTCAACTTTATCTAAGGCTACTTGCATAGTTTCTGCCTCGCCAGTCGAATGGCTGCAGGGACTATGTCCTGATCACCATGGCGTACCGTAGACTAATGCAAATGGAGCTGGAAATATCCGTCGCTAACCGGTCACTAGTCTGTCGGTAACTGAGAATTTTTTTGAAAAAAATTACAGCACTTTCCCTGTTCACAAAAATATGCATAAACCAAACCAATATATAATGCACACCAATTATCCAAGAATCACATAGACCAAATATGCACATACGAATTTAATGCACACCAATTATCCAAGAATCATATAGACCAAACCAAATTAATATAAAATAGACATCAATTATCCTAAAGAGTAACCTAATATCCGTCGTTATAATTCGATTTATCTTTTCCCTCCTTTATCTACGGATACATAGTTTCTGCCTCGCCAGTCGAATGCCTCGAGTACAAGACGGCAATGATGTTTATGTGAAGAAGAGGTATGAAAGAGAGTCGAGGATTCTGATAGGTTGTCGTATCTACGGCTACATAGTTTCTGTCTCGCCAGTCGAATGGCTGCAGGGACTATGTCCTGATCACCATGTCGTACCGTAGATTAATGCAAATGGAGCTGGAGCCAAAATACAGAAACCAAAATACAAAATATAGAAACCAAAATACAAAATACAGAAACCAAAATACAAAATACAGAAACCAAAATACAAAATATAGAATCCAAAATAGGACCCTCTGTGAGAACGGATGGCTCAGAACACAACCCAATCGGAGAGGATACTCTGAGAGATCCATCTGTGTAGGACGTATACTCTGAGAGATCACCTTTACAAGAATTATATCAGTAGTGGGATCGAGTGTTGGAGGAGATATTATCAAAGTATACGTCCTACTCAGATGGGTCTCTCACCGTTACTATTTTTTCCTGACAGCATGGTGGATGTGCTCCGTCCACATATTCTTGCTCCGAGCCAAAACTTTGTCCCGGAGCTCAAGTGGACATCCTTGGTGTAGAGCTCGAGTGAGAGGTTCCTGACAGCATGGTGGTCTCCTTTGTTAAAGTATCCGTGTTCGTCCCACAACCAATGTTGGATGAGCACGGATACTTTGACAAAGGAGGCCACCATACTGTCATGAACCTCTCACTCGAGCTCTACACGAAGGATGTTCACTTGAGCTCCGGGGCAAAGTTTTGGCTCGAAGAAAGAATCTGTTGACGGAGCACATCCACCTTGCTGTCAGAAAAAATAGTAACGGTGAGAGACCCATCTGAGTAGGACGTATACTCTGATAGTATCTCCTCCAACACTCGATCCCACTACTGATATCATTCTTGTAAAGGTGATATCTCAGAGTATACGTCCTACACAGATGGATCTCTCAGAGTATCCTCTAGTGATAGGTTGTCGTATCATCACTGCCGAGGGATGAGGGTCGGAGAACAGTCAACTTTATCTACGGATACATAGTTTTTGCCTCGTCAGTCGAATGGCTGCAGGGACTATGTCCTGATCACCATGTCGTAGTCCAATACAATCCAGAGATTGACACAGTTCTAGTTCATATATGTAGTCCAATACAAATAGTCTAATACAAAAATAACTCAATACAAATAGTCCAATACAAATAAGTACTAATAGCTAATGAGAACCACGCTGCTCACGTAAACGCTCAGTGATACGTTCACGCAAGCACCTCGAAAAGCGAGATTTTTGGCGCGAGGAGAGCTGTCGTCCCTTGCAAGAACTATATGAAGAGTCCTCTCGGTCTCACTAGCTACCGGTGCTGGATGAATAGAACTCCAGGTCTCACTAGCAACCGGTGCCACTTCCTCCTTAACTGTAGGAGGAGCCACCTCAGCATTTACTATTTTCCTCAAACGACGTGCCGCTCCTCGGGTCATAGGTGCCATCTGGTAAGATCGATAGTCACAAATAATATAATTGTAACATAAGCAAGCTAACTAAAGGAACCATCATATAATTTGAGTACATTTTCGAAAGCCGATAAAGTATAAAAAATTCGAGTTTTTGCCAAGTGTGAGAACGGATGGCTCAGAAGACAACCCAAGATTCATTCAAGCATACATTATTGTGAATCAACTATGTTCTGTACATATGGTGTAGTATATGTTCTTATCGTATCTAGTATCTGAAGAACGTAACAGAATCAAGATGAACTCACATAATGTAATACTAAGACATCATCTACTACTATATAAGATATAGTGATAGGTTGTCGTATCATCATTGCCGAGGGATGAGGGTCGGAAGACAGTCAACTTTATCTACGGCTATATAGTTTCTGCCTCGCCAGTCGAATGGCTGCAGGTACTATGTCCTGATCACCATGTCGTACCGTAGATCAAATGGACCTGGAACTGGAGCCAAAATACAGTACTACTTCACCATGTCGTACCATTTTACTCTCTCTCTCCCCTCCCCCCCTCCGGCGCTCTCACTCTCTCCGGCGCTCTCACACTACTAATTCCTATGTGTTTTAAGTGTGAGAACGGATAGCTCAGAACACAACCCAAGATTCATTCTAGCATACATTAATGTGAATAATCTATATTCTGTATACATATTGTGTAGTATATGTTAACCTTATCGTATGTAGTATCTGAAGGACGTACGTAACAGAATCAAGATGAACTCACTAATGTAATACTAAGACATCATCTACTACTATATAAGATATAGTGATAGGTTGTCGTATCATCATTACCGAGGGATGAGGGTCGGAGGACAGACAACTTTATCTACGGCAACATAGTTTCTGCCTCGCCAGTCGAATGGCTGCAGGGACTATGTCCTGATCACCATGTCGTACCGTAGATTAATGCAATTAATGGAGCTGAAAATATCCGTCGCTAACCGGTAACTAGTCCGTCGCTAACTGAGATTGTCACATACACATATGTATATCACAGCTAGATGTATAGATATATACATCTATACAGAAGCACACAACTGATAGAACTCGTACTGTCCTTGAGATAGTGAACATATACACCATGAATCCAAACCCCATATATATTCACATTTACTAATCCAAACACCACCAAACTAATGGAACACCCAATATGGATAACACATTATTTAGCCAATATATAAACTCAGATGAATTTGAGAAGCAAAGCCATTCGGCACCCCCGACCAAAGCCCGGCGCCCTAAGCCCGCCGCCCAGTAGTTCGGTTGCATATATATATGAAGAGTGCTTATGGGTGTGCGTCGGTTACAAATAGCCCCGACGCACCCGCCCCAAGCCAGCCGTCCAGCCCCCGCCGCCGCCGCCACAAGCCCACCGCCCAGCCCCCGACCCAAGCCAGTCGCCCAGCCCCCGACGCCCCCGCCCCAAGCCAGCCGCCCAGCCCCTGACGCCGCCGTCCCAAGCCCACCGCCCAGCCCCCGACCCAAGCCAGCCGCCCAACCCCCGACGCCCCAACCCCAAGCCCGCCTCCCAGACCCCGACGCTCCCGCCCCAAGCCCACCGCCCAGACCCCGACCCAAGCAAGCCGCCCAGCCCCCGACGCCCCAACCCCAAGCCCGCCTCCTAGACCCCGACGCCTCCGCCCCAAGCCCACCGCCCAGACCCCGACCCAAGCCAGCCGTCCAGCCCCCGACGCCCAGCCCCCGATGCCCCAACCCCAAGCCCGCCTCCCAGACCCCGACGCCTCCGCCCAGCCCCCGACGCCCCAACCCCAAGCCCGCCGCCCAGCCCCCGACGCCCCCGCCCCAAGCCCACCGTCCATCCCCCGACCCAAGCCAACCGCCAAGCCCCGGACGGCCCAGCCCCAAGCGCGCCGCCCAGCCCCTATACGACACCGCGAGAGATCGAAAGAGAGAGATCGAGAGAGAGAGAGGGGGTTACCTTCGAAAAAGAGAGAGGAGAGGACGTCGACGCCGACGACGACACCGACGCCGATCACCGAAGCCGACACCGGCGAGAGAGAGAGAGAGAGAGAGAGAGAGAGAGAGAGAGAGTGAATTTGGGGGAAATTCGAAAAGTTCCTCCCGCCGTTTCATTTAAAGTCTGGTACATTTATATAGCGACGGACTCGCGACTGGTAAAAAACGGTCGCCCAGCAGTCTCCTATTTTGATAAGTGTCGACTGAATATCCGTCGCTAAGTCGTCGAAAATATGTCCTGCCAATTTTCTACACAATTCCCGCCAAATAATCGACTGTGTAGCGACTACGAAAAATTCGTCGCTATAACACCGACACTCTAGCGACGGATGTGCGACCTTTCCTTCCCCTAAAATTAAAATAAAAATGGCAAAGGCTTGTAGTCGGTAATCAGTCGCTGAGCGGCCACGAAACCGTCGCTAATACCGACGGAATAATTCCGTCGCTAATAATCCGTCGCTAAATGAGCGTATTTTGGTAGTGAATGACATTCTCCATGTTAAATTACACGAAGAATGGCATTCCCAGTATTAAAACACATGAGAATGTTCATTTTTCGTGTAATTTAAAATGGAGAATGACATTATCCGTGTTAAATTACACGAAAAATGGCATTCCCAGTGTTAAAACGCATGAGAATGGTCATTCTCCGTGTTAAATAACATGGAGAATGACTATTTTTCGTGTCAAAATGACGGAGAATGGCTATTTTCTGTGTCAAAATGACGGAGAATGGCTATTCTCCGTATTATATCGACGGAGAACAGTTGACAGAAACCTTTTTTTTGTAGAAAAAAATCTGTCAGAAATAAGGAATCAAGAGTTTTTCGTTCTACTTTCAAAACAATGCTAAATGACTGTCTTTGAATTTTCCTTAATGACTGTCTTTGAACAAGTCTTAATTGTCACCTTCTTTCTTGGAGGAAGTTGAGGAGTTTGTGGCATGGCATCCACTTGTTACGAACCTATTAAATGAGATTCATTATGCTGACTATTAGGTTCATCTACATTTATTGGCCAATATGGCCTATAAAAGGGGATTTTTTGAGGAGCAAACTCCATCATATTCATAGCATTCCCATTATGCACGACCCTGACTTAGCTTTAAGAGGACCCTGTGTAAAATCCCTAAATTTTTACTACAATTTTTTAAAAAAAATCGGTATTTTCTTTTCGTTTTGGTATTGTACGGCGAGTACAAATGCTTGATACAAAATAGTTAATTAAATCAGAATTTATTTATTATAAACTTTTACTAAATATAGCAAATATATATTTTTGGATCGAAATACTAATTAAAATTATGCTTGCTTTAATGTTTGTCAAAACACTTTCTATTATTTTCTTGTGAAAGCTATTTTACCTAGTATATAAAGATGATTAATAATTTCTATTTCTAAAAATAGTGTCTATAAATGATATGTTCTATCGCATGGAAGTACATAAAATTTAATTTCATGTATACTTTTGATTTTTGAAAATACTAATTATTTGATTTATTTGCAAAAATATATTTCAAATAATTACATATATTTATGGTGAATTTTGAAATAATAATTATTATATTAAGTTTGAATTTTTTTGATTTAATATTTAATTAAATATGGCTATTTAAAATTTGGAAAAAAAAAGATTTTGTTTATTTTGATAGCCTTAATTTAAAGATAGGAATTAAATATAGATAGATTTGAATGGATAAATTTTGATCTGATTTAAATTACTAAATGGATTATCTAGCAGGTTTTAAATTCTTTCTAATCTTTATCAAACTAGGAGTTCACCTCCTATATAAGGAGAGACTCCTTGCACCTCTTCCATTAATTCCACAAGCCAAATTTTCTTCACAAATATTTCTCCAACCCTAACCTCGTGCATCGTGTCCGTGTCCCCTCCCCATCCAATTCTTATTCCACAATTACATATACATTCCATTATTTTCGTGTCGGACACCCCCGACACAATCAAATTCCTACCCCTAATCCTGTCTGCAGTCACCCCAGCGAGACCTATCTTCTCCCACCCAGGGCCATCGATACCACCACCACCTCTGTTCCTCCTCGTAGCCACCACCACCAGGGCCGACCCCATGGCCAAACCACCCACACCTTTCTGACCAACTTCCCTAACTCCACTCACCCCCGATTCATCACCACCACCTTCTACATCATCGGACTGCCGTTCTCCTCCACGACGGCTTTGCTCGAATCCGACTCTGGCATCACCACCCCAGCAGCCTATCGTCACCCTCCTTCTTCGGCCGTGCTCAGCTCCGGTATGCCCCTTCGTTCTACCGTCACTCCCTGGTGCCCGACCCAGCCTCGACGCCCACTGCCAACACCACCATCATCACCTCTCCGGCCACAACTACCTAGAACCCCCTCCATTCGACCAAACCACCCCAAACGCCACCCCTCGTGCCCAGTTCCTCTGCCCTTCGTGCGTCGCACACCGTGCGTATGCCACCGGTCGTCGGAACCCCTCTCTCCACCGCGACCCCGGCGTCTGGGCTTTCCGATCCCTCTCTCGGAGAAGCTCTTTCTTCTCCTTCCTCCCGAGGCTTTTTCCTTTCTCCCTGACCGTGCTCCTCTCTCTGCTTCTCTGCACCTCTCTCCCTCCTCTTCTTTGCTTAGTTTTATTGCTCAACTTCTTTCACTTTGCTTTTTCTTTCAATTTCTCAAAGACTCTCTCTCCATTTGTTACAGCCTCCACTGTCCTTTCTCTCTTTTGCTCTCTTTTCCAAGTTTTGAAGGAACCAAGAAATAGGGATAGTACTTATGGATATTTATTTCTGTTATTGTTATTAATATTTTTATATTATCAGTATGGATATGTTGGTATAATTAGTATGTATACATATATACATATTACTATTATCATTAATATTATTTCGATATTAATTAAGTATTATTGTTTGGTGTTTACTGATATTAATATGGTTAATTTATATATATATATATATATATATATATATATATATATATATATATATATATATATATATATATATATATATATAAATATAAAATTCTAAAGTATATTATTGTATTATCTTATGGTATTTTAAAATGGTTTTTGACTTGAAAATATTATTTTCGTATTTTCTAGCCATTTCCAAAATATAGTATTGGGCTTGACCCCACATGTAATTTCAAATTGGGTGTAGAATTTTATTATTATATATTTTATGGTATTAAATATGGTTGTAATATTTTTCTATAAGCAAATTATAGTTTCAATGTAAACAAGATTTTTATGACTTTCAAGTGTTTATCTAAAACTATTTTACTAATAAAAAGATAGTTTTCAAATATAATAAATGTTTTCCAAAATATTTATATACAAAACTTCTTCGTTTATCAAGACTTGTCCCTGGCTAGTCGTATTTCTATCTTCTTGCAACTCTCGAATTACTTATATCGTCTCTAGCTAATATGGCTATTCCGGACTCAATGACATGGTCCGTCCCATTGATGGAGATCATCTTGCGTACTTTTGGCATCTATGACTATTTTGTGCCAACACAGTCATACGCGCATCAACTGTAACCAACTCAAGTCTGTGCCATCATCGGAGGCCGTCTTGCGTAGTTGTAACATCGAGGTTATATTTTGTGCCATATTGATCATCGCAGCACACCAGGCGTCCTACCAGGCAAGTATACCTTGTTATAATTTTCTGTCATATTATTTATTTTCAGCATTATTTACTTTGTTTCATATTTGTTAGTTTTATTTGTTATAAACTGCGCGTCCAAGCAACACTTGGGTGCAAGCGACTCTATTATTCGCTTTTCGTTGTTTTACTTTATTGGATGCATGTTGACTTAGTTTTAGCGGACTACATTTTATTGTGGGATATCCTTATATCTCCTTTGGCCATTGTTGACACAAAGTCACAGTCAACCAAATATTGATAACATTGACTAAATAATACTTGTAATAATTCAATACGACACACGATGACTACATCCAGCTCAAGCCAGACGACAGCTCAGTTTTGCAAATGCAGTCATTTTTGAGTCTGTACTTTTATATTTATTGAGTCTAGAATGTTGTAAGCTGAGTTGTGCTGAGCTCTTGAGACTTAACCTATAACCTATCCAAAATCCATAAAGCTCCACATCCAAAATAAGCCCATTGGACCTTTAGACCCATTCTGTGCTCTGGAGACAGAGTTCGGGCCGAACTCTGCCTCCACACAGAGTTCGGGCCGAACTCTGTCCCCTAAAAATTAGCACCATAATTTTTAGGGTTGGCTGGTTGCTAGTTGTCCAACGGCCAAATTTTTGAAAATTCCTACCAGAATTCTGGCCGAATTCTGCCTGATAAAACCCTATAAATAGGCCAAGAATTCTCTCATTTTCATTCATCCAATCTTCTCTTCCCTTCTCTCTTAAGCTTAATATAAGCCATACCCTTCTTCATCTACTAGCCACAAGCTTCCTAAGTCTCGAGTGCTCAGCATCTCTCAGTTAGGAGTCTTGTGCAAGAGTTCAAGAAGTCGCTTGGAAAATTCTAAGCATCGCCACTGCGATCCTTTGTAAGAAGTTGACGTGCTCTTCTGAAGAAAAGGCACGGGGTGTAACTACTATTTCACAAATAGTGGATTTAATCCTGAGCTAGAGTTCTCAGGCCTGGACTAGTCCTCCACGAGGGAAACCAGGTTAAAATCGGCTGTGTTTGCGTATGCTTTCTTGCTCCTCATTTATTTTCGCATTTACTCTGATTATTTTTAGATTGTAAAAGAGTTTAATTTTTAATTGGATATTATCGCTATAATCTCTATTTACCCCCCTCTAGAGTTGCCATCTGTTCTTCAATTGGTATCAGAGCTCTGTTCTCTTTACAAGGACTTACATCCTAGAGCTGATCTATGGCAACCACACAATCCTTGATTTTCAATCACGGTGAAGAACAGTCCACTCATAGGCCTCCCATATTTGATGGAACTAACTACACGTATTGGAAAACAAGGATGAGCTTTTATCTCAAGTCGCTAGACTTTGACATGTGGACTATCGTCACTGACGGTTACAAAAAGCCCTCCAGGATAGTTGTCAATGGTGATCTCGTTGAGAAATCACATGACAAATATTTTGACGAGGAGAAGAAACATGCAAGTCTAGACGCGAGAGCTATTAATGCTTTATTCTGTACTATAGACAGGAATGAGTTCAACATGGTCTCTACATGCACCACCTTTCATAAAGTATGGAGACTTCTAGAAGTGACGCATGAAGGAACCACCCAAGTCAATGAATCAAAGATAAGCCGTCTCACTAAAGAATACGAGTCTTTCAAGATGAAGCCAAATGAGACGATCATACAAATGTTCACAAGATTCCTCGACATCATCAACCCCCTGTCTTCGCTCGGCAAACAATATTCAAATCACGAAAAGATTCGCAAGCTACTTAGGGGGCTTCTAAAGATTTGGAACCCTAAGGTGACAGCCATCGTTAAAGGAAATGATCTCACAATCATGTCCATGGAGACCTTGATGGGAAAGCTAATGACTCATGAGCTTGACCTCAAGGACTTCGAAGAGCCTGCTCCTAAGGCTAAGGAGATCGCACTCAAAGCTTACCGACGAAGGGCTGAACCCGAAGAGACGGATGATGATGACTCAGAAGATGATCAAGCCCTTATGGTCCGCAACTTTAAGAAATTCCTTCGCTTCAATCGAAGAAAGAAGGAACCACAAGAAGATGGTGAAGAAGATCCAACCTGCTACGGTTGCTAGAAGACTGGACACGTTCGAAAAGACTGTCCATTCTTGAAGAAGAGCAACCGTTATGAGAAGCCATACAAGAAGACTTCCTCAAAGAAATATGCCAACACAAGCATTTGGCATGAAAGCGAAGCTAGTAACTCCGAGTAAGAAAAGGACTCTCCTCAAGATACGGCCAATGTGTGCCTAATGGCGACATCCGACAAGGTATCAAACGAAACTCTTGATGACTTCAGTTTTGATGAACTTGCCGATGCTTTCACTGATTTACTTAATGATCACAAAAAGGTCATTGGTAAATACAAATATGCCAAGGACAAAATCAAAAGTCATGAAGTCAAAATTTAAAGACTTTCTCTACTACTTGATAACATTAGAGATACTTCCCACGGATGTCACAGATGAGGTATCTAAGCTTAAAATAGGCTTACATGATGCCGAAGCTCGCATTGAAAAACAAACACTAGAAATCACAACACTCAACACGGAGCTTACAGAAGAAAAGAGTAGAAACAAGATTTCTACCACTAAGATATTTGGTTTGAATGCTAAGATTACTGAACTGCAGGCTGTCTCTAAAAAACTAGAGACTAAATTGGGTAAACAGGTTGCTCAACCTCAAACCCAATCTCATAAGATACACACAAAGCATGACACTACTCAACCACGTCATCTACCTGCAACACGGAATCATGCATACATATACACACACTTTCACAAAGCACACAAACCACATGCACATAAGAATAACTCTCATATGTTACACAATCATCATGCTACATTTAGATACAATCATCACAATGTTGCACAAAGACACAATCAACATCACTCTATATATAGAAATCATCACCATGCCATACCATATAGACATCATCACCATGCCATACCATATAGACAATATCACCATGCCATACCATATAGACAATATCACCATACCACTCCATATCACTCTATACATAGTCATCACCACCATGCCAAATCTACACATCATCATACTTCTCCTCATTACACTGCTTATAGATATCATCAACATGCTCCTAATGTAAATAGGAATTCTACATGTACTTATTGTGGTTTACATGGACACACTTTACCACAATGCAGAATTAGAGGATTAGTTGATAGAAAAATATATGCATGGTTTCCAAAAACTAACTCTTCAGGACCCTCAAGAACTTGGGTACCAAAGGTCACATCTACTCTTGATGTAGGTGGACCTTCCCTTCTCAACTAAGAGTAAGTGGATTCTCGATAGTGGATGCTCGCGGCATATGACGGGAGACGCAAATCTTTTCGCATCACTATAGATGAAGAGAGAATGATATGTATCCTTCGACAACAACCTAAAAGGTTATATTATAGGTAATGGTAATATTGGTTATCCTCCCTCTCCCGTAATAAAGGATGTCTGCCTAGTGACCGAGTTAAAGCATAACCTGCTCAGTATTAGTCATCTTGCTGACCATGGATATGACATTAACTTTGGACAAAATAAATGTTTTATTTATGATAGGCCAACAGGAGACATCGCTTTTGAAGGGATAAGAGAGGATAACATTTATAATTTCTATTTGTCTAGAGATACTAACAATGCAGGTAGATGCCTATATGCTCATAAAGATGAACGATTACTATGGCACCAGCGACTTGGTCATGCCAATATGGATACTATATCCAGGCTATCGACCAAGAAGCTAGTCAGAGGCTTGCCCGATATCACATTCAAAAAGGACACGGTATGTGCCGAATGTGAGTTGAATAAGGCAACCAAATCTTCTTTCCATTTCATAAACTCTGTAAGCACTACTAGACCCTTACAACTACTTCATATGGATTTATTTGGCCCCAGTAGAGTAGCCAGTCTTGGTAGAAAACTCTATGCCTTTGTTATTGTTGATGACTTTTCAAGATTTACTTGGGTTTTTTTTCTTACACATAAAAGTGATGCTATTTCTGTTTTCAAAATTTTTGTTAAGAAAGTTCAAAACAAAAAAGGCTACATGATTACTCGAATTTGAAGTGATCATGGAGGCGAGTTCGAAAATTCTGATTTTGAAAAGTTTTGTGATTCTAATGGTTTTGATCATGAGTTTTCTTGTCCAAGAACTCCTCAACAAAATGGTGTTGTGGAGCGGAAGAATAGGACTCTTGGTGATATGGCCAGAGTCATGTTGAACAAGTTTTCACTTCCGAAATACTTTTGGGCTGAAGCTGTAAGTACATCATGCCACATTTTAAATAGAGTACTTATTCGTCCTATTACGAAGAAGACACCCTATGAGCTTTGGTTTGGGAGAACCCCAAATGTTTCTTACTTTAGAGTTTTTGGTTGTAGATGCTTTATCCTTAACTCCAAAGACAACTTAGGCAAATTTTATGCCAAAGCTGACGATGGTATTTTCTTTGGCTATGCTGCCAAGAGCAAGGGATATAGAGTTTTTAACAAATGCTCATTAATTGTGGAAGAGTCTACAAATGTGACTTTTGATGAAGATAACAGTACAGCAGCTACTCTTGATGATGATGTTGAGCCATCAACGTCTACTCCAATGAACACCACAACCGAAACTAATTCTCTGGAGAGCTTGCCAAAGAAATTCTCTTTCAAGCCATCACATCCAAAAAAATTGGTAATCGACGAGGTTTCACGTGGAGTAACTACTAGATCATCATTAAGAGACTCTATTGCTAGTATTGCATTTATTTCATAAATTGAGCCGAAAAATATTTTAGAAGCTTTCAATGATGAATGTTGGATTTCTGCTATGCAAGAGGAACTCAACCAATTCGAGAGAAGCCAAGTATGGGAACTCATTCCTAGACCGGCTAATCACTCGATTATTGGTACTAAATGGGTTTTTAGAAACAAAGTGAATAAAGATGGTTCAGTCACACGCAACAAAGCTCGTATAGTAGCCCAAGGATACAACCAAGAGGAAGGTATCGACTACGATGAGACGTATGCTCCTGTTGCTAGATTGGAATCCATTCGGATGCTTTGTGCATTTACAAATTTTCAAAATTTCAAATTATTTCAAATGGATGTTAAAAGTGCTTTCTTGAATGGATTTATTAAGGTGGAAGTTTATGTAAAACAACCCACTGGTTTTGAAAATCACAAATTTTCCGACCACGTGTTCAAGCTAAAGAAAGCGCTATATGGCCTCAAACAAGCCCCTAGAGCCTGGTATGAACGGCTAAGCAACTTCTTGCTTGAGAAAGGTTTTTCAAAAGGGAAAATTGACACTACACTTTTCATAAAATCTTTCAAAGACACTATTCTTTTAGTACAAATATATGTAGATGATATTATATTTGGTTCTACTGATGAAATCCTTTGTCAAGATTTTGCCAAGTGTATGCAGACCGAGTTTGAGATGAGCATGATGGGGGAGCTCAACTACCTTCTTGGGCTACAAGTCAAACAAATGTCAAATGGAACCTTCATCTGTCAGTCGAAGTATACAAAGGACATACTGAAGAAATTCGACCTTGACAACGTCAAACCAATCAGCACTCCTATGGCTACTTCAACCAAATTCGAACCAGATGATAGCGGCAAACCCGTAGATCAACGTAAGTATCGAGGTATGATAGGTAGTCTACTTTATCTTACTGCTAGTCGCCCTGATATTATGTTTAGGGTTTGCCTGTGTGCTAGATATCAAGCAAATCCTAAGGAATCACACATGACTGCGGTTAAGCGTATCTTTCGATACCTTAAGGGTACAGTTACAGTGGGCCTATGGTATCCCAAGTCAACATCATTTGACCTCATTGGTTACTCTGATGCTGACTTCGCCGGATGCAAGGTCAACCGTAAAAGTACGAGCGGTATGTGTCATTTATTAGGAAAAACTTTAGTCTCTTGGTTTAGCAAGAAGCATAATTCTGTCGCACTATCCACAACAGAAGCTGAATACATCGCAGTTGGGCGTTGTTGTGCACAAATTCTGTGGATGAAGCAAACCCTTGAAGACTATAATTTATCTTTCATGTATATTCCAATTTTTTGTGACAACACTAGTGCAATAAATCTTACTAAGAATCCCATTTGTCACTCACGCACGAAGCACATTGAAATACGTCACCACTTTTTACGTGATCATCAGTAAAATGGCACGATTAACTTAGAATTTATTGACACTAATCATCAGTTAGCAGACTTCTTCACAAAACCATTATCCGAAGAGCGCTTCAATTTTCTTTGTCGTGAACTTGGAATTTTAGATGAAGCTGTTGTAAATTAAGATAAACCTGCGTAAATATCAAGTATATCTTGATTCTATTATGATGAACTTGCTATGGGTACAAGCCGAAAGGGTCCTTCTGATAACAAGGCGTAAAAGCCTAAGCGACACGGTGCACTAGTCCTCAGGACTACCGCTAGCTGGGATCCGGCCCCTGCAGCTAACCCATGGCAGCTTCAAAATATTGAATTATGATATAATTCCTTGTTTATTATATGGTTCATTTTTATTTATCACATGCTGAAATACTAATTTTTCAACTTCATATTTCTGCTTCAAACTCACTATCTGTTATTCTTTTGTTTACCTTTTGGATCTTTTCTGTAATTATACTCATGTCTTATATTGGTTTTTCTATTACTTAAACCAATATTTTGTCATTTTTTGTCTAATTCCTGTTCTGTGACCAGGACCCAAAATTCGGGCCAAACTTTGCCCCTACCAGAGTTTGGGCCGAATTCGGCCGGACTGTTCCAGAACCGGGTACAGTCCCAGCCGTTGATCTAAAGTAAGATCCAATAGTCATGAATTGATCCGACCAAGAGAAACCCCTCTCATATTTTCGGTCCCTCTTCTCTCTCCTTCCTTCTTACCACCTTTTTCACTTCTCCACCAAAATTCTCTCAAAACCCTAACCCAAATTTCTCCTTTCTAGAGCTCCATTCTTTCCCAAACTCAAGGAGAAGGCTTATTTTCAAATTCTCTTTTATTGTTCATCACTAGTTTGAGGTATAATTCCTTACTTTTCTATATCTCAATTTCTTTCATTATCCATTGTGTTATGGCTCCACGTTTGCTCAACCGCGGGAAGAGACTTCGGACCGAGGGCGCATCCTCGTCGAATGCTCCTCCTCCCGTTGCACCGCCCGTTGCACCACCCGTTACACCGGCCATTGAACAACAACCACCAATCCATCCGTTGTTCAATCCTCCACGTCCACGTGATCCAAACACTTTTGACGACCGAATTTTTGTATCACTAGACGCATCAAATGATTGGTTTAGTAATTTTTGGACACGTTCGGTATTTGCGGGACACCCCATCAACTTTACCATATTCTCTCAATATGATGCACTCTTTAATGACCTTTGCCTTGATGAACTTGTTACCACAAATTCGGTCATTTATCGTAGTGCCATTCAAATGTTTTACTGCAACTTAACCCATGATGATACTCATATTTATTCACGAGTTGCGGGAATTGATATATCCTTTGATGATTTTGAATTGGCCGAATATCTTGAACTTCAAGAGCCAAATTCTTGGGAAAAGCTTGTTGAAGCTAGATCATTTCAATTTTTCGAAGGAATTTTACTTGAAAGTTTCAAGGACGACTTGTGTAGCCCTAACACACGTCCTCGTAAGCTTTTGGCAAAATTCCTCAATCCTTATTGCTATGAACTTCATCGGATTATTTTCAACACCATTCTACCCAAAGCGGGTTCTACCGATAAAGTCACTTATTTTGAAATCTCGGCCTTATACCATCTCCACTTTCATGTTCCCTTTAATCTTCCACACACAATGATGGATTGGATGATCAACAGTATGAAGAAACCAAGATCTTTGGTTTATGCATTATACCTTCCTATGATCTTTCGTGCGTTTCATGTACCTCTTGATGAGTGTCCATTCTTACCTGCCCCTGCCTTCCTCTCTAAGGCAAGGAGGCTTCAGGCGGCCATTGGCTTACCAGTAGTGTCTGAGCATTCTGATGATGAGCCAGATGCCCCTCCTCTTGGACAAGATCCTCCTTCTCCTCCAGCCACTCTCGAGTCTCTTCAGACCATGCTCCGAGATCGCTTTACTTTGGAGGACGATCGTTGGACTCAGCTGGATTATCGGACCACCTTGCAGATGAGTGCTATCAGCAACTCGCTGCATGACATCCGATATTCCATGTCTCGCCATCCTACCATGCCCACTCCTATGGAGCGAGACCCCGATCGTGAAGGATTTCGTATTGATGACCCTTAGGTTCGTCGCTACATGGATCCGGATGCGGTATTTGTGGACCCACGTCGCTCCTTTACTGATCCATCGGACGGCGTCGGGCCCTCTCATGCTCGATGATGGATATGGACTACTCTTGATGATGCTACTGAGGATCTTAGGCTATGGTTTATGCATTTTGCTTTAGTTGCTTTTATGTACTTGGTTTGTAGTAGACTTATTATGAGTTGTGACTTTTGAGACTTTGGTAGTTCTATTATCATTTTATCTGTCATTATGACCCTTGAGACATTTTTGTCATTATCTTAGATTATATGCAGTTTCTTCTCTTTTGGGTGTGTTTGCCAGTTATTAATTGTTATCTCATATTGCTAAATGCCAAAAGGGAGGAGATATGTGTATATTCTGTTTTATATATGCTTTTGGTTTATATGTGCTTTTGGAAGAATATTCTTAACAGGCCAACAAGAATCACAACATTGTTTACGGGGGAGCTATTCTTAAAGCTCGGCACTAATTATGGGGGAGCTATATTTTTTGTCGCCTCATGTGTATGAGGGAGCTATATTTTTTGTTGCCTCATGTGTCCAGGTATGAATATTGAATATACAATTATTATTTTTGTCAATTATCAATATGGGGGAGATTGTTGACACAAATTCACAGTCAACCAAATATTGATAACATTGACTAAATAATACTTATAATAATTCAATACGACACACGACGACTACATCCAGCTCAAGCCAGACGACAGCACAGTTTTGCAAATGCAGTCATTTTTGAGTCTGTACTTTTATATTTATTGAGTCTAGAATGTTGTAAGCTGAGTTGTGCTGAGCTCTTGAGACTTAACCTATAATCTATCCAAAATCCATAAAGCTCCACATCCAAAATAAGCCCATTGGACCCTTAGACCCATTCTGTGCTCTGGAGATAGAGTTCGGGCCGAACTATGCCTCCACACAGAGTTTGGGCCAAACTCTGTCCCCTAAAAATCAGCACCCTAATTTTTAGGGTTGGCTGGTTGCTAGTTGTCCAACGGCCAAATTTTTGAAAATTTCTACCAGAATTCTGGCCGAATTCTGCCTGATAAAATCCTATAAATAGGCCAAGAATTCTCTCATTTTCATTCATCCAATCTTCTCTCTTAAGCTCAATATAAGCCATACCCTTCTTCATCTACTAGCCACAAGCTTCCTAAGTCTCGAGTGCTCAGCATCTCTCAGTTAGGAGTCTTGTGCAAGAGTTCAAGAAGTCGCTTGGAAAATTCCAAGCATCGTCGCTGCGATCTTTTGTAAGAATTTGACGTGCTCTTCTGAAGAAAAGGCACGGGGTGTAACTACTATTTCACAAATAGTGGATTTAATCCTGAGCTAGAGTTCTCAGACCTGGACTAGTCCTCCACGAGGAAAACCAGGTTAAAATCGGCTGTGTTTGCGTATGCTTTCTTGCTCCTCATTTATTTCCGTATTTACTCTGATTAGTTTTAGATTGTGAAAGAGTTTAATTTTTAATTGGATATTATCGCTATAAACTCTATTCACCCCCTCTAGAGTTGCCATCTGTTCTTCAGCCATGACACTCACACTACATGGTTTGAAATATTTTGCTAGGGGCACGACTTATTGACTGGTCATTTCTATAGTCATGTGGCGGATATATCGTAACTGCTATGATTAAGGTATAGAGACTCGAGCATTTACAAAACTGGGCGGATCATGGACATGACTTGGTCAGTGTGGAAAATATTAGGGGAGGACAGTCACTAGTGCGTATGGAAAGCCAAACAGGTAAACCATAGTTTTCGAAAGGAACTATGGCGTGATATATTTGCAGATACCCTCTGATATTTTGGACGTTACGGCCGGATACGTTGGATTGGATGCCAGTTATGTACTTATAGCCTAAATTCCATCCATGCACAATGAAATTTGTCCTCTAAATTGCACATTAGACGGTTAGAATTCCCTTTGCATATTTGTGTCTAGGTTAGTCTTTTGTATATTATTTTGACAGTTCATATTAGCATGTTCTTCCTGTATCTTCTTACGTCCCTCTGAGGACCTGGAGATTTCTCCAGGTATGTTTATAATTTTTGCAGGTGCTCTAGTCAAGGACATAGTTTACAATCTACCTTTGCGATGCTATCTTTTGGATCATCTTCCGCTTCGCTCGGCTCTTCCCTCGTCACTATGTATATATCTCTCTTTTTGTTGGTAGTAGATTTGTCTCCGCCCAACGTTTTGTATAAATGACATTTATAAGTTGATTTTATGATATATTGGTTTGCGGATGAGATTAGTTTCATGGCTACTATATTTTACAGCTTATGTATACATACGAGGTTTTCGTATATTGGAGTATGCTTCGTATGTATGCAGCCGACATGTCTACGTACTTGGTCATAAATATTTTGGGACTGGGATGTTGTACCCTAGCCTGGCATCAGTTGGTTGTTGGCTGTGGATCTCTTCGTTTAAAGTAGTTATGTCCTTGTAGAAGAACACGTAGTAGTGAATCTCGAGATGCATTGGAACACCTTGTTTGAACCTGAACAACATCTTGGCAGTCCTCGTGCTTTGTCAAAAAGTTGGAGGTCATGCTATGCCCTTCTCAATAATGGTCACTACAACAAATAGTGCATACAATAGCAGTTTATCTATAGCATTCAAGCCTCCCTGCTATAGAATGTCATCATCAATAGCGTTCCTTTCGCAGTGCTATTAAAATAGAATACAATAGCAGTTTATCTATAGCGTTCGAGCCTCCCTGCTATTATAATATAATCATCCATAGCGTTCATTTGAAGTGCTATTAAACGTTCATACAATAGCAATTTATCTATAGCGTTGAAGCCTCCCTGCTATTAGAATGTCATTATCAATAGCGTTCATTATGCAGTGCTGTTAACAGAACTTTATATAGCGTGTTATGAACGCTGTTAAAGGTATAGTTTTTTTTTTCTGAATATTGCTATGTCCGTATGTCTAGGGGTGAGCATTATTCGATTTTTGGACCGAAATCCGAACCGAACCTAACCTAACCGAATAAGAGATTCGGTTCTGTTTGAAAAAAAATTCGGTTCGGTTTCGATTTTGAAAATACTAAAATTTCTTATTCGGTTTCGGTTTAATCCCACTAACCTTTCAAAAATTTTATCTAAAATTTCTCTCCCTGGTAAACCGAATAAGAAAATTTAGTAATATATAAAAAAATATCTTTGTATATTTAGTTACTATATATATTGACAAAAAAATTATAAATAAACTGAAATATTGGTTAAACCAAATAAAATGAAAATCAAACAGATTTATTCCGTTCGGTTTGGTTCGGTACGGGATATTTGTCACGACCCGCTCCCGAATAATCGGACACGAGTCGGACACGTCCAGCCTTCGTCGTTAGACACGACGAAGTAAGCTGTACCAAACTAGGGAAATCTAACCAGATAATCATAAATGTATATAATCACATCATCTAAAAATGTATCCCGAAATGATCACCATAATCCACAATTCTATGTATATAAATGTATGAGTCATCAAGAGTGAAATGTACTATGAATTCTAAATCAATATCTAAAAGTAAGGCTAACAGTTTAAACCTGAAACCTGAAGCTAAGTCATGACCATCTTGCTCAATTAAGATCCCGGGCTCTGGCGCATATGGTAGAATGATATCCTGCAAGCATACCTGCAACTTATCCAGTCAGGAGCGGAGTAAAGTACAGTTCTAGGTAATGAACAAGAACATGACATGAAAATGAGTACAAGAGAACATGAACAATAAAGTACAGGAAAAGAACATGAAGCTACATAAATATAAGTACATGAAATAAAGTACAAGAATGTAAAGTACAGGAATGTAACTATGCACCAGAAGTACAAGACATGACAAGTGCACTATGTTTGTAATACAACTAGCTCATGTGACCGGCTGGGGTTAAGCACATGAAAGCACATGAAAGTACATGAATGGTACGACTTAGGTCCCGCGTGCACGATACGAGGCCTAAGCTAGGCACATGAATATAGTAACAGGGATTGGTTACATGGCTAGTATATTTCCCCACCCGACACAAGTAAGTACAAGAACAGGAGTACAGGGTACATGATATCGTGTCATGACGTGTCACATGCAAGAGTACAAGAATGTAAATGCACAAAACCATAGAAAAGTACTTGCCTTGCTCCGGGAAGGTACGGGTAGGCAATAGAGCTGTATGTCCACCTGTTTAATTGATACAATTTGGTTAATTTACACTATGATGTTTAGTATTACTAACTAATCAACTATTTACTAATCTTTATCTAACTCCTTTTTATATTCTACTTGCATACTTCTAGTAGTAGGCAAGAAGACTGTAATACCCCTTAGAAATTATTGATCCAAAATATATTAACAAATCAAGATTATATATAGAAACTATAAGAGAATAAAATAGTACATGTTAAATAATTTATTTAGAAACATAATCCCCAAAATACTATTTAATAACTCGTAGATTTACTCATTCCCCAAAATACCCTAATAATTATGGCAACAATATTAGCTCATCTATAATATATGAACAGCCACAAATTAACCCAAGCTTAGCTAGATATAGGCTCGACCAAGGGTCACACAACAACATTGAAACAAGCTTTTAGCAAGAGTATGCTTGTTTGAAGAAGGCATTGTGATCCCATTTTTTCCATCATACTCATGATATTTGAAGACAACTCCAATTCTGATCATCTATTCAACACAAGGAATTCTAGACTCAGCTGTATGGTGGACCAACAATCTATATACAACACAATACATGACCTACATCAACAAAATGTGCATACATGAACATAACCCACACATAAACGACTGCAACTCCAAATATTCATTAAAATTAAACTCATTATCTCCAATCCAAATTCCAGGAAATATACACTTCAACACAATTTAGAAATCAAAAATAAAAGAATATACACTCATAGATAAAACCAAAATAGAAATCTAAAAGTAGCTTTGCAGAACAATCAGCCCCCGTCTACGCAAACACGGACACAGGAGGACACGACTTTGCAGAACAGAACAAATCTGGAATACACACCCCGTACACTGCTACATCTGCCACACGCCACACCACCTAAAGCTCAAACGCGAATCAGGACACTGCTGGACACGGATAAGAGAATCGAACACACACACAAATCCCCTGCATCAAATCATCCCCCCTTCCAAACTATTATTATAATTAAAATCTAGCACAAACTAAAGAAAAAAATAGCATAATACCTGAATAATATAGTCGAATTGCTATAGGGATGCCTCAAGGAATGATACATCAGTCTCCTCTCTCGATCACAACTGCTCGAAATTCTGCTTGACATTTTGTCGAACAAGTGACAGGCAGATTAGATCGAAAGTTCAGAATAGCTTCACAGAATTCATTCGAACAAGAAATTGATTCTCACCAAAACCACGGTAGATCGAACTTCGCAGTTGTTCACCAAACCAATTTGATCCAACAACTCTAATAAAATGCAAAAGAATTGAAGATCGGTTAAGTTCTAGAAATTTTCTAGTGAACGAAAAAACATAGTGAAAAAAACTCACTTGATGAAAAAAATCAATTCAACTGAGATGAGTTCTGATCCGATCACTCCAATCAGAAGGATTAGAACATCACTCACGATCTAGAAATTTTCGATCTAAACAACCAGATCGATCAAAACGAATTTGAGACAAATCAAGGCCAATCAAAACGAATTTGGAAAATCAAGGATCAATTAAGGAACTCACCCTGTTCTAGCTCTGATCTGTCGAGGAACTAGATGGCTTCAAATTCGTTGGGAAGATCTCGTCGAAGAACCTCTATGCATCAGTCGACCGTGTCCTTCGCTGCAAGTGATCGATCCGAGTCGGCTGTCGGAGGAAATTGGTCCAACCCCTGGAGTGGATTGTCGGAACTTATTATCGTCGATCGACGAAGGATATCGTCGCCGATCGACGAAGGAGATCGTCGGATGGAGACTCCTCGTCGCCATCAGTCTTGCCACCCGCCGGAGAGATCGACTTCGTCGTCGCTGTCAGAGATTCGCCCACCGCCGGAGAGATCGGCTTCGTAGTCGTCGACTGGAGAAGACCGCCATCGTCGGAGAGATCGGCTTCGAAGTCGTCGACTGGAGAAGACCGCCGCCGTCGAGTCGGAGGGGATGCCTCGCCGTCGTGTTGCCGGAATCGCCGGAGAGCTAGGGCTCAGTCGGCTGAGCTGAAAATGAGGAGTGGTCGAGGAAAAAAATGTAAAGAGTTATAACACTTTCTCTCTCTCTATCTGATGCTGATATAGGTATAATGGAAATTTTACAAAAACAACCTCCCACCAAAGGAAATCTTTCAATGGAGCCCTCCCCCTTTTTATTATTTATAAACCAACCGCTCCACCGAATTAATTTTTACAAATTCCCCTTTCCCCTTTTCACTATTTCAGACATTAAGTAAAAAAATCAGTTAGAAAATTTGAAAAGGAGTGGGGACCACTAAGTTTGTTACAAAAAACTTTTAAATTTGAAAATTCTGTTTAAATTTAATTCCCTCCAAAATAAATCACCAAAATTTATTATTTAAAACTAACTTAATATTTGAAACTTAATAATAATAATTGTAATTATTAGAAATCGATTTTTTTTAAAAATCGGAAAGTGGAGTTACAAATCTCTTCCCCTTAGAAAATTTCATCCTCGAAATTCAAAGAATACAGTGGACAAATTATAGCACTCAAAGATAAAATTTAAGACTGAGCACTACGCTAAACCCGATGTAGAATAGGGTCTAGTCATGACTAGAAGAGAAAACCTCATTTGGCACAATTATCCCGACATAATTTAGATCGAAGTTGAGGCATGCTGGAAAATTGGTCATGATCAAAACAAAATTTCAATCAATAGGTATGATCAATAGGTCTGAGTGTAAACATTATAAAATCTAAGCAAAATTAGGTTCGTCTTCATGTGATCATAGGTAGAACTTGTAATGACTTATTATAACGAATGAAACGGTTAACATGACATGATTGATAATGGTCAAAGTTGGTCGGGTATGGAGTGAAAAATGGTTCAATCAAGACCAAGTATGATAATTTTGGCCAAAAAATTGTAATAACACAATTTGTTAATAATACAAATATGAAATGGAATGAAAATTAACTACAACTTAGAAGTGTAAAACTTTGAAGATACGATCTACTAAGCACGATCAAAATCAAGAGTTTAGCACAAGTGGACTAGAACAAGGTAGAAAAATCATGGTCAGATAGACATGATTTTAAGATCAAAGTTTAGACAAGACACAAAGAAGTATGGAATCAAAAATCCGGCAATGTATAATTTTGAGGAATTCAATGATCTATCGATAAAATACTAGAAGGGTAATTAGCAAGGGTTGATTGAGAAAACGTACAAAATACTCAGGAGATACAGTATCAAATCAGGATGTACGTGCAAGTGTCTGTGATTTTCGAAAATTAATAATCATATAAAAAAGGAAATATAATTTCCATGATATCCGAGAACATATAGGTATTTGAAATCACTTTGCTTAGAATCCCTACCCCGCCAGTATATATCTGATTGCAGTGGACTTTCGGCTCCGTGACTCAAATAATAATATGTCACCGAATATTCTGTCAACCTTTCCATTTTCAACAATCATTGACAACACATCCCAAAAGGTCAAGACATGAAGAATATGATAAAGTCTTGACAATACTCGAAAACCTATGAATGTCTGAAATCACTTCAACTTAGAGTTCCTGCCTCGCCAGTGCACTGCTGGCTGTAATAAACTTTCGGTCTCCGTAATCCAGACAACGACTGCAGCGCACAACTGTCGCGTCCTAGTAGGTCATCGAATAGTCTTTCAACTTTATCCATAAAAAATTTCAAGGAATCAAAATGAGTTTCAATAGTCCAAGTCAAGAAGATGGTGAGGTTATCTGACTATTAGAATACAAAGGTTTATTAGGTACTAAGAGACGACAACGAATCCAATCAGTGAATACAAAAGGACAACCAGGAAGATTTAAAATTTCAGACAGGGAGCGAAGTTTCAAATTATAACGGAATTTCAACTGATATCTGGAACGGTAACAAGATTCCATATATGGAACATTATCCCGAAGGGATGACAGAGTCTCGAAGGATGAACTGAAGCAAGGTATCAGATAGGAGACAAGTTTCAATATAAGAAATAAAATCCCGTACTGGAAACAAGTTTCAATAAAATCTCGATTAACAATAAAATCTTGAGCAAAACTTGAATTGAAAATGAATTCTCCAACAAGGTACACAGTGAAAAATAGAAAATCAAGTATCAACAAAGTCGTAAAAAAAATCTCGAATAGAAAATCTCAATGAGGAATCAAGATTTCAATAGTAACTAGAAAACAGGTTTCAATAGGAAACAAGGTATTGGATCGTAAATATGAAACAAGTAAATCTCAATAGTAAACAAAATCGTAAATAGAGGGCGAGTCCCGAATAAAGTCAAAATAGGAAATGGAATCTCAGTCAAGCATCAATAGAAGCGAAGGTTCAAACACGGTTTCAGAATAATGTTTCAAGTAGGAATAAATCTTGATTAGTACAAGTTTGATTAATGAGCAGAATATCAATAATGAGTAGGAACAAGTACCCTGGAAAACAAGCGAATCCTTGGATAGGAAACGAGGTCGAAACAAGTAGTGAACAACAAATTTGAATAGAAAATCGAAATCATCAAAGGAAATGAGCAAACAGTATCGAGTAGTGGATTTCAAAATAAATATTGAATTGTGGATGAAACATGTTTACCGAATAGGAAACAATCTTCGAATAAGGGATAAATTCTAGAATATGAATATTATCTGGAATAGACACCAAATGGTTTAAGATTGAAACAAAATCTATCAAGCCATTAAACAGAAACAAGGAAAATTCTAGAGAATTAAATTGGAATGTGAATCACGATCCATAGTCTGCTCCAACCATGCAAGAAAAAACCTTCAGCCTTCAGCATGTCTTCAGTATTTCTCTGGGACTGGAATTGCTTCAATTTCTTCAGCTGTTCTGACGTAGGCTGATCCCCATGGTAATGCTTCATATAGCTGCTGAATCTGAAGAGGCGGGTCCTCCTGCTGTGGTCCTAGTGCTCCTTGTGCTCGTCCTTGGGCAATACAATCAACGACTTCCGACAATCCTTGACTTGATGGGCAGACGATCTGCAGTGCAGGCATAACCTCCTTCTTTTACGGCACTCCTCGAAGCGATGTCCTGGATGGCGGCAGAAAGCATAATTCGTCATCATCTAAATCTGAGTCTGGATCTCCTGCTAGGGCTGAAACAAAGAGCCTCTGATAGGATTATACGTCTGCTGGCGTGCTGGCTGTTGAGATATGCTCCCGATGATGCGACTGGTGGTGTGAACGAGAAAACACCGACTGAGTGTTGTGGCGCTTTGCGGGTCCAGGCTAGTTGCTGTCTTCGTCATAAGTCTTCATGTCTCTCCTGGACTTCAGCTCCCGATCTCGTTCTATTGTCTGTGTTATATTCTGGATCTCCTGGCTAGTGGCTTCAGTCTTCAGAGGAGTCGGATCCTTCAAAACTTGGATAATCTTCAGTGGCAGCTCCAGGTTCTCGATCTGCTCTTCGATGCAAGATATGCACTCGGTGTCGGGGAAGTCCAAAAGTCTGAGAGTTTGGAAATCAGAAGTCCTTTCTGGCTCGGAGAGTATATACACAAAACTGGCTTGAAAAAAAGATGGCCTACTCTCTCTGGGTGTCAAGGAACTCTTAAAACGTCTCCGTCAACTGTGTACTACCCATGGGGATAGTAGTGGTGATAGAAGGTAGTGGAAGCTCGAAACCTTCAAGTGTAGGTGGATCAACAGTTCTGGTGTCACATGCTTTTTGGCCGTCTGAAAAATAGAAAATTGTTAAAATAACCTAGACCTAAAACAACAAGTGTTTATAGAATATCAATATACCCGATGTACCCGATTTCCTATGCTGTGATTCAAGTTTTCCCTAGTTTAAATCAAGTCCCCCAATAGTACGCTAAGACCTAGGTACTATTAGGATAGACCTGTATGGGCCACCACTAAAACCATGTCACGACCCACTCCCGAATAATCGGACACGAGTTGGACACGTCCAGCCTTCGTCGTTAGACACGACGAACTAAGCTGTACCAAACTAGAGAAATCTAACCAGATAATCATAAATGTATATAATTACAGCATCTAAAAACGTATCCCGAAATGATCACCATAATCCACAATTCTATGTATATAAATGTACGAGTCATCAAGAGTGAAATGTACTATGAATTTTAAATCAATATCTAAAAGTAAGGCTAACAGTCTAAACCTGAAACCTCACACTACAACAAAAAGACCTATTAATGACGCTCGACAAGGAGTTTTAATGACGGCTGATACATAAGCGTTATTAAGTTAAAAAATACCTTTTTTCTATGACGGTTTGGGCTAATTCTGGGCTTTTTATAACGTTTATAAAACAAAGCGTTATTAATAGTTTAGAGCGGTGGCAAAATTGTAATATTTGTTAAGTTTATTTTTTGACAAAATCTCGCGTTTCAACAAAATTTTTTCTCTCCCTCTGGTTCTGGTCTTCTCCTTCTCTGATCCTTTCTTCTCCCTCCTCTCCCCCAACTCCAAAATCCCATAGATCCAAAACCCTATCTCTAGTTTAGCAACACCCTCCTCTCCTCCTCTTCTTCTCCTTCCTTTCCCCCAACTCCAAAACCCTAACCCTAGATACAAAACCCTAAACCTAGTTAGAAAGGGAGAAGGAGATGGGGAGGGAGCTGGCGGCGCGGGTCAGCTTTGGATCGGGTTTAGTGGGATCCGCCAAGCAGTTATCTTCTTGGCTTCCGCTGGTCGTCGATTCCCCTTCTTCTCCCTCCTTCCCCCACTCCGATCCACAAATGAGCTCAAAACTCTAACCCTAACCCCACCCCATCCCTCCCCCGAAAAAAGGAAAAAAAATGGAGACATCACCGATCGACGCATCCACCTCCCTCTCCTTCGCGAAATGGAGATCGGACTTCTCCCGCCGCTTCTAGCACTTCCTCGACCGATCGACCCCCCACCCCGTGGAGAGGTGGCTGGGGACCCTCGCGATCGCGTCCCTCTACGCGCTCAGGGTCTACTTGATCCAGGGGTTCTACGTCGTCTCCTATGGATTGGGGATCTACTTGCTCAACCTCTTGATCGGCTTCCTCTCGCCGGTCATGGATCCGGAGTTTGAGGGACTGGACGGGGCCTCGCTGCCGACGAGGGGGTCCGACGAGTTCAAGCCCTTCATGCGCCGCCTTCCCGAGTTCAAGTTCTGGTAATTACTTACTACCATCTTTTTTTTGAGCTATATCGGTTGAAATCTGAAGATTTCTAGCAGAGGAGCCCTGGCATTGGGTGCCGTGTCTGTGCCTTGTAAATGCGCTAGGACACTAAGTGTAGTGTCGGTATCGGATTTGGACACCAGTCATGTCAGTGTCCTGGCGATAAAGAGAAAGGATATTGGTTTTGGTACTGCTGGTATAGGTATTGGTATTAGTTAAGCTGCATGGAGAGAGGTTCTTTGGGTTAGCCATTGAAGTCGGGATTCAAATTGGAGGTGAAGAAGATGTTATGATCCATTGGTGAAGAAGATGTTCTCATACACTTACCACCCCCCTCTGTTGTTCATCTTCTGATGTTCAAAATTTTGGAGGTGAAGAAGATGTTATGATCCATTGGTTGCATCTTCTGTTGTTCATGGCCGATCCTTCGACCATAAGAACATGTAACATACACTTACCACCCCCCCTCTGCTGCAAAATTCTCATTTTCTTCCCTATATATATCAACAATCCATGAGCTTGTGACTTTGGAAAAATTCTGAGATAGATATGCTGCAAAACTCGGTTAAGCATTGTATGCTGCAAAACTCGGTTAAGCATTGTAGGTATATCGAGCCAACAATCTTGATAGATCCTCCATTAAATTGAATGAGTGTATAGCTCCCCTTAGGCGATGATGACAACTAAACAAAGAAAGTGTACTTTCCCCTTTATCCCTTCTTGATTCTTTTAAGGTTGGTGGCAAGTAAAACTGTTTTAGTAGAAAGTGATAAGTTCCCATTCATTTGCAACTTGCTGTGGAGCTGGTGCCATTAATCTTGCACTTTTTGCTAACTGTAGAGAAAATTAACATTGTATTATATGATGTCTTAATTCATACTTTAGACTACCATTTTTTCTCGTCTTGTATTCTCGTTTATCCTTCAATTTCTTCTTTGTTTCTCTTCCTCGGCCAATGGCGAGGCACACAGTGCAGCCATTACTTGTCAGGGGAATTAGAATTAAGGAGAGGAGAGGAAAGAAGAGGAAAAAAAGGAAAAAGAAAAAGAAAAAGAAAAAGAAAAAGAAGAAGAAAAAGAATTTTTTTGGCAATGATGATTTGGCTGCTCCTTCAGATGGCGAGGCAGCTCCATTGCAGCCATTTGTTGGAAGAAGGGATGATGAGAGTGGGGGTCCACCTCCAATTGTGAGTGAGTAATCATGGACTAAAGCTGAATCTGAGCCTCTTCTCGCTAATTTATGTACCTCTTGGAGTTATTTATGTTATCATTTTCTCTGCTTATGTTATCATTTTTAGGCCAATGAACTGAAGAGAGAAGATCTTAAAGGTTCAAAGGTAATTTCTTTACTATTTTTTCAGTTATAGCTGTAAGCAAAGTGAGTGGTCCATAACTAGCTTCAAGTTTGGCTTGAAAATTTGATATTGTTTGACAATTTGTTCAGTAAGTTGAGCTTGGATTACTTAACTTTATCATTTGGCAAATAAAGGAACAAGCTTCATGCAAAGATAGCAAAACGCTTTACAAAAAGAAGATTATTAATTTCTGTTTGAAGCTAATCATGGCCAATCATGTAGCGATGGAGGGATTGAGAAGGATGTTCATGGAAATAAAACAGTGAACGCATTAAGAAGGATGTCCATGGATTTAAAACAGGCTGTTGAAATGATAAAAAGTGCTTTGTGATAACAACTTCCTTTGTAGTCAAAGCTCCTTAGAAAAATTTAACTAAATATATAACTTTCCCCTTCGTACATATTCGGATGATGTGGTGCCTAGTATATGATAGCACAAAAGAGCATCACTTGATAGCAGGAACAATTTTTTTTACAGTAAATTTTTCGTGCTAGGTTCCTGTTTTTATTAGTCATCTTTTATCATTTGTATGCTTGGAAAGAACTTAGTCCCATTCTACTTTAAACTTAGGAAAGCTCAGAAGGGGCGTGCTACACTCTTCAAGGTCTTAAAGACTAGTCGTCTATTAGTTTTTCTGGTTCCAGTTGCAGATTTTTTTCTCTTTTCTTTTTTTTTCTTTGTTATTTTTCCTTATCTCTTATTAAGCTACTCTAGCAAGTAAAGGACTTATTAAAGATTTTTGAAGGATACGTCATTATTCTGTTACATTAGTGGGTTAAGTTCATTCGTCATTGCAACGGAGGACTATTGGAAGTTCATTGTTTGCTACTGGTTTTTGCTGCACTTTGTAGCTGTATGAGATATCTATTTGCAGTTGGTGGGAAAACCCCCTGCAGGTTCCTTACTTTATTGCAAGCTACTTTATTATACCTTAATCCTCTGATAATGGTGATTTCTCCATCTGTCTTCCAGCTTGCAGAGTAGTGTATGCAACTTAATTTTCTACCCTTTCATGATGTTATTCCTATTTGAAGTGTGACATTCCAAATGCAATATGGTTGTAGGTCAAAGTCTGTGATATCTGTGGAGATGCTGGCCAAGAGGAGTTAGTTGCCATCTGTAGTAGATGTGCTGATGGCGCTGGTGAGGGTTCAGACGAGAGTAAGGGATCAGAGGATGAGGCTCTCCCACGACTGCGCCGGCTGCAGCAGCACCAAGTCGTCGCTCAGCTGCGACACTACTTCTCTTTGGGACTCCCGATATCTTCAAGAGATGGCAGAGAGAAGATCCATGGTCAGAATCTACGTAAGTAAATATTTCTAATAATTTGGTTAGCAAAAGAGAGATTTATTCCTATTTTTTGGGTACATTCTGTATTTGGATATTCAATGTAATAAAGATGTTGATATGTACTCTATTTTGAGAAATGTAATAAAGATGGTGATATATAATGTTAAGTTTTTGGAATGTAATATATACTGTACAGTATAGAGCATTATAAATGTGCTAATTTGAATAGTATAAAGTGTTATAAATGTGCTGCATTGAGCCTGTACATATTATCTATTCATGATGTTTTAAAATTGTTCTGAATTGTGCACTATATATTAACTATTCATAACGCTTTTATAGAAACTATTCATGACGGTTATTTTATGACGCTTTTAAAAAATATTTATAACACCCGTTTTCATAACGGTTGTTGTGGAAAAAAAAGCATCATGGTTCGTCATTAATGACGCTTTTTAGCCGTCATTAAAAGGGTTTTTTGTTGTAGTGTCAAGCTAAGTCATGACCATCCTGCTCAGCTAAGATCCCGGGCTCTAGCCCATATGGTAGAATGATATCCTGCAAGCATACCTGGAACTTATCCAGTCAAGAGCGGAGCAAAGTACAGTTCTAGGTAATGAACAAGAACATGATATAAAAATGAGTACAGGAGAACATGAACTATAAAGTACAGGAAAAGAACATGAAGGTACATAAATGTAAGTACAAAAAATAAAATACAGGAATGTAAAGTACAGGAATGTAACTATGAACCTGAAGTACAAGACATGACAAGGGCACTATGTTTGAAATACAACTAGCTCATGTGACCGGTTGGGGGTAAGCACATGAAAGCACATGAAAGTATATGAATGGTACGACTTAGGGCCCGCGTGCACGATGCGAGGCCTAAGCTAGGCACATGAATATAGTAACCGGGATTGGTCATATGGCTAGTGTATTTTCCCACCCGACATAAGTAAGTACAAGAACAGGAGTACAGGGTACATGATATCGTGTCATAACATGTCACAAGCAAGAGTACAAGAATGTAAATGTACAAAACCATAGAAAAGTACTTGCCTTGCTCCGGAAAGGTACGAGTAGGCAATAGAGCTGTATGTCCACCTGTTTAATTGATACAATTTGGTTAATTTACACTATGATGTTTAGTATTACTAACTAATCAACTATTTTCTAATCTTTATCTAACTCCTTTTTATATTCTACTTGCATACTTCTAGTAGTAGGCAAGAAGACTGTAATACCCCTTGGAAATTATTGATCCAAAATATATTAACAAATCAAGATTATATATAGAAACTATAAGAGAATAAAATAGTACATGTTAAATAATTTGTTTAGAAATATAATCCACAAAATACTATTTAATAACTCATAGATTTACTCATTCCCCAAAATACCCTAATAATTATGGCAACAATATTAGCTCATCTATAATATATGAACAACCACAAATTAACCCAAGCTTAGCTAGATATAGGCTTGGCCAAGGGTCACACAGCAACATTGAAGCAAGCTTTTAGCAAGAGTATGCTTGTTTGAAGAAGGCATTGTGATCCCATTTTTTCCATCATACTCAAGATATTTGAAGACAACTCCAATTCTGATCATCTATTCAACCCAAGGAATTCTAGACTCTGCTGTATGGTGGACCAACAATCTATATACAACACAATACATGACCTACATCAACAAAATGTGCATACAAGAACATAACCCACACATAAACTACTGCAACTCCAAATATTCATTAAAATTGAACTCATTATCTCCAATCCAAATTCCAGGAAATATACACTTCAACACAATTCAGAAATCAAAAATAAAAGAATATACACTCATAGATAAAACCAAAATAGAAATCTAAAAGTAGCTTTGCAGAACAATTAGCCCCCGTCTACGCAAACAAGGACACAGGAGGACACGACTTTGCAGAACAGAACAAATCTGGAATACGCACCCCGTACACTGCTACATCTGACACACGCCACACCACCTAAAGCTCAAACACGAATCAGGACACTGCTGGACACGGATAAGAGAATCAGACACACACACGAATCCCCTGCATCAAATCATCCCCCTTCCAAACTATTATTATAATAAAATCCAGCACAAAAAAAATAGCATAATACCTGAATATTATAGTCGAATTGCTACAGGGATGCCTCCAGGAATGATACATCAGTCTCCTCTCTCGATCACAACTGCTCGAAATTTTGCTTGACATTTTGTCGAACAAGTGACAGGCAGATTAGATCGAAAGTTCAGAATAGCTTCACAGAATTCATTCGAACAAGAAATTGATTCTCACCAAAACCACGGTAGATCGAACTTCGCAGTTGTTCACCAAACCAATTTGATCCAACAACTCTAATAAAATGCAAAAGAATTGAAGATCACTTAAGTTCTAAAAATTTTCCAGTGAACGAAAAAACGTAGTAAAGAAAACTCACTTGATGAAAAAAATCAATTCAACTGAGATGAGTTCTGATCCGATCACTCCAATCAGAAGGATTAGAACATCACTCACGATCTAGAAATTTTTGATCCAAACAACCAGATCGATTAAAACGAATTTGAGACAAATAAAGGCCGATCAAAACGAATTTGGAAAATCAAGGATAAATTAAGGAACTCATCCTGTTCTAGCTCTGATCTGTAGAGGTACTAGATGGCTTCAAATTCGCTGGGAAGAGCTCGTCGAAAAACCTCCATGCATCAGTCGACCGTGTCCTTCGCTGCAAGTGACCGATCCGAGTCGGCTGTCAGTGGAAATTGGTCCAACCCCTGGAGTGGATTGCCTGAACTTATCATCGCCGATCGACGAAGGAGATCGTCGGATGGAGACTCATCGTCGCCATCAGTCTTGCCACCCGCCGGAGAGATCGGCTTCGTCGTCGCTGTCAGAGACTCGCCCACCGCCGGAGAGATCGGCTTCGTAGTCGTCGACTGGAGAAGATCACCGCCGTCGGAGAGACCGACTTCGAAGTCGACGATTGGAGAAGACCACCGCCGTCGAGTCGGAGGGGATGCCTCGCCATCGTGTCGCCGGAATCGCCGGAGAGCTAGGGCTCAGTCGGCTGAGCTGAAAATGAGGAGTGGTCGAGGAAAAAATGTAAAGAGTTATAACACTTTCTCTCTCTCTCTCTTGCTGATATAGGTATATTGGAAATTTTACAAAAACAACCTCCCACCAAAGGAAATCTTTCTATGGAGCCCTCCCCCTTTTCAATATTTATAAACCAACCCCTGCACCGAATTAATTTTTAAAAATTCCTCCTTCCCCTTTTCACTATTTCAGACATTAAGTAAAAAAATCAGTTAGAAAATTTGAAAAGGAGTGGGGACCACTAAGTTTGTTACAACAAACTTTTAAATTTGAAAATTCTGTTTAAATTTAATTCCCTCCAAAACAAATCATCAAAATTTATTATTTAAAACTAACTTAATATTTGAAACTTGGTAATAACAATTATAATTATTAGAAATTGAATTTAGTTTTTTTTAAAAAAATTGGGGAGTGGAGTTACAATATTTCGGTTGGTTTCAATTTTTGTTATTTAATTTTCGGTCGAATTCGGTATTTAGTAATTCGGTTCGGTTAACCGAGTTAATCGAATGTTTACAATTGAACTATATACTGTTCCAATCATGGAAGAAGCAACACAGTTTTCTATTTTATATTAAAAAAGTAAGTTATAGGAGCGATTCAGTTTTGCTGTATAATTTATAGCGTTCTCGATAGCGGGCGATCCCATCCGTTGGATTTTTAGAAATTAAATCGGTACCATCCATAGCAAAATGCTATCTTATTTTTGAAAAAACCTTAATGTATTATCCCCCAACCCTTCAACTCCTCATAACCCGCACGCTAAACTGAAAACCCCTTCCCCTCCTTCTCTCTGTCACGAAAACCCCTCCCCCTTCCGGAAACCCTCCCCCTCATTCTCTATGTTACGAAACCCTCCCTCTTCCTCAGGTAACGCTGCCCTCACGAAACCCTCCCTCTTTCTCATCTTCTTCTCTCTGTCTCTCTCCCCTCACGAAAACTCTAAAGACCGACCGACCGACTGATAGATTATTTGGGGTTTTCGTGAGGGATTATACTACACCAAAATATATAATTCGTAACACATTTTTTTACAATTTGTAACGGTTATTATCGTGAGACTTTTGTAATGGTAATAACCATTACAATTTGTAAAAGATCGTTACAAAAATTGCACTTTTGTATTTTTATTATTTTTATAATTCTCACTACACCAAATTGTTCAATTTCTAATGGAACTTTTTTTTCCATTTCTAACGGCTGTAGCCCATTACAAAATACTAACAAGATAAGTCCGTTAGTATTCACTATAGTCTGTTTTATATATATATATATATATATATATATATATATATATATATATATATATATATATATATATATATATCCTTAAATAAAGTAATGGTTGGTGAAAATTTTGGCAGACAAATAGAGAAGCCAAAAACAATTGGCGCCCTAATTTTCCAACCTCCCTTCAACTTCTGCGCCCACTTTTCCTATTTTCCTCTAAATTTTCTTTCTCCTCTCTCTCTTATTCACAAATCTGAAAAAATAGTGAATCGTCGGCGGCTGGGAGAAGAAAAGCCCCCTAAGAACTTTGTCCGCCAACCACTTTGGAGGCCGTGGCTGTGCTGAATCGTTCGTGGCTTCCAACTTCCGCGGCCGTGGTGAATCAGTTCTCTCTCGTTAGTTTCTTCCCGACTTCTGCGATCAAGTCGTCGTCCGCGGCTGTGGTGAATCGCCGGATGGCCAACCACCTTGGAGGCTCGACTTCGTCGACTACGTATCCACCTGAGAAGAATCATCGGCTGCGAACAAACTCCAGAGTCTCGATTCTTTGCTTCATGCAAGTTTTTGGGTGAGAAAAAATCCTCGATTATTTGGTGAGAAAAAATCCTCGATTTTTTGGTGAGAAAAAATCATAGATTTTTTGGTGAGAAAAAAACCCTTATATTCTTTCGCTTTAATTTTAGGTGAGAAAAATACTAGGTTTTGGGCCTCAAAATTCAATTTTTCTTATGAAAATTGTTTCGTAAACTGAATGTCTTAAAATACCCTGTAAAATGAATCTAAAAAAAATTCATTTTTGGGGTCTAACAGGAACTCCAAACTATTACATTTCCAAAAAAATTATTTCTTTTTCCTGAATCGTAGCAAATTTTGACTTCATAAGGTACTTTTTTTGTTAATGAGATTTCTAATTTCAGGTCATACTTGAAATCATACAAACAAGTGCCATGTTCAGACTTGATCGAAATTTGTTAGGAAGTTAAATTAAATTCATTCCAATTGCTAAGTTTTGACTTTTGTCATCGTTGGCGTTAGATGTTTGTTTAAATTATTTAACTGTCTCATAGATCCATAATGTTATTCATATTGAAGGACATAATATGGCTAGTATGAATGAGAACTACCCCATTTTATATGTGTGTGATGTAGAGGATTTTTCATGAAACTTTGTCAGTTTTTTATATATGAAGCTTTCTTATGCTTCATACGAATCCTGATGATATAATTCTAGCAGAAGAACTCTTGGATGATGATGGTGGTGTTTCTTCTATTTTATGTATAATATGAAATTTTGGGTTCAAAGGTAGTATGCTGAATCTTGTTTCTTTTCCTTATACTTTTATTGATAGCAGGAGGAAACATGGCATGTTCTAAATACAAACCCATGGAAGAAGCAATAAATATTTTCACCAAGGTATGTAATTTAGATTACGTAGAAGTTTCAGTATATATTAGATGGGGACACTGTCACGACCCGCACCCACCTTTCGGATACGAGACGTGTCCAAGCCAGCCTACGCCGCAGAATCGGCGGTAGAACGCTGTCAAGCCCGCAAGAAATAAATGCTCAAAATATAACATTTGCTGCTCATTCACATTTCTAAATTTATTACAACATCTACAACATTTATATTTAAAGAAAATACAAGGTTTTACAATTAATGAAATAATACACTGCTATCTATTTCTAGGTTTCTGTCTGTATGTACACCCGTATCTCCCAAGCTAAGTGAAGCCACAGCTAAACCTGAAAAATGATAGTTTCCAGTCAGGAATGGAACAAGTACACAAACCAACGACAATACGAAAACACAATAGAATTAACAAGACATAAAAATAGCATATGAGATATGAAAATTGGAAGGAACTGAAGACATGGAACGGTGGAGATGAAAAGGAAAATTAAATAAAAGACATCTACCTATGTGGTGTGAAATATCATTTTCAACATGTGAACGGCTAGGGATAAATAAGGCACACTGCACGTGTCGTGTGCAGCTGCTAGCATTCACGAAAGACACGGAAAATAGTTTTGGGTAGTCCACATGTCTACTAAGATATTTCCACTCCCGACTACTCCGTGTGATGAGCGTGTCAACAAGCAGCAAGATATATGTAAAGACATGAAATGAAAAGACTACTATGAATCGAAAAAAATCAGAAAGTGCACTTGCTTGAGGTCCTTAACCGGTGAAACCAATAATACTATACCACTCGATGAGCCAAAATCAGTCAACATATGTAGAAGTCTCCAGATGCTGAAATAAATAGTACCAACATTCTCAGAATAGTCAAATTAGCTAGGATTGTCTGTCCTTAAGTCCAATTCTGGACACAGGGGCAAAACGGTAATTTCGAACAAAAGCGATTTCCGCCGTTGGACCCACTTTGCACCGAAAAGCATGTCAGAGTCAACTGTCTCTAAAGTCATCAAATTATATGTCAACAGGTCCGGTTTTTTCGATACGAATCCAACCGTATGTCCAACGTTGGATTTCGGTGGGCCGTGCACAAAATCGCCCGTTGAGTCGGACCGTGGGGTGCACAAAACGGTGTTCCGATTCAACTGTCTCAGAATCGAACCAAACTTGGCATACAGGACCAAAAAAATGATATGGTCCTGTTGGCATAAGTTTCGTCTCGATCTGACGAGCGTGCACAAAGTAATTGGAGAATTTGCATAGAGGCCAATACGGTAAATTTTGACGGATACGCATCAAATTCGTCGCGCACACGCGACCAATTTGAATTCCATCAAAGCCCACACGTCCACGAAGCCGTTACGCACCTTTCGATGCTTTCGATTTGCGACCACGTCGCCCGAAATGGCGGGACGCACGTCGTATCGTGGGTTTTTGTGATTTTCAAAATAGGTTTTTCTGTAACTTCACAATCCAATTACTCATTATACTGTGAATGAAAAATTAATCTATCTAAAGGGTTTTGTTGTCCTACATGCTGTCTAAATAATTGTTTAAATAGAATTCTAAACTGGTCATTGGTTTGACCAGAATCGGCCTCCCAACATGGGCGTTTGGACTGGGTTTTATTCTGTTTGTCAGCAGGTTTTTCCGAGTTTTGGCACTCGATTTACCACGCGTACATCGCTAAATAATTACATCTACTTGAAGGAAGACAAAGAGGGTTAGGTTAGGTATGCACCTGAAGAAACGGTTCGTCAAGAGGATGAGCGTGTACGACGCAACCTCGGCGCAAAGTTGAGTGATCCGCTGCGGTTACTGCTGCTGTCAACTGCGCTTGGGCACGCTGGCCGCGCGCGCGCGGCCTCCGGCCGGCGGTGGCTGCGACGCCGTACGGGGTCGGGGCAGGGTCGCCTGGGATAGTGGTGTCGGCGCGTTAGGGTTTCGGTTTGAACTGCTGCTCGATCTCCTTCGCGTATATATATACTGGTATTTAACAGAACCGGGGTGGGGTTTTGAGCTCGGCCTGTGTTGGGCCTGGCTTGGGTTTGGGTATGGATTACTGCTGCTTAGTGAAATGGTATGGGAATTTATGCTCGGGCTTGTGGGCTTGGAAAGCTCAGGTTTGAGGATTTTAATTAATTTGTTTTTTTTTCTTTACTAATTCTATTTCATATTTATATATATATATATATATATATATATATATATATATATATATATATATATATATATACTAATTCTATTTCATATATATATATATATATATATATATATATATATATATATATATATATACCCATATGTATATATATATATATATATATATATATATATATATATATATATATATATATATATATATATATATATATATATATATATATATATATATATATATATATATATATATATATATATATATATATATATATATATATATATATATATATTATATATATACCCATATGTATATTTAATATTAATTCATATATACATACACACACTCACATATTTATACATATTTACACATATACACATATATAATATATTTTTATATATACATACACGTATATGTATTCGTATATATATATCTATATATATACACGTACACACGTATATCTCCATATACTACTTCATGTTATATATATCTATATATATCACAAACTCAATATAGACAATAATACAGCTTAAATATAAATAATATTCATAATGTAGAATTTATGAACTAATAATTACAATTAGAAAACTATATATTTTATATATATATATATATATATATATATATATATATATATATATATATATATATATATATATATATATATGTTTAGTTTTCTAATTGTAATTATTAGTTCATAATCATGTTATATATATCTATATATATTATATATATATATATATATATATATATATATATATATATATATATATATATATATATATATATATATATTATATATATATATATGTTTAGTTTTCTAATTGTAATTATTAGTTCATAATCATGTTATATATATCTATATATATCACAAACTCAATATAGACAATAAAACAGCTTAAATATAAATAATATTCATAATGTAGAATTTATGAACTAATAATTACAATTAGAAAACTATATATATATATATATATATATATATATATATATATATATATATTTGACTACCTAATTTCTAAAATCATAATACTAAATCTTCCTAGTGCAGGGCCTACCTACATCACTATGAACACTGTTACAATAATATTTATTTGACAATAAAATAAACATAACCAATAATAATTTAATAATTATTTACAAAATCTAAAATCACCATTTTAAATCAAATAAATAATAATAATAAAATATTTCAAAATTTTCGGGAAGGAGAGCTACAAATCTACCCACCTTAAAAATAATTTCGTCCTCGAAATTCTAATCCATAACTATTCCTTAAGATTCAATGAGAAGTGTACCTAATCCTTAATCTCCTAATTTTTTTTTAATTCCTCAAAATAGTTTGTATTCTTCTCCTAGCCCTATAACCTCCAGGACTTCTACCCACCTTTGGTCACACTACTCCTCAAACTAAAATCTTAAATCTTCTAACTGGTTGCTAACAATCCTACCAACAATATCTGGGCATATGGTACCTATAATCCTCTCGTATCTATCAAGTAACCCAAGATTTAACCAGCAACAAATCTACACAAGTGGCTAAGAAATTTTGACAAATTCTAATAAGCATGACCACTCGTCGCTCCACAATACGAAGGACAGGAAAATAAGGAAGAACAATCAAGAGTAAATATGAAGTTTCAAGAGAGGTAGAGAATATCCAATAATGCAAATAGGACGAAAGTTTATGAACCATTGACTTATTTTGCTAGATTGTTCTACTCTAGTCCAGTCACTTGCTAAATCGAAAAACTCTTCATTTCTTAGAGGGGCCTACAATTCGTGCAATACAGAAGTTTCGTTCTCGAAGTTCTAATTCAAACAAGGTTCCATAATGGAATGAAATTTGAGAAATCAAGATTGTGGTCTTACTGGGTTCTCTAATTGGACATCAATTGTTGGTTGGATGAACCTTGTATTTCAATCTATATTGACTGAATAAGATTCCAATGATAAAACTGCTTCCACTAGGTGAGGGTGACCTGGATTAGGATTCACCCCCAAGTGGTTGAGCTAGATGTCAGTCAGGTTGGTTAGCTAGGTCCCTCAAGCCCAAAAATGCGCCTTCAGCGACTTTTGTGTTTAAGTAGCACATGAGGCCTCAATTGGGTGGCACACTAGTGGCATGTGCGTAGTGGACTTCGAGTAAATCACAACCATGTATTGGGTCGAATGAATTGAGTCAAGGTTGAGGCTCTAGTGGAAGTCGAAAAATATACCGGTATTGTGGTAAGGGTTATAGCTAGTCCTTTTGTTCTGAAAGTCGTACCACAAGAATAGAGTACAAGGGGACGGGTTTGAGTGGGACATGACATACCTAGATGAAGGTGGACTTGTCTAGATCTTGTATATGAAATCTGTTGGAAGGTAACAGCTGGTCTCGTGCTCCGAATATTAATGACACGGCCTGGGACACAAAATGATCTCAATGGAAGGTGGGAGTCCATGAGGCACTAATTATCATCCTAATGGAAATTATTCTAATCAATCGGTAATCTTCATATATCCCAAAATTTTAGGGCTTACAGTCTACCCACCTTAGAAGCTAGGACATGGTTTTTAGGAGTAATGAGGCTAGAAGAATTCCAAAGTCCGGATACTGTACCTCGACTCTTGTTAATAAAGAATGAGGCACAACATAACAGAATACGGTAGATATAAGTCAAGTCAAGGATCGTTCCTCAATGAATGGAAAATGAGTGTGTGTACAATGACACATGGTCGATAAAATAGAATGATCTACCCGTCCATAGTGTACAAGATTTATTGACGGGGTAACCAGCTCTAAGACACGTCATATGAAGAGGTTTCTAACAACTGGATCGTGAATTTCTATTTGTGCCAAACCTGTCAGACTATTGTCACAAGGGTTCTAGTTAAACCAAGCTTCAAACAAATGATTAGAGACTCATAACATTTGGTCCCTTGAGAATATGTAGTCTCCTAGGTTGACATTTGATCAAAGGAAGGTCCTAATCATTCTCGGACTCCCATGAGTAGAAGATCATGATAGGTTTAGGGTTGTAGAGAGGACGAGTAACTTAAGGCAAGGTTCTAGTCACCTGGTTGGCCGATGGTAGTTACCCTTGTGTATACAACCATCATAGCCATGGGGATATCCTGTATCTCTCTACCAATTATAAGCTTTCATCTTTTCAAATCAGTAAAAAGACAAAACAATAGGGTTCAAGGGAGATGTTACTGAATACAATTACGTGATTCAAGGGCGAAGGTATAATTCAAGAGAAGTTGTCAAGGCAGTCGTGGATGAGATCCTAGAGACATCTACATCTCAATCCACGTAGGGTAATTAGATGAAGAGCGAACCAAATGCATCATGGTTGATCAGACCGTAATACAATGATTCTGATTAGAGAATATGTTAGCGGACGTCCCCAATAAATATATGTCTTGAATCAAGCTCGATAAAAGAGTAAGCTTGAAAAACTAGGCTGTAATAGCAGTATTGGTCAAGAGAGTCAAAATATAAATATGCGAGATTTTGAAAGGAGGCATAAGTGGTTCGAGTTTTGAGATAATCAAAACCTTACATGGTGTTCTTGCTTATACAGTCATCCTACTATCTACCAATCCATAAGGCCTTGGTCGACTAATGGGTTATGGACTTCTAAATTCTACATTCTAAGTTAGGAGACATGCTTATACAGTCATCCTACTATCTACCAATTATCTTGTCAATAGATCACAAGGACCGCAGATTGCTAGGTTAGGAGACATGCTACCCTACTTACAGAACTTTCACTAGTATTGGCTTGGATCTTAGAGGGCATACATGGCACTTTCCTATCCTTTATAATATCCCAAACTTGTAATCATGTCTTAAATCATTTTATCGAGAATTATGCCTCGCCCGTATACTCTGGCTGTGGCAAACCCTTGGTTCCATGATTCAATTGTGATAGGCTATCAGGTACTCTGCCTTACAATATCACAAGGGTTCTAAGATCTAAAGAAGTCAACGAGAACATAGTTTTAGCAATGTTCCATAGACTATGATTCTTCGGAATGGTTTCAATTCTGTGAGTTGTGCCTTGCCAGTGCGCTGCTAGCTACAGTAAACCCACACTCTACGCTCTCAGATAATTGGCGACAGTACGCTGCTGTCTAGTCATCGCAGTCGTTTAATTACTCTAACTATATTCTTAAGGGCTTCAAGGAGCTGCTAGAGTTCAAACTAATTGGCTATGATAGAAAGTGTAACCTCTGCCTATAAGTATCAATCCTTAAAGCAAAAGACTGGTCAAAAGGAAATATTTGAAGACAAGTGAAGTAAAAACATCCTAATCTCTATCTCATATATATTTCAAAAGGCTGAGGGAAAACTTTAAATCAAATCTAACTCGAGATTCGTACACGAATAACAGAATCAGAAATTATAAACTAACTCCTTACAGCAAAAGAGGATTTAAAATATACGATTCTAACTCATGATGTAAGATTTATATCTAATAAAGTAAAAGAAAATTAAACAGTTCATCAAGATTAAAGCTTTAATTCTAGGCAATCCTAACATATCAAGAGAATAGTATATCCATATTGGATCACATTGTTATATCAAAAGTAATGGTGTATCTATAGAGATCTGACAAGCTACCTAAATTTAACAATTTTGTATTTAAGTGGCATGACTTATCAGACAATCTTAACTACCTAATTAGTCAAATTAATAGGGACCCTGATCCTAGTTATCCTCCTAAATCATTTCAATTCTAATTGTGAATGAACATTTTCTGGTCGCAGGCTCACAATAGTACGACTAACGTACCATTACGAGTTCGCAATATTTTGTAAAAACTGACCTGTATGGGCCACCACAAAAACTTGTTACGACCCGCACCCGTCTTTCGGATAGGAGACGTGAAGAACAGATGGCAACTCTAGAGGGGGATGAATAGAGTTTATATAAAAAAAATAACCAATTAAAAATAACTCTTTCACAAACTATAAATATTCAGAGTAAAATGCGGAAAGTAAATGAAGAGCAAGAAAGCATACGCAAACACAGCAATTTTAACCTGGTTTCCCTCGTGGAGGAATAGTCCAGGCCTGAGAACTCTAGCTCAGGATTAAATCCACTATTTGTGAAATAGTAGTTTACAACCCGTGCCTTTACTTCAGAAGAGCACGTCAACTTCTTACAGAGGATCGCAGTGGCGATTTGCTTGGAATTGTCCAAGCGACTTCTTCAACTCTTGCACAAGAATCCTAACTGAGAGATGCTGAGCACTCGAGACTTAGGAGGCTTGTGGCTAGTAGATGGGAAGGGTATGGCTTATTTGAGCTATAAGAGAGAAGAGAAGAGAAGATTGGATGATTTGAAAAGAGAAAATTCATGGCCTATTTATAGTGTTTTTGTAGGCAGAATTCGGCCAGAATTCGGGTAGAAAATTTCAAATTTTTGGCCGTTGGACAACTAGCAACCAGCTAACCCTAAAATTAGGGATGCTGATTTTTAGGAGACAGAGTTCGGCCCGAACTCTGTCTCCAGAGCACAGAGCTGGTCTAAGTGGCCAGTGGGTATTTTTCTGGATGGTGGAGTTTGAGGATTATTGGGTAGGCTATAGGTCAAGTCTCAAGAGCTCAGCATGACACAGTTTACATCAGTCTAGACTCAACAAAAGTGTAAAATACAGACTCAAATATAACTGAGAAGCTGAGACTGAGCTGTCGTCTGACTTGAGCTTAATGTAGACGTCGTGTGTCGTATTGAATTATTACAAATATTATTTAGTCAATGTTATCAATATCTGGTTGACTGTGACTTTGTGTCAACAATCTCCCCCATATTGATAATTGACAAAATAATATATATATATATTCAATATTCATACCTGGACACAGTTGATCACAAACATAGCTCCCCCATAATCAATGCCAAGCAAAAATAATAGCTCCCCCGTAACCGGTAAACGGTGCCGAGCTAGAACCAATAGCTCCCCCGTAAATAATGCATTGAACCTGTTGGCCTGATAAATAATATCTCCCAAAAGCACCAAATAGCACATATATACTAAAAGTAGTAAGAATATACATAAGAATATACATATTTCTCCCCCTTTTGGCATTAGCAATATAAACTGCATATGAATAATAATGATGCAACCACACCAAATAGAGAAGAAACTATATATGAATGATCAAAACGAGCAATCGAGCATAGAATAATAAACTGCGATAAGCAAAAAATGTCATCACACAGAACCAGAGTCATCAAACTACCAGAGTTTTAGTACAACCCAAGTACATATATCCAAATGAAACTAAATAACTGGAAATCAGAAAACAGAAACTAGAATCATCAGCAGCAGCAGCAGATAGTAAACGCCATCTCTATCATGGAGCACGAGAATGCCTAGCAGAGTCTGAATGATCAGTGAATGAACGGCTGGGGTCCACAATAGCAGCATCCGGATCCAGGTAGCGCATGACCCAGGGGTCGTCAATGCGATATCCAGCGCGACCAGGATCCCGCTCCATGGAAATGGGCATAGAAGGGTGACAAGACATGGAATACCGGATATCGTACAGCGAGTTGCTGAGGGCACTCATCTGCAGGGTAGTACGGTAGTCCATCTGAGTCCAGCGATCGTCCTCCAATGGGAAACGATCTCTGAGCATGGTCTGGATGGAGTCAAGAGTAGCAGGAGGAGGCGCATCCTGTCCAAGTGGAGGGACGTCGGGCTCCTCATCATCAGAATGCTCAGAAGTGTCAGGAGAGGCGACGACTGCCTGAAGACGTCGTGCCTTGGAAAGGAATGCAGGAGCAGGCAAGAAAGGATAATCATAAAGAAGGACAATGAACGCACGAAAAACCATGGGAAGATACAAAGGATAAACCAGGGCCCGTGGTTTCTTCCTACAGTTAATCATCCAGTCCATCATGGTACGTGAAAGATTGAACGGAATACGATAATGAAGATGATACAAAGCAGAGATCTCAAAATATGTAACTTCATCGGTGGAGCCAGCTTTTGGCAAAATAGTGTTGAAAATAATTCGATGAAGTTCATAGAAATATGGGTTGAGGTGCTTGGCCATAAGCTTGCGAGGACTTATGTTAGGGGCACATAGTTCCTCCTTGAAACTCTCAAGGGAATTTTCACCAGCAAATTGGAATTGGCGAGCTTCCACAAGCTTATCCCAAATATCGAGATCTTGAAGTGCAAGATACTCGCCCAACCCAGAAGCATCAAAAGCAATATCAATACCGGCAACCCGGGAATAGATGTGAGTGGCATCGTGAGTCAAGTTACAATAGAATATTTGTATGGCGCTACGATAAATAACAAAGTTTGAAGCCACTAACTCATTTAAGCAAAGATCTTGAAACAATGATTCAAATTGTGAGAAAATAATAAAATTAATGGGATGTCCCGCGAAGACCGGACGAGTCCGAAAGTCACTAAACCACTCGTTGGAGGCGTCTAGCGATACAAACAATCGGTCGTCATAAGTATTAGGGTCGCGGGAAGGAGGTGGATTGAACAACGGATGAAGGGGTTGTTGTTGTTCAACGGGTTGCTCAATGGGAGGAGGAGGATTCGAAGAGGAAGCACCCTCGGTTCGAATCCTCTTCCCATGATTGGGCAAGCGAGGAGCCATTTTCAAACAAATAGAGAACTTGAAATAGAGAGGGAGAAGGAGTTATACCTCAAATTAACAATGAACAGTGAAAGAGAATGAGAAAATAGCCCTTCTCCTTGATTTTGATGAGCAATGGAGCACTTTGGAGAGAAAACTAGGGTTAGGGTTTGTGAAAATATGTTTGGAGAGGTGAAGGTGATGGTAAGAATGAAGGAGAGAGATGAAAATCCGAATAGAAGAGGAGGGTTTTCTTTGGTCGGAGTAAATCTGGACCGTAGGATCACATTTGATCAAACGGCTGAAGCTGTCCCCGATTCTGGAATGGGGGAACCGAATTCGGCCCGAACTCTGTTGGGGACAGAGTTCGGCCCGAGTTCTGGGTCCTTGTTCCAGAACTGAAAACAGGCTAAAAAAATTTAAGTAAGGAAAATCAAGTTAGATAAGAGCAATAGCTTGAAAGATTCAATCAAATAGAATAATAGCAGAATGAAATTGAAAAATAGTGAATCAGCAGTAAGAAATCAAAACGAACCATATAAAAAATAAAGAAATATATCATAATTCAATAGTTTGAAGTTGTCATGGGTTAGCTGCAGGGGCCGGATCCCAGCTAGCGGTAGTCCTGTGGACTAGTGCATCGTGTCGCTTAGGCTTTTACGTCTTGTTGTCAGAAGGGCCCTTTCGGCTTGTACCCATAGCAAGTTCATCATAAGAGAATCATAATATAATCGAGATTTACGCAGGTGAGTTTTAATTCATCTAAAATTCCAAGTTCACGACAAAGGAAATTGAAGCGCTCTTCGGATAATGGCTTAGTAAAGAAGTCTGCTAGCTGATGATCAGTGTCAATAAATTCTAAGTTAACTGTGCCGTTTTGCTGATGATCACGCAAAAAGTGGTGTCTAATCTCAATGTGTTTTGTGCGTGAGTGACAGATAGGGTTCTTAGTCAAGTTGATAGCACTAGTGTTGTCACAGAATATAGGAATGTGCATGAAAGATAGATTGTAGTCTTCAAGGGTTTGCTTCATCCATAGAATTTATGCACAACAACGCCCAGCTGCGATGTACTCAGCTTCTGTTGTGGATAGTGCGACAGAATTTTGCTTCTTGCTAAATCAAGAGACTAAAGCCTTTCCTAATAAATGACACGTGCCGCTAGTACTTTTACGGTCGACCTTGCATCCAGCGAAGACAGCATCAGAGTAACCAATGAGGTCAAATAATGTTGACTTGGGATACCATAGGCCCACTGTAACCGTACCCTTAAGGTATCGAAAGATACGCTTAACTGCAGTCATGTGTGATTCCTTAGGATTTGCTTGATATCTAGCACACAGGCAAACGCTAAACATGATATCGAGACGACTAGCAGTTAAATAAAGTAAGCTGCCTATCATACCTCGATACTTACGTTGATCAACGGGTTTGCCGCTCTCATCTGGTTCGAGTTTGGTTGAAGTAGCCATTGGAGTGCTGATTGGTTTGACGTTGTCAAAATCGAACTTCTTCAGCATGTCCTTGGTATACTTCAACTGACAGATGAAAGTTCCATTAGCCATTTGTTTCACTTGCAGACCAAGAAAGTAGTTGAGCTCTCCCATCATGCTCATCTCAAATTCTGTCTGCATACACTTGGCAAATTCTTGACAGAGGGTTTCATCAGTAGAACCAAAAATGATATCATCAACATAAATTTGAATTAACAGAATAGTGTCTTTAAAAGATTTATAAACACTGTAGTGTCAATTTTCCCTTTTGAAAAATCTTTCTCAAGTAAGAAACTGCTTAGCCTTTGATACCAAGCTCTAGGGGCTTGTTTAAGGCCATAAAGCGCTTTCTTTAGCTTGAACACGTGATCGGGAAATTTGTGATTTTCAAAGCGAGGGGGTTGTTTGACATAAACTTCCTCCTTAATAAACCCATTCAAGAAAGCACTTTTCACATCCATTTGAAATAATTTGAAATTTTGATAATTTGCAAATGCACAAAGCATCCGAATGGATTCTAGTCTAGCAACAGGAGCATACGACTCATCGTAGTTGATACCTTCCTCTTGGTTGTATCCTTGAGCTACTAGACGAGCTTTGTTACGTTTGACTGAACCATCTTCATTCACTTTGTTTCCAAACACCCATTTAGTACCAATTATCGAGTGATTAGCTGGTCTAGGAACTAGTTCCCATACTTGGCTCCTCTCGAATTGGTTGAGTTCTTCTTGCATAGCAGAAATCCAAAATTCATCATTAAAAGCTTCAAAAATGTTTTTCGGCTCAACTTGTGAAATAAAGGCAGTGCTAGCAATAGAGTCTCTTAGTGATGATCTAGTAGTTACTCCACGTGAAACTTCACCTATCACTAAATTTTCTGGATGAGACGGCTTGAAAGAAAATTTCTTAGGCAAGCCCTCCAGAGAATTAGTTTCGGTTGAAGTATTCATTGGAGTAGAAGTTGATGGCTCAACATCATCATCAAGAGTACTTGCTGCACTGTTATCTTTATCAAAAGTCACATTTGTTGACTCTTCCATAATTAGTGAGCGTTTATTAAAGACTCTATATCCCTTACTCTTGACGGCATAACCAAGAAATATACCATCGTCAGCTTTGGCATCAAATTTGCCTAAGTTGTCTTTGGTGTTAAGGATAAAACATCTACATCCAAAAACTTTAAAATAAGAAACATTGGGGGTTCTCCCAAACCAAAGCTCATAGGGTGTTTTCTTCATAATGGGACGAATGAGCACCCTATTTAAAATGTGGCATGCTGTACTGACAGCTTCTGCCCAAAAGTATTTCGAAAGTGAAAATTTATTCAACATGACTCTAGCCATATCGCCAAGAGTCCTATTCTTCCGCTCCACGACACCTTTTTGTTGAGGAGTTCTTGGACAAGGAAATTCATGATCAAAACCATTTGCATCACAAAACTTTTCAAAATCATAATTTTCGAATTCGCCTCCATGATCACTTCGGATTCGAGTAATCATGTAGCCTTTTTCGTTTTGAACTTTCTTTACAAAAACTTTAAAAACCAAAATAGCATCGCTTTTGTTTGTAAGAAAGAAAACCCATACAAATCTCGAAAAATCATCAACAATAACAAATGCATAAAGCTTACCACCAAGACTAGCTATTCTACTAGGACCAAATAAATCCATATGGAGTAGTTGTAGGGGTCTAGTAGTACTTACAGAGTTGATGGAATGAAATGAGGATTTTGTTGCCTTGTTCATTTCACATTCGGCACATACCGTGTCCTTTTTAAATGTGATATCGGGCAATCCTCTTACTAGCTTCTTGGTTGATAGCCTGGATATAGCGTCCATATTTGCATGACCAAGACGCTGGTGCCAAAGTAGTCGTTCATCTTTGTGGGCATATAGACACCTACCTGCATTATTAGTATCTATAGATAGATAGAAATTATAAATGTTATCCTCTCTTTTCCCTTCAAAAGCAATGTCTCCCGTTGACCTATCATAAATGAGGCAATTGTTTTATCCAAAGTTAATATCATATCCATGATCAGCAAGATGACTAATGCTGAGCAGGTTATGCTTTAACTCGGTCACTAGGCAGACATCCTTTATTACAGGAGAGGGAGGATGACCAATAATACCATTACCTATTATGTGCCCTTTTAAATTGTTACCGAAGGATACGTATCCTTCTCTCTTCATCGATAGTGATGCGAAAAGATTTGCGTCTCCTGTCATATGTCGCGAGCATCCACTATCGAGAATCCACTTACTTTCAGTTGAGGAGGGAAGGTCCACCTACATCAAGAGTAGATGTGACCTTTGGTACCCAAGTTCTTGAGGGTCCTGAAAAGTTAGTTTTCGGAAACCATGCATATATCTTTTTGTCTACCAGTCTTCTAACTCTACATTGTGGTGAAATGTGTCCATATGATCCACAGTAAGTACAGATAGCATTTTTATTTACATTAGGAACATGAGAATAATATCTATAGGCAGCATGATGTGGATGGACATAATGTGTAGAGTTTGCATGGTGATCATGGGGATGATGATTATACATAGAGTGAGTGGTATGGTGATGTTGTCTATGTGGCATGGCATGGTGATATTGTCTATATGGCATAGCATGGTGATATGGCATGATATGGTGATCTTGTCTATATGGCATGGTATGGTGATAATTTCTATGTGTAGAGTGATGTTGGTTGTGTCTTTGTGCAGCATGATGAGTATGAGGGGTATTCTTACGTGCACGTGGTTTTTGTGTTTTATGAAAGTTAGTGTATATAAAAGCATGGTTATGTACTGCATGTGGATGACGTGGTTGACTAGCTTGAGTGGTGTTGTGCCTATGTGATTGGGTTTGAGGTTGAGCAACCTGTTTTCCCAATTTGGTTTCTAATCTCTTAGAAACAGCTTGTAGTTCATCAACCTTAATATTTAAGCCATATATCTTAGTCATGGAAATCTTGTGTCTACTCTTTTCTTCAGCAAGCATCATGTTGAGTGTAGTGATTTCTTGAGTTTGTTGCTCAATACGTGCTTCAGCATCATGTAAGCTTATTTTAAGCTTGGATACTTCATCAGTGATATCAGTGGGTGACGTATCTCTAATGTTATCAAGTAATAGAGAAATTCTTTATATTTTGTCTTCAAGACTTTTGATTTTGTCCTTGGCATGTTTGTATTTACCGATGACCTTTTTGTGATCATCGAGTAAATCAGTGAAGGCATCGCCAAGTTCATCAAAAGAGAAGTCATCTAGAGTTTCGTTAGATACCTTGTTGGAGGTTGCCATTAGGCACACATTTGCTGTATCTTGAGGAGAGTCCTTTTCTTCCTCGGAGTCACTCGCTTCACTTTCATGCCAAATACTTGTGTTGGCATATTTCTTTGATGAGGTCTTTTTGTATGGCTTCTCATAGCGGTTGCTTTTCTTCAAGAATGGACAGTCTTTTAGGACGTGTCCAGTCTTCTTGCAACCATAGCAGGTTGGCTCTTCTTCATCGTCTTCTTGTGGTTCCTTCTTTCTTCGATTGAAGCGAAGGAATTTCTTGAAGTTGCGAACCATGAGAGCTTGGTCTTCATCATCCGAGTTGTCGTCTTCGGTCTTATCGTGCTCAGCCCTTCGTCGATGAGCTTTGAGTGCGATCTCCTTAGTTTTCGGAGCAGGCTCTTCGAAGTCCTTGAGGTCAAGCTCGTGAGTCATGAGCTTACCCATCAAGGTCTCCATTGACATGGTTGTGAGATCGTTCCCTTCTATGATGGCTGTCACCTTAGGGTTCCAAATCTTTGGTAGCCCCCTGAGTAGCTTACGAATCTTTTCGTGGTTTGAGTACTGCTTACCAAGAGAGGATAGAGGATTGATGATATCGAGGAATCTTGTGAACATGTGAGTGATCGTCTCATTTTGCTTCATCTTGAAAGCTTCGTATTCTTGAGTGAGACGGCTGATTTTAGATTCCTTGACTTGGGTGGTTCCTTCATGCACCACTTCTAGAAGCTTCCATACTTCGTGGGATGTGGTGCATGTGGATACCCTGTTAAACTCATTCCTGTCTATAGCACATAATAAAGCATTAATAGCTCTCGCGTCTAGACTTGCCTCTTTCTTCTCTTCGTCAGAATATTTGTCATGTGATTTCTCAATGAGATCACCGTTTACAACTATCCTGGCGGGCTTTTTGTAACCGTCAGTGACGATAGTCCACAGGTCAAAGTCTAGAGACTTGAGATAAAAACTCATCTTTGTTTTCCAATACGTGTAGTTAGTTCCATCAAATAGGGGAGGCCTATGAGTGGACTGTCCTTCACCGTGATTGGAAATCAAGGATTGTATGGTTGCCATGGATCAGCTCTAGGATGTAAATCCTTGTAAAGAGAACAGAGCTCAGATACCAATTGAAGAACAGATGGCAACTCTAGAGGGGGGTGAATAGAGTTTATATAAAAAAATAACCAATTAAAAATAACTCTTTCACAAATTATAAATATTCAGAGTAAAATGCGGAAAGTAAATGAAGAGCAAGAAAGCATACGCAAACACAGCGATTTTAACCTTGTTTCCCTCGTGGAGGACTAGTCCAGGCCTGAGAACTCTAGCTCAGGATTAAATCCACTATTTGTGAAATAGTAGTTTACAACCCGTGCCTTTACTTCAGAAGAGCACGTCAACTTCTTACAGAGGATCGTAGTGGTGATTTGCTTGGAATTGTCCAGGCGACTTCTTCAACTCTTGCACAAGAATCCTAACTGAGAGATGCTGAGCACTCGAGACTTAGGAGGCTTGTGGCTAGTAGATGGGAAGGGTATGGCTTATTTGAGCAATAAGAGAGAAGAGAAGAGAAGATTGGATGATTTGAAAAGAGAAAATTCATGGCCTATTTATAGTATTTTTGTAGGCAGAATTCGGCCAGAATTCGGGTAGGAAATTTCAAATTTTTGGCCGTTGGACAACTAGCAACCAGCTAACCCTAAAATTAGGGATGCTGATTTTTAGGGGACAGAGTTTGGCCCGAACTCTGTGTGGAGGCAGAGTTCGGCCCGAACTCTGTCTCCAGAGCACAGAGCTGGTCTAAGTGGCCAGTGGGTATTTTTCTGGATGGTGGAGTTTGAGGATTATTGGGTAGGCTATAGGTCAAGTCTCAAGAGCTCAGCATGACACAGTTTACATCAGTCTAGACTCAACAAAAGTGTAAAATACAGACTCAAATATAACTGAGAAGCTGAGACTGAGCTGTCGTCTGACTTGAGCTTAATGTAGACGTCGTGTGTCGTATTGAATTATTACAAATATTATTTAGTCAATGTTATCAATATCTGGTTGACTGTGACTTTGTGTCAACAAGACGTGTCCAAGCCAGCCTACACCGCAGAGTCGGCGGTAGAACGCTGTCAAGCCCGCAAAAAATAAATGCTCAAAATATAACATTTGCTGCTCATTCACATTTCTAAATTTATTACAACATCTACAACATTTATATTTAAAGAAAATACAAGGTTTTACAATTAATAAAATAATACACTGCTATCTATTTTTAGGTTTCGGTCTGCATGTACACCCGTATCTCCCAAGCTAAGTAAAGCCACAACTAAACCTGAAAAATGATAGTTTTCAGTCAGGAATGGAACAAGTACACAAACCGACGACAATACGAAAACGCAATAGAATTAACAAGACATAAAAATAGCATATGAGATATAAAAACTGAAAGGTACTGAAGACATGGCACGGTGGAGATGAAAAGAAAAAATAAATAAAAGACATCTACCTATGTGGTGTGAAATATCATTTTCAACATGTAAACGGCTAGGGGTAAATAAGGCACACTGCACGTGTCGTGTGCAGCTGCTAGCATTCACGAAAGATACGGAAAATAGTTCTGGGTAGTCCACATGTCTACTAAGATATTTCTCCTTTCGACTACTCCGTGTGACGAGCGTGTCAACAAGCAGCAAAATATATGTATAGACATGAAATAAAAAGACTACTTTGAATCGAAAACAATCAGAAAGTGCACTTGCCTGAGGTCCTTAGCTGGTGAAACCAATAATACTATACCACTCGATGAGCTACAATTAGTCAACATATGCAGAAGTCTCCAGATGCTGAAATAAACAGTACCAACGTTCTCAGAATAGTCAAATTAGCTAGGATTGCTTGTCCTTAAGTCCAATTCTGGACACAGGGGCAAAACGGTAATTTTAGGCAAAAGCGATACCCGCCGTTGGACCCGCTTTGTACCGAAAAGCGTGCCAGAGTCAACGGTCTCTAAAGTCGTCAAACTATATGTCAACAGGTCTGGTTTTTTGATTTGAATCCAACCGTATGTCCAAAGTTGGATTTCGGCAGGCCGTGCACAAAATTGCCCGTTGAGTCGGACCGTGGGGCCCGCAAAACCGTGTTCTGATTCAACTGTCTCAGAATCGGACCAAACTTGGCATACAAGACCAGAAAAATGATACGGTCCTGTTGGCACAAGTTTTGTCTCGATCTGACGAGCGTGTACAAAGTAATTGAAGAATTTGCATTGAGGCCGATACGATAAATTTTGACGGATACGCATCAAATTCGTCGCACACACGCGACCAATTTGAATTCTGTCAAAGCCCACACGTCCACGAAGCCGTTATGCACCTTTCGATGCTTTCAGTTTGCGACCACGTCGCCCGAAATGGCAGGACGTACGTCATATCGTGGGTTTTCGTGATTTTCAAAATAGGTTTTTCTGTAACTTCACAATCCAATTACTCATTATATTGTGAACGAAAAATTAATCTATCTGAAGGGTTTTGTTGTCCTACATGCTGTCTAAATAATTGTTCAAATAGAATTCTAAACTGGTTATTGGTTTGACAAGAATCGACCTCCCAACATGGGCATTTGGACTGGGTTTTACTCTGTTTGTCAGCAAGTTTTTTTCGAGTTTTGGCACTCGATTTACCATGCGTACATCGCTAAATAATTATATCCACTTGAAGGAAGATAAAGAGGGTTAGGTTAGGTATGCACCTGAAGAAACGGTTCGTCAAGAGGATGAGCGTGTACGACGCAACCTCGGCGCGAAGTTGAGTCATCCGCTGCGGTTACTGCTGCTGTCAACTGCGCTTGGGCGCGCTGGCCGCGTGCGCGTGGCCTCCAGCCACCGGCCGGCGGTGGCTGCGACGCCGTACGGGGTCGGGGCAGGGTCGCCTGGGACAGTGGTATCGGCGCGTTAGGGTTTCGATTTTGAACTGCTGCTCGATCTCCTTTGCGTATATATATACTAGTATTTAACAGAAAGAGGGTGGGGTTTTGAGCTCGGCCTGTGTTGGGCCTGGCTCGGGTTTGGGTATGGAATTGCTGCTGCTTTGTGAAATGGTATGGGAATTTATGCTCGGGCTTGTGGGCTTGGAAAGCTCAGGTTTGAGGGTTTTAATTAATTTGTTTTTCTTTTTCTTTTCTTTTTCTTTTACTAATTCTATTTCATATATATATATATATATATATATATATATATATATATATATATATATATATATATATATATATATATATAAAATATATTCATACCCATATGTATATTTAATATTAATTCATATATACATACACACACTCACATATTTATACATATTCACACATATACGCATATATAATATATTTTTATATATACATACACGTATATGTATTCGTATATACGTACACACGTATATCTCCATATACTACTTCATGTTATATATATCTATATATATCACAAACTCAATATAGACAATAAAATAGCTTAAATATAAATAATATTCATAATGTAGAATTTATGAACTAATAATTACAATTAGAAAACTAAACATATATATATATATATATATATATATATATATATATATATATATATATATATATATATATATATATATATATATATATATATATATATATATATTTGACTACCTAATTTCTAAAATCATAATACTAAATCTTCTTAGTGTAGGGCCTACCTACATCACTATGAACACAGTTACAATAATATTTATTTGACAATAAAATAAACATAACCAATAATAATTTAATAATTATTTACAAAATCTAAAATCACCATTTTAAATCAAATAAATAATAATAATAAAATATTTCAAAATTTTCGAGAAGGGGAGCTACAGGCACTGTGGCAGGTTGTGCCTAAGATTAATCACATGCCTTGACTAACTTGAATAGAATTCCGTTCGATAGTAAACTTGATACCTAGAAGTGCATATTGACAGACAAGAGATACTAGGATGGGTTTTAAAATCAACAGGAGAAAATAGAGTATAAGAAATGTAACTTAAATGAAAGGTTAAAAGAAGGGGGGAGCGTACATTGGACCAAAGATACTTTTAAGCGATAGCTTTTGGTATTTGGGATCAATCATTCATCATGATGGTAAGTTTGAGAAGGATGTTATTCATTGAATTAAAACAAGATTGTTGAATTAAAGAATGCTTCTGGAGTGATTTGTGATTGCAAGATACTGTTGAAATTGAAAGGATAATTATATAATACTATAAGTCTATAAGACTATCCATACTTTATTGATAGGAAAGTTGGAGAACTAAGAAACTTTCCCAGAAAATAAGGGTAGTTGAAATGAGAATGCCGATATAGTTGAGTTGCAATATATTGAAAGGTAAGAAATGGGAATATTTGTGAAGTTGGAGGAGACGTCTATTGAGGATTAGAACAGTGAAAATCATCTCAGGTTCAATGTAGACTAATAGATGCACCTGTTAGGATTTAGAAGGGGTAGGATACTATTCAAAGGAGCTACCATAAGTACGGCTGGGCCTAACGTTTTTGATTGATATATGGTTTTTCTTAATATAGGAATGGCCCTTACGAATTGAAGCAAATGCCCCAAAAAGAATGGCATAAAGGTTTTGTTGTTGTTGTTGTTGAGTAAACCTAATACCTGAAAGCATATTGAAAGAGTCTATTTTTGACATTGTATTCACTTAGGGCTACTACTTTCACTACTAAAATATGCTCTATTAGCGACGTAATTTAGCGACGAAATAAAATAACGTCGTTAAATATTGAATATATCGACTCCTTTTGATAGACATCGCAAAACGTCACTGAATAGCGACGTTCCGCGATAAAAGATAAAGTACGTCGCTGAATAGCGACGTTCAACGACGTGACTTAAGTTTTGTCGCCCCTTAGCGACGTTCAGCGACGTCTAAATCAGACGTTGCTAATGTTTTAATATATCCCGTTCGAAACTTTTATTTTCCTCTTCTCTCTCTTCCAAATTTTTTTTAAAATTTTTCAGTCTCCGACGAAGCTCTCCTCCGACGAAGCCCCCTCCTCGCCGCCTCCCTCCTCCGACGAAGCCCCCCTCCTCGCCGCCTCCCTCTTCCGACCTAGCCGCCCTCTTCAAGTAAACCCTAACCCTAGCCCTAGGTATCTAGACATGGACACCATGTTATTGACACGATTTTGATCTCGTTTGGACACGAGTCTAGATACCCCTAGACACGTGTGTCACACACACATATACCCCCTCCGACACGTATACAATGGTTAGGTTTTTGTATGAGAATTTTGGTTTCGAATGGGTTACTGAGATTTTAGGATTTTTAGGATTTTGAATGTTTTGTTATATTCATAGAGAGGGCAAGGTTTATAAGATTCGAGTTATAGGTTTTCGAATGGGTTACTGAGATTTTGTATTGTATTCGAGTTATAGGTTTGGGTTTAATTTTGAGTTTGATCTTTTGAATTGATACTTTGATGTACTGTATTAGAGAGGGCAAGGTTTATAAGATTATATGTATGTATTTGAGTTGATATACCTATGTATATAAGTATATGAGCTGTGGGAGTTAGAGTATAGGGTTATGTTGATTTTGGGATATTTGGTTTTCGATTGATCTAGTTTTAGTAGACTAGTGTAGTGGGTTGCAGTGTGGCTTTAGCTCAGTGACTGTTTGCAATGAGTAGATGTTTGCAGCGGCAGTGGCATAGCATTTGCCCTGCCTTGGCGTTGCCTTGATTTGGCATGGACAGTGAAATACAGTTGGCTTAGGAATGTGTTATCAGCAGCAGTAGCATAGGAGTATAGTTTGGTATTAGTAGAGAGTTGGGGTGAGATTGTGGTTAGGATTTGTGAGTGTAAGGAGGAGGAGGAGGAGGAGGAGGAGGAGGAGGAGAGTATTAGTTGAGTTGATATTTTACCTTGAAGGATACTTTGTATAGGATATCTATAGGTGTTATATAGATAGGAGGATTTATTCATAACTTAGATTGAGGATTTGATATATACATGTGAGTGTATGCTATATATATGTATAAATGTTTATAGATAGGTTTTGTTTTGAATATATATATTGGTATAAAGGGTAGTTGGATAAGGTATGGGTTATACTTCATATAGAAGTGGGTTGTATCTTGAGAGTGCCACTTGTCTTTGAGTGAGCTATTGAAGAGTACGCATGAATATATATATATATATATATATATATATATATATATATATATATATATATACTAGCTAGAAAACCAGTATCGTGCAATGGGATCGGGTCGAAATGGACACGACACAGTGTGCCATTGGCCACGTGCTCGTGTCCACGTGGAGAGTAGGGGTAGGGCTTTGTGTCTATCACCTTGAATTGGGTCCACAAGCCGTGTGTCCAGGATACCAAGGCTTATCAGAGTCGAATTTATGATTGTGCACGTATAGTCCAAATCCCGTGCACGTGCGATTTCGTGTCCGACATGCATCCAGCCGACAAGAAACTTGGGGGGGGGCTTGTCAGTGGTTGCCCCCACCTCTGTGTCAAGTTGTTCGTATCCAGGTGTCCAATTTGTGTAGGTATTTATGAAACGAATTTGTGCCTATTGGATAATTATGTGTCCATCTTTGCAGAATTATTTTCAAATTGATATGTATTACTACTTGCGCTGTCGTTCATGGATTTACAATCGTCGTCCTGATGATATATGCGGTGTGCCGGATGAATACATAGCGGGAGTAGAGCAGTTCCTGCAGTTTGCCAAGGCGTTCCCTTAGTACATGGACTGCACCAAAATTAAGTGTTCGTGTGTGAAATGACATAACGTGAAATATTATTATCCAGAAGTGGAAGTGACATATCATTTGTACTCGAGGGGTTTCACGTCTAATTACTATCAGTGGAACGCACATGGAGAACTTGTGTCTTTAGCATCAGAGCCGGAGCCTTATGTTGAGCCGTATATGCATGCGGGACCTAATTTGTTTAAGATAATCATGCATACGACGACGGGTGCATGAACATGGTTTTTGATACTGCGGGGCCTAGTTTCGCTCATGATGCAGCTGAAGAGGCACCCAATGTCGATGCTGCAAAGTTCATAGAGTTGCTGGAGAATACAAGGACTCCATTGTATCCTGGTTGTGAGGATCATTCACCGTTGGAGGTGGTTACAAGACTGTTGAGCATTAAGTCAGATTTTAACATGTCGCTAGAATGCTACAATCGAGTGCTGAAGTTGATTATAGAGATATTGCTGGCAGATGCTAAGTTACCTAAAGGCTTCTACCGGTCTAAGAGGATGGTGAGATCGCTCTGGATATGATACGAGAAAATCGATTGTTGTCGTAATGGGTGTATGTTGTACTACAAAGACGACAAGGACGCAGATGTGTACAGATTTTGTGGTCCTGATCGCTATAAGACAACTAGTACATGAAGGTCTACTGGTGCAAGAAGACCGACTAATTCAATGCACTACTTGCCTTTGACGCTGCGGTTGTAAATATTATTTATGGTGAAAGAGACGGCCAAAAATATGAGTTGGCACATACGAGAATAGATTGAAGGAGTGTTGGATCATCCATCCGATGGAGAAGCGTAGAAGCACTTTGATCGAGTGTATCCTAATTTTGCTCCAGATCCGCGTAATGTCAGGTTGGGGCTATCTTCTGACGGGTTTACTCCTTTTGGTCTTTCGGGGTCCCAGTATTCGTGCTGGCCTGTGATTGTTATTCCGTATAACCTACCGCCTTGGATGTGCATGAAGACTCAGTACATGTTTCTAACTGTTATAATTCCTGGTCCGAACAATCCCAAGAGGAACATTGATGTGTACTTACAGCCTTTGATAGATGAGTTGAATCAGTTATGAAACTTAGGCGCTAACACGTACGATGTTTCCAGGAAGCATAATTTTCAGATGAAGACAACCCTTATGTGGACCATCAATAACTTTTTGGCCTATGGAATGTTATCTGGATGGAGCACTCATGGCCGTCTTTCATGTCCATATTGCATGGACCGTACTAAGGCTTTCCGCTTAAAATACGGAGGGAAACCGTGCTTCTTTGATTGTCATCGACAATTTCTGCCAAAAGATCATCCGTTCAGAAGGAACATGAATGCATTCCGTGCCGACGTTGTAGAGAAGGGTGATCCACCGCCAAGGTGGTATAGAGCTATGATATGGAAGAAGGTTAGAGATTTTTCAAGTGCTATCGAAGATCCTACAACTGGGTACAAGTGCGATAGATTTGGTAGAGATCATAACTGGATAAAGAGGAGCATATTCTGGGATCTGCCATATTGGAGTACCAATCTGATCAGATATAATCTTGATGTCATACATATTGAGAAGAATGTGTTTGATAACATAATTAATACTGTGATGGACGTAAAGAAAAAAACGAAAGACAATTCCAAGGCCATGTTGGACTTAGAAGAAATATGCAAACGCCCTGCGTTGCATTTGATAGAGGAGAATGGAAAACAGTTCCTGCCGAAGTCAATTTTCTCACTGGACAAGGAGGATAAAGTGAGACTTTGTCGGTGGATCCAGGGCCTAAAATTTCGAAATAGATATGTGTCAAATCTGAGAAGATGTGTCGATCCTAAGGAAAATAAATTGATGGGTATAAAGAGCCACGATTGTCACGTATTAATGGAGAGGTTAATTCCGATTGTATTTCGGAAATTCTTACCGCAGGCAGTTTGGGATCCATTGACGGAACTTAGCATATTCTTCAGGGATCTTTGTTCTAAGAAATTACTCGTTGATCATCTAGAAAAGCAAGAGAAGGACATTGCGGTAACACTGTACAAGCTAGAGAGGGTGTTTCCTCCTGGATTCTTTGACTCTATGGAGCATTTGCCGATTCATCTTTCCTATGAGGCACGTGTTGGTGGACCCGTTGAATATCGATGGATGTACCCATTCGAGCGACATTTGAATCACCAAAAAAGAAAGGTGAAAAATAAGGCACGGTCGAGGGTTCTATTTATGAAGCCTATGTTCTCGAGGAGATTACAAACTTTTGTTTGATGTATTTCAAGCCTCATGTTGCAACTAATAGAACGAGAGCTTCCAGAAATGACGACGAAGATCATGAATGTAATGATACAATACTGAAGGTATTCAATGCTCTAGAAAAGCCATCGGGTAAAATGAAGAAGAGATATCTGAACGATGATGAGCTAAGGGCTGCTCAGGTGTATGTATTACTCAACTGCGACGAGGATGAAGTAGAAAAGCTGGAGGGGTAAGTAATTAATACGTCTACATTATTTTAAGAGTGTTGATTATTATACTATTACATTAATTGAATGATGTTGTTTTCAGCATATTTAAGGATGATGTGAGGTCAGGTAGGCCACACATAACAGAAGAAGAACTAGAACAAGAAATAAGGCATTATTTTCTATCATGGTTGAGTACATATCTAAGGCTTGAGAACTCTATAATTACCTTTCTGTATATGTACTTAAGAATGAGCTTAATTTCTTTTTTCGTAGTATTTAGGTCGATCGTCCATACGCAAGACTTGAGAATGAGTCTATTAGAACGCTAGCCAAGGGACCAATTTATGCTTCAAAAATATGGCCAAGCTACTGTGTCAATGGGTTTAGGTTCAAGTCAACAACTTGCCCGATCAGAGACAACTTTGTGGATCTCGATTCCACAAAAAATAGTTGTTTGTGTATCAGATCTTCGAACTACAAAGATGTTGATGTGGGCAACAATTTCTATGGCGTCCTAGAGATTGTGGAGCTGACATATAGTTATGGAATAGAGCCTGCTAAGATTATGTTATTCAGGTGTGATTGGTTCGATCCGATTGAAGGTCAAGGTTGGAAAGTAGACAAGCACGGTCTTGTGGATATAAACTATCGACGTCGATATCAAGCCTATGAACCATTTATCCTATCAAGTTAGGCTCAGCTCGTGTACTTCATAAGTTATCTTAAATAGGGAACAACAAGGTCGGACTGGTGGGCAGTATGCAAGACCAAAGCTAGAAATACCTTTGAGGTTGACGATATAGCTTATCAAGATGATGAACTACCTTTTATAACAAATATTATAGAAGTGGACACGACGGAAGTTTCTCATTACACATCTAATTGTAGAAGAAGTAGAATTATATGAAGAGGAAGATGCAGATTAAAATGAAGATGTAGAGGAGGAAGAAGAAGAAGAAGACGATGAGCTAAACGAATAAGATAAATTTTTAGAAGAGGATTAAATCTGTACGTTTGTTTTGTCATCATATTTGACACTTTAGTGACACTTTTATCATATAAATCTGTGACACTTTAGTGACACTTTTATCTGTGACTATGATATTTTTCAAAAATCTGTGATGTCTATCATATAAATATGTATATTTGTTTTATTATCATATGTTATTATCAGGTATGACTAGACCCGGACGATGTAGAGGATATTATGTTAGGCAGTCCCGTGTGCGTCAGGTTGGGGATGCAGATTCTGTACCCTCATCCTCATCGCTGAGTACGCCAGTGTACCGTTCTGTTCCCGGTCCATTACCAGGATAGGGCAATTCCAGCAGGTTGGCGACTCCTCCATCGTCGTCTAACATTCCTCCTGCATCCAGCATTCCTCCCACGTCCATCATTCCTCCTGCCGACGGCTCCATGGGGAGAGCCGACGTCGAGTATATGGAGGACGGCGATTAGACTAATCCTGGTCAGGCAGGAGGTGAGAGCGACCCTTCATGCGCTCCCCCGGACGAGACATGTATGGAGATTTGGACAGACGGGCCTACGAAGTAAGTTAATTAGTTAATATGTATTTCTCAAATGATTATATATACATATATATTCATGAAATTTATTATTATATAGATATCGGCCTCTTGCAGTACAGAGACAGTTGGGGTTATTTCTGAGGCAGAACTATGGTGGGCCTTGGATTAACTACTCAGATGCTTCCGCAGATAGGAAGGCCTTTTGGTTGGCCCACTTCAAGGTAAAAAATTTATTTATTTTTAAATTTTAATAATCATTTGTGTATATTATACAACTCTTTCTATTTTACTTCTTGTAGAGGACCTATTTCTATCCACCACACCGGACGGTGAAGATCGAGGCCTAATTTTTTGCCGTTACAGACAAGCTCATCCGTGATGCGATCCACGACCAGAAGTCTCATGATCGCTCCGGAAAGCCGATCCATGGTTGGATCATGCCAGAGCAGTGGACTGCGATGAAGGCTAGATTCGGCGATGCCAGGTACCAGGAGGGGTCTGACAAGGCCAATGTGGCACGGTCGAGCGCCAATAAGTGGTGTGGTGGCTCCATTCCTATGATGGAGCATTTTTATCGTCTGGTACATTTCCTTTAACGAATATCATTTTATATATAGTTGGATAAAATATTTAATACTAATAATAGATAATATATTTTAATAGGTAAAAAAGGGTGAGGACCCTAACATGGTGAACGTCTTTCTGGTCACCCATCGGAGGGCTGGGGAGTTTATTGATGAGAGGGCGACACAGGCATATGTACGTTCTATTCTTTATATTAATTTACTATAATTTAGAAAACATGAAAATAGATATCAATATAGACTTTAGCAAACACATATACATTAGCAAACAATATTCTAGGCCGAATTTTTTCGGCTACAAAAGGAGGCTGATGCTGCTGCTAGTGCGCCAGCAGAGAGAGAGGCTGGTACTTCCAGTCGCCTACAGCTCCATCATCGGACGACCTCTGGATGACCGCTGTTGGTGGTCTTCAGAAGGGTACGTACTACGGTACGGGATCCTACGGCGCCTATTTGGCTTCAGAGTCATCCCGGGCCCCCTCGGTCAGTACGCAGTCTCCAGCTTCGTAGGCGTCATCACGAGCTCAGGATATTGGTCGTCAGATCGATGAGCTGTGTCGCGAGTTGCAGCAGCAGATTTCTGATCAACATAGCGCAGAGCGACGATCCGACCATCCGATTATCACCGGACGATTTGATGCGGTCGAGCGCAGTATACAGGAGCTGATAAGTCTGCAGCAGGCTACACCTGCCAGCTTACACATGCTCATCGAGTCTACGGAGCGCACAGAGCGTAGACAGGTTGAGCTAGAGGGATCGCAGAGGACCATGTCTGCCTCACTCACTTAGATACTTACTTCGATTGAGGAGAGTTTTCAGAGGATGGTGCGTATCCTTGCTGCGTATGCTGAGCGACTGCGAGAGCTGGAGTAGATACGTCCTTCCGGCCCATCGACGGCTCCGACTCCAGACGTTGGACTGCCTCCTACTGCCTCTATGGTGTAGCTCACACAGGAACAATATGAGTACATGCTATCTCAGATGCGCAGCAGGGATTCTCAGTGATTTTATTGGTTTTTTATGAGTTGTATGTATTGGCCATATGGACAAATTGTTTATTGGTACACTTATTTATACACTTGGTGGAAGAGTTTTTATCATCTTCTATTTTTATTTGACTCTATTGGATGTTTGTGATGATGCTGTGTTTGACACTATTTGACTCTATCTCAGATGCGCAGTTTATAACTAGTGAATTAGGTGCAATTTATAACTAGTGAATTAGATGCAGTATTTGAAAACTGTATTATATATTATAGTGTGCAGTATTTACAGTGTAGTGTGCAGTGTACAATATGTGAAGTACAGAGTAGTGATGATGCAGTGTTTGACATGATGTGCAGTTTATAACTAGTGAATTAGGTGTAGTTTATAACTAGTGAATTAGATGCAGTATTTGAAAACTGTATTATATTATAGTGTGCAGTGTTTACAGTGTAGTGTGCAATGTGCAGTATGTGAAGTACAGTGTAGTGAGCAGTGTTTACAGTATAGTGTGCAGTGTGCAGTATGTGAAGTGCAGTGTGCAGGATTTAAAAACTGTAATATATTTTTTTAAATTTTCTAGCATATTAGCGATGGTTAGCGACGTTTTGCGATGATTTTTCGACGCAAAAATACGTCATAAAGATGTATCGATACGTCGCTAAGTTGGCGACGTACTGCAATATGTCGCTAAACGTTGCTAAAGGTGCTGACGTGGCAAACCTTGCCATGTCACTACATGCGACGAATAGACGTCGCTAAATACGTCGCTAAGTTGGCGACGTACTATAAATGTCGTCGAACGTCGCTAAGTTTGCGACGGTTTAGCGTCGTAGACAATTCGTCGCAACAGCGACGATAGGCGACGAAAGTTTGTTCTGCGACTAGCTTTTTGGCGATCTGCTATTTTCGTCGCTATTACGTCGCTAACTATATTTAGCGACGTATTTTTACTGACTAGCGACGTCTTTGGACGTCGCTAATTCAGCCTATTCTGGTAGTATTTTACTCACCAGATGATTCACCAGATGACGCTCTCATCTTTGCTCTGGTTTTTTATCGAGTGTCAATGTGGTTTGGATTAGTGCCTTATAAAAGTGAAAGCTCTTCAATTATTTATTCTGTCGCCAGCACTATTAGCCACCAGGGTAGTATTGTTTGTATGAGTATTAGATAGTCATGTGGTATGATAAACTGCCTTATGCGAGTAACATGTTAGTTTAATAGTCAGGAGGCTACATTTTTATGTTGGTTCAATGCTTGTGCACCAAAAATTGACTTGATTTTTATGGGTTAATTGTTATGGTGGTTTTATCAGGAATGTTGAAACTTGAGATTCTTTTTCAAGGGTAGTCGGCATAGATAATTATCTTTGCTCTTGCTATCTATAGCAATTCAGTTGGCACTTTTAACCTGTTTGAACATATGACCAACTCGTTGTTTCAAAGAGGCGATTCTGAATGTATCTGAAATGGCAAGTCTTTGACTTGTTTACTGTTTTGAGGTTTAACAAAAGGACAAGGTAGGCTATGGATGGGGTATGCTTCACCAACCCTTGCTTTACTGTTTCAGCTGTATAGCAGGCAACACATTTCAACCACAATCTCGACTTCACCTGTTTGGACTGTTCCAGATCCAGAGTATCACGTAGCTTGAGGACCCTTTTAATATAGGCACTTCTTTTGTCCTAGTTACTTTTGACTCATAATGTTATTACCAATTAGTTATTTAACTTGGCGATATAGTGTATACAATTGTCTCTATGTTCATGATTTCTGGTATGATAGTGTATACAATAAATCTTTGTTTATGGTTTCTGGTACCCAATGCTAAGTTTCTTGCAAGATTTGGATATTTCTGGTACCACAATTACCTTCTGGCTTGAGCTTTGGATATTATTTTTCACATTGGCAGGCTGAAAATTGAAGCTTTTGAGCTGGAAATAGGGAACACATGTATGTATGGTAAATCTACCTTCACACAACACTGATAAAAGCTATATAGTTTTCTCTAGTAGATCATGGCTCTATCGATAGTTTTTCTTTCTGAACTGAGTTATATTATCAGACTGTGATCTTTCATGTCTCTAGATTGAGGTTCCTTCATCTTGAAGTAAAACTAAATGTAAAAAGAGAGAAACATAGCTCAGTTTCTTTTCGATATGTTTCATCCCGACAAATAAAATATATTCCAAGAGTTGCTCTATTACTATTTATGCTAGTGTAATTACTTCTTTTGTTTTCTCTAGCTATTTGTCATTTTCCATAACATATTTTTTTATTGCTCTAGCATATTAAGTACAGAATGTCATCAAATTCTAGTGGAACACAAGCTGCCTCTCCATCAGAAGTCAAAAAATACTCACTCCATATTGAAGCAAATGGTGTAATTAGAGGTGAAGGCGTGGCAAAATGGATTAGTAAATGTAGGAAAATGATTCGAGCTCACATCCCTGTAGGAGGAAGAGAGATTGATATTATTATAAGTGTCATTAATTCCTATTTTTTGTACTTGTAGGAGGAAGAGCACCCTGGGCAGGGTGTTAGACGATTAGAAGCGTGGAAGAGAGCCCACAAAAACAAGGCTACTGGAAATGTGCTTCCATGTGCATTGGAGAAATACGTAAGTGCGAGACTACTTACTTTCGTCTAACTGTATTTTTTAACATAAAAATATGAGTTTTGCTATATCGACTCCTGGCCTAATTGGTTCTCTACATAAAATAAGTCAAACAAGTACAAGCTGATAATTAGTATTTAGGGCTACTTAAAAGTGGCTTTCAGTAGGAGTGGAAAACTCGAGTTTGGCAGTGTGATCTGATCTTGTATTTTGTCTATTTATGACTATCGAATAATCCTTGCTTCAGTTGCTTGATGAGCATAAGTCAATCCCAAATTTTGGGATAAAGGCTTTGTCGTATGTAGTGTGGAAGATTGGTTTCTCGACTAATTATCATAACTATAAATCTGTTCTCTTGGATTGTACATTCAATACTTTTCCCTTAACTAAGAATTCATATTTCTACAGACTCATATTTCTACAGGATTCTTCTCAGGAGCTAACCAATAGTGATTCGAATTTCGGTTGTTTGTTGACTTAAGCTTTGGATTCTAAAAGCAAAACTATCCATCATGTAGGCCGATTTTAAGTCCAGTTATCATAGGGTCCTCCAACCCGTTTCTCTTTACCTTGCTATATAATAACTTAACTATTCTTTCCAGCAACTTGTAGAAAGTCTGCATACTTTCTTGATTTGGTTTAAATGAGATGATATTACTGACCATTGGGTGATAGTCTGGAATGTCAATCACATTTTTGTTTAATAAACTGATTTGATTCGACTTGAAGAAAGTCTGCCTAATATAGAGGCCTCAAACTGATTCCACTTAACCTATTGCCATCATTATGTATTTTGTTTTTTGTCTTTGTTGTTGTTGTCTCATTCCTTGCAACCAATCATAGAAATGCCATACTTTCACACAACTTAAATGAAGCTACACAACATATAAATGCGAGAATGTGTAGGCAAGTAAATGAGATTGAGGTTTATGAACAACAACCATATAATCCTCCATACTGAATATAAGCATTTTCTATCTATTATTTCAAAATTTTAAAAATTCAATGTATTTAACTCCAGTAATCAGTATTCAATATATTCAACCCCAGTATTCATGAACTGTAATATATATATATATATATATATATATATATATATATATATATATATATATATGTCTGCTTTCAGTCATAAATTCAATATATTTAACTCCAGGAATCAATATTCAATATATTCAACTCCAATATTCATGAAAGTACTGAATATTACAGTAAGATGAAAGTTTACATTCAATATTGTGTCTACATATTTTGCTATGTTTCAAGGAAGTTGTCATGATTTGTAGTACTGGAAGCAACAAACTTAATAATATGACTTCTTTTTAACTACCACTAAAGTCTGTTACCTTATTAGTATATGAAGGAAAAGAATATAAAGAATATTACTTACAAAAATTGCAATCAAAGTTCAGACATTGGAGTCAATGCCCTCCATTGCCACATGCTGTGGACTTGCTAAGTATATAGGATATGAATGGATCACTAATAAATTCAACTGGCAATGGATTTCAGTTGTTTTGTTGATTATAACTCATAGAATTTTAGGCAATTTTCTATTGATAGCTAACTCATAAATTCAACTGCTTATTTATTAACCAGGAACATTAATGTTCCCCCCTATATTTGTGTAGGTTGGATGAAGTAAGATGATTTCTGAGGAGCTTTGGTTGTGGATAGGCTCGAGGGTTCGAGCTAAATTTTGGATATACAACATTTTGAATATATATATGGAAACAATTAAACGTTGACTACGCTGTTAATGTTTAATTTTGCAGAAATTATGAAGGATTTTGAATGTTCTTGACAGTGAAATTAATGAATTTACTTATGTTCGGAATTCATTCTATGATTGATTCATCGAGAAGCATTTAAATTTTTGAATACCCGTATTCTGTGTATATATGCAATAGATATCTGTGGCATTCTGTATATCTGCAATGCTATTTTGATGTGCTGTAATACTATTTTGATGTGAATTATTTCTTTACACTAATGCATTCTACAATAGCATTCTGACATGCTATTGGTGCACATATAATAGCGCGAAAGAAACGCTATAAAAATTAATTTGTATCGAAAAGCTATTAACAAACAATAACATACAAGAACGCAATTAAACATCAACAACGTTCACGAACGCCATAAATAACTTATAGCGTTAACAAACATTATTAAGAAACTATAGCGTTCGTAAATGCTATGTAAACTCTATAGCATTTGTCGCTGCTATAACAAGTCTACAACGTTCATAGACGCTATAGCAACTCAATAGCGTTCATGAATGCTATTACTTTTCTATAGCGTTCTTAAATGCTATAATCTGTCTATAGCGCCATGGAACGCTATAATCCATCAATAGCGTTCATGAACGCTATAACTTTATAGCATTCTTGTACATGGGGCAATTATAGCGGAAGCATTTATAGCGGACAAAATACGGTATAATAGGCATTCTACAGCGTTCTAAGCACGCTATCGTATCCTATATCTGTTATAGTAGGTATAACAGCTCATTTTATGCTTGAAGAGTCATAGGTTGTGCTCTGTCCTGTGGAGGAATACGCTTCGATGGAGATCAATCTTCTAGTATGTACACCAAGAAAAATAAGGGTTGCGCTTCTGTGAAGATTAACCCCATTCTAGATTTCTTTAGGCCTTTCTGAATCTGTAATAGATCCTTTGTAGAAGAACAATAAGAGTCTTTGTAATATATCCTTTATAGAAAAGTGGTATGAGTCTTTTTGAATCTGTAATAGATCCTTTGTAGACATAGTAATAAAAAAACTTCTTTCTATACCTTCTGTTTGAATTTTATTTTTCTGTGTCTGTATCTTTTGTAACATCTGCGGTGTCTTCTATAATAAAATCATAGAGAATGGTCATTCTCCGATGGTAGACTTTTTCTTCGCCACTAGCTCACTTCGCTCGCCTTGGTAAGACGCAAGGTTCTGAAAGAAGGCAGATCTCCACTCATTCATGTTGTGCCTGTGGTGAGGCACGACCCACAACAAACGAAGGGGGTGGAGGGAGACCGAAGAAAGAAGAATTGTATTGAATGCTACACCGATGTTCGATCCCGAAGAGAAGGAAAAGATCTTCGAAAAGTAGGTTTTTACGATCCGATACAGAATCACAGTTCAGTTCCAAGCCTTAGGGTAATGATAAGACAAAGAAACGCTCCGCACCTTCTCTATGTGCAATGCAAGAAGTTCCTTAACAACTCACTAGCATCCTCCTCTGGGCATCTATCTACTAGATGTGTCAAAGAACGATTTAAATAGCTGCAAGACCAAAACAGGGTACAAAAAAGCGAAAGCCCTTCTTCCGAGAAGATTGAGCGAGAGTTGGAGTTGGCTAAGCCTTTTAGCTCTTGTCGAGTTGCAGTTGGCCTTGTCTCAGTCAGAATAAGCCCCCGGGAACCTATCTTTAGAAGGTTCCTTAGTCTTCGCTCTCAAGAACTAGTACGCCCTGTTCTCAAAAGCCGAAGAGCAGCTAAACTAAGCAACTTGTTGGGAGATTAGGCGGAAGGTCAAAAAAGAGCGCATTATTTGAGCCTTATATAACATAACGAAGGAGAGCCTTTGATGGACTTGGCCTGAGGTCTTTTTTTTTGACTTTTTAGGATCAACCTCTTTCGGATATGAAAGAACCAGCCCTTGACAGGCGAAGAGAGCACCAGTAAGGCTCTGCCTTATCTATAGAAAAAAGAAGAAGCTTCCTCTAGTCGGTCCTAAAGAGAAAAGTCTTCTTCCTTTACCTCAAGGCTTCCTACTTTCTTCCCTGGCGATTAGGAAGTCTGCCAATTGTAGATTCAGAACAGAAAGACTGTCGGGTCGGAGGTAAGAAAGCCTTACAGTGTTACCGCAACTTGCTAGCCGACACCGGCTACCGAAAATCGTTTAAAAAGCCTAATGAAAACCGTTATTATACTTCATTTGACCTTTCTTCCACCCCTTACACAATGAAGCAAGGTTCAGAACTTTAGTCAGGGTCATCTCAAGAGAACTAATTCGTCCTTGCCCAACGTAAACAATTTCTTCGTAAACAACCTCTGCTTCGCAACCAGCGTTTTAAGTGCCAATCCCAAGCTCTCCAGCGGCAGTATTCCAAACAACCCTAACCAGTAGCACGTCCTCGAAGGCTAAGTAAGCACCGTAGATAGATATAGTGTATGCCAGCAAGGTTGATTACCGGAAGTGAAGTTGCGAAGTGCCTCATCCGGCTCCTCATTATGTCAGGAGCGGCCGGCTCATCCTCGAAATCCAAAAAGAAAAAGTGAACTATTGAACAGTGTGATTGATCAGACAAGTACCCATTTTGGTAGCCTTCTTTCATTTCTGAATTAGCTTGCGAAAAGTCCTTGTATTAGTATGAGTTCGTTGGCCGCGTAAGGGCGATCCATCTTGATGACGAATTCCACGATAACGAAAAATAGAAATTAATCGTTCGATGTTTGCTCGTTCTCCCCTCTTCAATTCCTAATGAAGAACATGATCTTGACCTATCATTTGTTTAATTTGGTCAATCTGATACTTATTTAACTCATTCATCTTGATGTTCCCACTGATACCTAATCGATAACGAACCTGAATGGATTTTTTTAGGTCCAATTCCATCCACTTTGGTTGAGGCAATTCTGACTTGCTCATGGGGAACTGATCTAGCTCCTGAAATATATAACATTCTTGATCCTTCTTCTTTTCCTGGTCTTCTCGGCTGGAATCTACATATGTCAGCGGGACTAAAAAAGAAAGTGAGCATGTCTCGGTCATTAAGGCCATCTTTCCTTGGCTCTTATCAATTACTGAAATGCTTCTGATTCACTCCCATCCTCAACCAATTAGGTAGGGCGGTTCGCTTGAGTTGCTCAACCGCCCCTTTGCCCGGTGCTCATAACGCGCTACGGAACCCCCACCGTACCGGGGGACCGAGCAGGGCATAGCTAGCGGCATAGGAGCCTACTCAGCGTTAGCGGCTTCGTGCGACACTGGAGTGATCCAATATGTGGTTTCGTATATTCCACCACTTCTTCATTCATTTCCAATACTGATCGTGAAACACCATGAGCTGCAGGATGTTTAGGTCGATTCCCGTCCTGTTAGCATCTCCAATCCGAGAGTTGGGATGACTCCGTTAGGTCTTTTCAGTCCGGAGCCGGACAGTAATGGACCTTACATTAATTTATTTTCTATCTTCCGAGAACTTCCAATCTAAAATGTAACTGGTCAAGTCTGAATATCTTTATTCCGTGAGATCTGAATCTTTATCCGAAAAATTTCAAGATATTCAATATTGCCTTTACCATAAATGACTCCAAAAGTACTTACATCCTATCCTAGGCTCTTTATTTTCGAGACCTGTATGGGCCACCACTAAAAGACGTGTCACGCCCTGCTCCCAGAATTCAGCGAGCCGAGTACGTAACAGTATCCCCATGCTACGCGACATACGAATACTCTAGTACCCATATTCGCGACTGTCGTCCGTAAGGTTTTAGGATAGGTTTATTTTAGGTCATAACTTGAAAAATAAAATTAATATTATTCAAAAGGACATTTCTAAAACTATAAATTG
>JANAVB010025798.1:14206436-14338936 GCA_029216955.1 Iris pallida
AAATGAATTTGGTTAGTAAAATCCAAACCTAGGTTTGAAATTTTTGGAAGGAAAAGAGGGTTTTACCATAGGTTTTCGAGAGTGGAAGAAGAGGAGGAGTTGAAGGAGGTGGTGTCCGGCGGCGGCGTGGCCGGCGGCAGCGACGGCAGTGGTGGCCGACGATGGCAGTGGTAGCCGGCGATGACAGCGACGGTAATTGCAGCAGCAGCTGTAATTGGGGAGAGAGGGGGAGGAGGAAATAGGAAGGAGAGGTGAAGAGGATGAAGAAGTATAGAGAGAGAGAAGGAGAATATATAAAAAGAAGAGGGTGAGGTGGCTTGAGTTGGAGGCTTCTCTCCATGCTTAAAGCCGTGTGTTATGGCAAATTGCCACCTATTCTAATAACTTAGCCATGTGAGTTGGCAAGTCTAAAAATACAATTGTAAATTTAATCCATGAACTTTTATAAAAATTCATCTAATTAAATTAATAAATCCTGTTCATTATAATAGAATATTAATAATTAGTTAGAGAGAAATTTTAAGGAACGTACAATTAATAAAAATAAATAGTATAATTGGATGCGGCTCTGACACTCTACCCACCTTACAAAATTCCGTCCTCGAAATTTAAAATTTGAAGATAAACTTTTCAAAACAAGTACAAAGAGAATCAAGATATTCTACCCACCTTACAGAGATGAAGTAGTAATCTATATCAAATGAATTATTTTGAAACATATATATCAAAATATTTATGGAAATAAAGACAATTCGAAGATATTTGATATCTTAAAGATTGTTGGAATTCCATATGATCAAATATAATGGTCAGCCACCATATTATTTCAACCAATAATCATGTATTCTTTGAATTCAAAATCATATTCCTTATTCTCATTTTCTGACGTGATATGATAATCATGTAACTCGCTAATCCGGATAGCTGCAACAACTTCTCATTTCATGATTCAACTAACAAACATCAATTTTCTTTTTTACTTTTTTTTGTCTCGTCAAATATGTAAATATAAAAAGTTGTATACTCAATCACAAGTAATTCAATTAACAAATACTTCATCTTATTAGGAAATTGAATCCATAAATAGTGAGTAATATAGAGATATCAAAATTCTTATATCTCAGTCACCAACTCAAATAGTAATTCTAAGTCACCAATCATAAGTTATATATGCAACATAATTTTCTTCAATCATAATTTACTTTCAATTCCAATCTTGCTCGTCCCTCGATTCATGCATTTAGTTTTACTTTTATCTACAAACCAACTTAATATCAATCCACAAGTTAGAAAAAATTTTGTGGTTACCAATCACTTCATTTTACATATTAATTTCATCCAAGAAATATCAACTCAAGATTTCTCTAAGTTATCAATTTTGTCACTCATAATCAATGATCAATCACCAAGAATTCATCAAGTCGAGTTGAACTAATATCCATTTATTCATACTCATGGTCACTTCAATAAAGTCATCCGTAACTTTTATACTATCATTCGATCCACCAATAGTCCACAAATTAGTATCAATCGAGACAACAAAACTGGATGATTCATTATGCATCAAATTCATTGTTCATCTAAACAGAATATCATCGAATCAACTTCTATCAATTCCGATATACCTCAATATAACCGAGGAAACATCCATTCACTAACTCGAATTAGTTCAACCAAATGTTAATCTTTTGAATCTGATACAGAATTAACTCATCCATACTCAAGATCAAATCAGTTCTTGTCTATCTCAGATTGTTGATCAATACAATTTTCACATTCTTAGGGTCATTATCAAATCCTCCAATCAAGCTTTCGATCGTACTATCTTGTAATCTCACCGTCGAATCTTCTTACGCAATTCAAAATTCAATAACATTCAATTCAAGCCACAACATTCCATACACGATCCATATAATTAATTTTTTTTCAGGCCATCCGTTTCACTATCCCAAATCCTTACACTACCAAAATACATGTATTTACCGACGGCCTTATCCGTCGGTAGTCCGTCGCCAAAAATAAATACCGACGGATTACCGACAGATATTTTGGTAAAACAGCCGTCGGGAATAACCTCGTCGCTAAAACATAACCGTCGCTACTCCGTCGCTCAGCGACGACTTAGCGACGGAATACCGTCGGCGCATTTAAATATATATAGCGACGGATTACCGACTAGCTTTCGTCAAAACATGTATCAGGATATAGGATTAGCGACGGAAAACTCCGTCGCTAAAGAGTCGGCAAAACCGTATCAGTGATTTTCTGATACGTAATATCCGTCGCTAATCCGTCGTAAATTTGTCGGTAAAAGCGTATCAGAGATTTTCCCATACGGCAGGTCGTCGTTATGCCGTCGCTAATCCGCCGAGGTGTACGACGGATTAGCGTCGTATTAGCGACAAAACATCTATCGCTAACTGCAAAATTTATGGACATCAAACAGAACCAGGTCGACGGACATTCCGTCGCTAAACCGTCGCTCAATGTAAAATTCTCCAGGTAGCGACGGATATTACGTCGCTAATCCGTCGATACATTAAATTCCTACAGTTAGCGACGGATAGTCCGTCGGGACTTTGTCGCCAGTCCGCCGTAAGTTAGTCGCCAATCCGTCGCGAAAGCTAAAATTTATGGACATCAAACAGCACCAGGTCGACGGATCATCCGTCGCCAATCCGTCGCTTTATTAAATGCTCCAGGTAGCGACGGTTTTTACGCCGCCACTCCGTCGCTAACCTCAGTTTCTCCAGTTAGCGACGGACTATCCGTCGCTGAGTGGTCGCCAGTCCGTCGCTAACTTCTAATTTTTGAAAAAAAAATACTGCAAACAGACTCTTTCCTGTTTATACAACACATCCAACACAATATCAAACATGCAAAATATCCATATACAACACCATATATCCATATCCAACACGAATATCCAACATATCCAATATCCAACACCATATATCCATATGCAAAATATCCATATCCGACACCAATATCCAACGTATCCAATATCCAACAAAATATTACCAACACAATATATCCAATATCCAACATTAAATTATCCAAACATAAAAAAAATATCCGAACATACAATGTATCCAAATGTTTACAAAACCAACAACATAAACAAAATCAAACCCCGTCCGTCGGATCGTCTCGTGCTCGTGCCGCCGCATCCGCTTTGCGTATGTACTCCACCACCGTGTGTGCCGGCACTTGGGACAAGACATGGTCTGGAAGCGCGCGTAGCTGCTCTGGCGACAACATGTCAAGGAGCGTCAAGATGGTATTATCCGATACGATGCGGGCGTCCGCAGAGCGGTTAAACGAAAGCCGTCCGGGGGAAGAAGGACCAGGTCGATCCGAAGCACCGGCAGCAGTAGACGGACCGGGAGCACCACCAGATGAACCGGGAGCACCAGCAGACGGACCGGAAGCAGACGAACCGGGAGCAGACGGATAGCGCCCCAACACTATCGCCCACAAATCTGACACCGTGGAGGTCAGAGTCGCAAGCTGCGCCCTCACATCGTCAACCGGGGGCGCTGGGGGAGGCGGAGGCGGTGGATATCTCGGGGACGGCTGTAACGAGGGCACCATGGAACCTAAGCCGTAGACGCGCCCTTTCCTAACGCCGCCGACGGATTCTACGAACACGTCGTCGTAGCGAGCGGCCATAGAAGAGTGCGTCTGGGTGGGCGTCGTTTCGTCGACATTCTCGGAAGGGGGCTCGATCTCAAGCCGACTAAGTGCCTCACGATACGCAGCCTATCCAATAAATGTGTTTATACTATAAGTTTTCCTAAGTTATAATCTAAATATTATGTTTCCCTAAGTTATAGTCTGAATCCTAAGTTTATCTAATTAACTTAACAATAATTATATTTCTAACATAAATCTCATAAACGTAAGTACTTACATCAGTCTCCTCGGCCCTCGCGTCGACGAAGCTCCCGTCCTTCCGCCTCTTGTGCGTATGCACGAATACATCGTGAGCGGTGACCGTCTCCGCCTCTTTCCCCTGCTTCACCGCCCGTTGGGCCTGCATACGTAGAATTTAATTAACTTCGTATATTAACAGTACGAAATTAAATAATAGAATGAATTTGAATTTGTGCTATCACACCAAATCTGCACGCGTCGATGCGTGGGGCCTTGATCCCCCCGTATGCAGACCCGCGGCCTGTCGATTAGCCTTAGCTTTCTCCGATTTCAGCTTGAACTGCGGAGTATCCATCTTCTCCAACATCTGCTCATAGTACTCCGCCCGGATCCAGTCCTTCCTCGTATGCGCCGTACGAAGGTCGTACACCGCATCCCGTATCTTCTTCCCGGCGACGGCTTTGTAGGTCCTGCGGATCGCCTCCTCGCGATGGGGGGGCCACCAGAACGTCCTCTGACATACAAATTCAAATATCACGTAATAAAAAATTTAATGATTTAAAGAATAATTAATAATTCACCGACGGATTTATACCCTCATCTCGTCGAGCCAGACGTACTTCATGTCCTGAGGCACCTCAGAAAAATTGAGGTAGGGGCCATGGTAGTTATCCCGGATAATGTGCCCTAGAATCCGGGCAGCATCCTACGGAAAAACCTATAAAGAAGCAACGACTGGATTATTAACTTGAATAAATGAAACAAATTTAATAAATTAACTTAAATTTACTTACGATTCACCAGCGGGCCATAGCTCTCGTCGGAACTCGCCCACCAGCCTCTCTGGTGGCGTCGGGGGATCCGCGGGTCCGCGTATGTACTCCCCGGTAACAGGATGAAACTGAATCCCGGGGTACTCCGAGGCCCACCCTGTAGTAACTGCTGGGCCCCCTGCTGCATCGGCTGGTACATCCGGTGGCGGAACGGATCCGCTAGCGGATGGAGTCACAGGCCTCGACGACGATGTCGGTGGCACCGAGGAAGAATGACGGCGGGAAGAGCCTGTGTCCGGGCTCTCCAAGTCGGGATCGGAGGTCACATCCGGGGAATACGGCTGGCGACCACGACCGCTACCACCACGCCCACGCCCACGCCCACGACCACCACCACCACCACCGCCGCCGCCGCCACCGCCACGACCACGGCCAGCACCACCAGTACGGGTGCTCGCAACCATGCCCTGTAAATAGAACACATAAATAAAATACCGACAACATAGATTTATAAATGAAAATAAAACTAAACATATCCATACCAGCAGCAGGGCGATGAGTGCCGCCCAGACGAGTAGGCCTAGGAGTGCCATCTGTAAAAAGAAACTCATACAATAATACGCAAATATCCCAAACTGAAATAAATATTACAATCAGAAGTGAAGTACGAATAAAAGCTAGATACACAAAATCTGATAAAATCATGCACCAATACAACAAAGTACAATTCTTGTAACTTTTGATGAAAGGGCATCTTGTGTTCCACTAGACTTGTAATTGTAAATCCAAATGTAATAGGGTAATTTAGGATTCGAGACTAGATATTGGGTGCTTCAAGATACAACTGAAATATAGCGATATTTAATCATCGTCATCGTCCTCTTCCTCGGCCTCGGCCTCATCATCATCATCATCCTCATCGTCGAATTCATCTGTATCCTCATCCTCATCCTCATAAAGTTCTTCTTCTTCTTCTTCTTCTTCTTCTTCTTCTTCTTCTTCTTCAGTCTCAATACTTGGGACAAGACGCCTCTTTCTCCCCTGGTTGACATCTAAGTCTTGTATATCAACCTCTTCCTCCCCTCTATTTTCATCAGCAAGAGGTATATCAACCTCTAATTCAACATCCATGTCACAAGACTGTTGTCCCAAGTATTGGGGCTTTTCGATCTGGTCCTCTTGGTATGCTGGGTCTCCAACGTTGAATGTATTTCTAGATTTAATCTTGCATACTGCCCACCAGTCAAAGCGATCTCTACGACGCCTTGGGTAGCTTGTATAGTAGACTTGAACAGCCGGACTTGCTATCGCAAACGTGTCGGACCCTCTATACCTCCTGCGATGATTTATATCGACGAATCCAAATTGTTTATCGATTCTCCAACCGATATTTGGTGTCGTATCGAACCACTCACATTTGAACATAACAATATGCATATCAAATGGGGTACTATATTGTAATTCTACAATATCCCGAAGCACTCCATAATAGTCAAAGTCCGGCTCGTCGTCATAGATTGTGCCTCTTATGCAAACACCAGAATCCTTCGTACTGAAGCCGTCATTGAGAAATTCGACATTTATAGGATGTTGACTTGTCTTAAACTTGAAGCCATTAACGACATAGCCGGGCCAAGTCTTTGCATGCTTCTTCGGTCCCAATGACAAATAACGAATGCTCTCATTTGTGAGTGTACTTGGTTCAGCTAATAAAACCTGTAAACTTTAAATGTTTTAGTTGTATATATATATTTAAATGGTAGCCGTTTAACATATTATCTCAGTTACTTACGTAATCTCGAAACCATGACGGAAAGGTAAAATCAACCTCTCTTTGAAGTCCCTCATCGGTAATATCGGGTGTCCTTATTTTGACTTCATCTCTAAATACACTGTTAGAGAGAATAAAAATTAGTGTAGTCACTTACCTCACCAAATTAGAGATTATAACGAGGTATAGTCACTTACTTCTCCAAATCTCTCACTTCTTGTATGTCACAATTTAACAAGACATATCGGTGAGCGGCATCATACTCATCGTCACTCAACCACCGTTTCTTACTAGCCCCAATAGGCTTGCCCCTTAAATTGAATATACCTCCTTCCTCAACGTCTTCGTCATTCCTTTGAGGTCTATTTCGATTTGTCTCAACATGAGTATCGAAATAAATGGAGCAAAAGTTTGACACCTCCTCGATAAGATATGCTTCGCATATCGAAGCCTCTATATGAGCCTTGTTGCCAACTTTCTTCTTTAGATGATGTAGATACCTAGAGAGACAAATTATCTTGAGAATTAACAATGAATTGTAAAATCCACTTAAATTATATCGATTTTTATTTACCTTTCAAAGGGGTACATCCATCGATAATGAACAGATGCACCGACACGGGCTTCGTATGCTAGATGAATCGGTAGATGCTCCATACTGTCGAAGAAACCCGGTGGAAATATTTTCTCTAACTTGCAAATTGTTAAGACAATCTTCTCCTCAAGTTGTATCATATGTTGCACCGTGAGCTTAGTTGAACAGATATCCCTGAAGAATGTAGACAGCTCGGCCAACGGAACCCATACAGCAGAAGGCAACAACTCTCTCAACGCAATGGGCAGTAATCTTTCCATAAACACGTGGCAGTCGTGACTCTTCATTCCTGTTAGCTTGCGTTCATTGAGATCAACGCATCTAGACAAATTCGACACATAGCCGTCGGAAAATCTTAAAGTAGATATCCACTTGCAGATTATTAATCTATCTTCCTTGCTCAATGCGTATGGCGCTATCGGCTTAGTTACTTGTCCACCAGCTCCCCTTTGTATCAAGTTTAGATTATGACGTTTGCATATCTCGGCCATGTCTTGTCTTGCTTTTGGATTGTCCTTCGTTTTTCCTTTAATATCCATAACGGTATTGAAGACATTATCGAACACATTCTTTTCGATATGCATGACATCAAGATTATGCCTAATAAGATTATCTTTCCAATAAGGCAAGTCCCAGAAGATACTCCGTTTGGTCCAGTTATGGCTTTGTCCGAACCCCTCGACACAATTGTTCGATGGATCTTCCATTGCGGTGGGCAATTCCTTTACATCTTCCCAAATATCGTATCCCGACAATCTGGCAGGAGGTTCAGAAAATTCTTGTTTTCCATATCTGAACGCGTCCTTGTTCTTTCGCCAAGGATGTCTTGTTGGCAGAAATTGACGGTGACAGTCAAAGAAAGAAGTTTTTCCTCCATGTCTAAGGCGGAACGCCTTACTATTTTCCATACATATCGGACAAGACATGTTGCCGTGCGTACTCCATCCCGACAGCATACCGTATGCTGGAAAATCATTGATTGTCCACATGAGTGAAGCTCTCATCTGAAAGTTTTGTTTTCTGGAAATATCATAGGTCGTGACGCCGATCTCCCACAACTGTTTCAGCTCATCCACCAACGGCTGTAAATATATATCGATGTTCTTTGTCGGATTTTTGGGACCGGGTATGATAGCTGTCAAGAACATATAAGGAGTCTTCATACACATCCATGGTGGCAGATTGTAAGGGGTAAGAATGACCGGCCAGCATGAGTATTGAGATCCCGACTGTCCGAAAGGGACGAAGCCATCAGAACATAGCGCCAGGCGTACATTTCTAGGCTCTGCAGCAAAATCTGGATGACACAAATCAAAATATTTCCACGCCTCCCCATCCGAAGGATGTGACAATTCTCCTTCGTCCTTTATGCGATCTTCACTGTGCCACGTCATGTGTTCTGCTGTATTCAGAGACATATACATCCTCTGTAAGCGCTTCGTGATCGACAAGTAATGCATATACTTGTAAGGACGTCGTTTTCTAGTTGACTTTCCTTTTCCCTGTACTGTCTTGTAACGATCCGCATTACAGAACCAACAGCTTTCTAATACGCAATTCTCTTTGTAATACAACATGCATCCGTTGCGACAGCAATCTATCTTCTCGTACCCCAGTCCCAGTTGTCGGACCATTATCTTTGACTTGTAGAAGTTTCTTGGGAGCTCTTTTGATTCCTTCGGTAACACCTCATTAGTTAATTGTGTGATCCGATCATAGCAAGCTTGTGGCAAGTTAAAATCAGACTTTATGTTCAACAACCGCATCGTCACTGACAGTGCGGAATGAGTCTCACAACCAGGATATAGAGGAGTATCTGCGTCCTTAAACATATCATAGAACTCCTTTGCCTCGGGATTAGGATCCTCCGGAACAAAATTAGGCCCTGCCGCAGCATACACCATATCTCGTGCAAGGTTCTGCATGTCTCCATAATCCACAGAGCATCCGTCGTCTTCGAGGACATCCGTTGCAGCATTATCATCAAAAGCATAAGTACCAGCTTCTGCAGCCTGTCTTTCTGAATATAATTCACCTTGCGATGACCACAGGCCGTAATCACGTACGAAACCCTTACGGGTCAAATGATCTCTCACAGTCATCACTTCTTCGAAACGTCTATTGTGACAATTAACACATGGACACTTGATTTTGTTATCGTCCATGTACTGAGTTTTGCTCATGGCATACTTAAGAAATACTTCCACACCTGCCTGAAAATCGTCACTCACACCAATTCTGCTCTCGTGTTGTCGTTTGTACATCCATGTACGATTAACAAAGTAACGATTCATGCTCGATTTGATGTGAATATCTGTATCGTAAGACAAACTAAACATAAGAATTAATAGCCCGATACCGATACTCATATCGTAAGAAAAACTAAACTTGTGGATAACACGCTAGGCCTACGACGAGGCTACTTAGTATCACAATCTAACATAATTAGTATATAATCATGTAACTGGTGGATCCGCTAGCTAGTAAGTCGGATGTACTTAATATCAGAGAGTATCAGATTAGTATCAGTATATAGGTTAGGTAGACCGTATCAAACGCATATCGGAATAGTAGGCCGAATAGGAGGTCGAGATAGTCGAATGAGAAGAAGGGAAGAAAGGAGGAGCAGATGGGTCCAGAGCCATGGTGGAGGAGGAGAAGTAACATGAGAGCAGTTTCCGCCGTAACATCTCCTGGCTCTGCTGGCAACTGAAGTCCAGATGCTACAAAGGACGATCCTTCGCTGAAATCGACTACAACACCCATCAGTTCAAGTTCATTCCTATATGAGTATATTCCAATGCCATAGAGGAAGGTCAACAAACTGATGGCTTCTATGGCATTGGAATCTACTCATATAGGAATGAACTTGAACTGATGGGTGTTGTAGTCGATTTCAGCGAAGGATTGTCCTTTGTAGCATCTGGACTTCAGTTGCCAGCAGAGCCAGGAGATGTTACGGCGGAAACTGCTCTCATGTTACTTCTCCTCCTCCACCATGGCTCTGGACCCATCTGCTCCTCCCTTCTTCCCTTCTTCTCATTCGACTATCTCGGCCTCCTATTCGGCCTACTATTCCGATACCGATACTTTGAACCTTGATCTTAACCCAAACCTATATACTGATCGATACTAATCCGCTACGCCCGATACTAAGTATATACGGTCGATACTGATAGCGATAGTCCGATACCGATAGCGATAGTCCGATACCGATAGTTCGATCGATACCGATAGTTCGATACCGATAGCGATAGTCCGATACCGATAGCGATAGTTCGATACCGATAGCGATAGTCCGATACAGATACACATGGACCTACATATCTATATATCACTAGTAGCCATACTCCTCTACATACTACTCTACACTAGGATCTAGTAACCATATACTACTCTACACACTAGCTACGTAGTCATACTCTAAAATAAGGTAAACTAATTTACCCACACATTAAAACCAACCCAATCAAATCTTAGGCAAACTATTCATATGATATCAATCGAAATACAAATAGGTCAAATAGGTCAACTAGGCTAGTTCTAGGTCAAATTAGGAGTCCAAGTCAACTCTGTCAAAACTAACCTTAATTAGGCTAAACTTCTACCTTAGCTAATCAAATATATATACTAGACTTCACGACGTGTGTCTGTGTATATATATATATATTATTAATAAATTACTTAAAATTATGCCTATATATATATATATATATATATATATATATATATATATATATATATATATATATATATATATATATATATATATATATATATATATATGTGTGTGTGTGTGTCTGTGTGTGTGTGTATCCGTGTGTCTGTGTCCGTGTGTGTCCGTGTGTGTATGTGTGTGTGTCTGTGTGTGTGTGTCCGTGTGTGTGTGTGTCCGTGTATGTGTGTGTGTCCGTGTGTGTGTGTGTGTCAGTGGGAGAGGAGGAGGAGGACTCCTGCGCGGGGACTCCAGAGTCCCTCCTACGCCCCCCCTGCCCCGACCCCCCCAACCCCTGCCCGACCCCGCCCAACCCCTGCCCGACCCCCTCTCCCACCCCCCTGCCCCCCCTGCCCCGACCGCCCCCAACCCCTGCCCGACCCCCCAACCCCTGCCCGACCCCCTCTCCCACCCCCCTGCCCCGACCCCCCCCCAACCCCTGTCCGACCCTCCTCCAACCCCTGCCCGACCCCCTCTCCCACCCCCCTGCCCAGACCACCCCCCCACCCCTGCCCGACCCCCTCCCCGACCCCCCCTGCCCCCTCTCCCACCCCACCCTTGCCCCGACCACCCCACCCCCTACCCGAACCCCCCTGCCAGACCACCCCCACCCCTGCCCGACCCCCTCCCCGACCCCCTGCCCCCGACCACCCCACTCCACCCTTGCCCCGACCACCCCACCCCGTACCCGAAACCCCCCTGCCCCACACCCTCTCCGACCACTACGACAGCCCCCCAAACCCCCCCAAATCGTAAAAGAGAGAGAGAGGGAGATAGAGAGAGAGAGAGGGAGGGAAGAGAGAGCATACCTTAGAGAGAGAGAGAGGGAGATCGCCGGTCGGAGAGAGGGAGATCGTCGGAGAGAGGGAGAGGGAAGAGAGAGAGTGTTTTGGGGGGGAATGAAAATTTCTCCCCCGTTGGTTCAATTTAAGTTAGGGTACAGAAATTAGCGACGGAGTAGCGACGGATTATTCCGTCGCTAAGTCGTCAGTAAATCTCGCGCCAATATTTTAGGCTTAGTAGCGACGGATTATTCCGTCGCTAAGTCGTCAGTAAATCTCGCGCCAATATTTTAGGCTTTTTTTGCCAAAATATGCGACGTTCTAGCGACGGATATAAAACCGTCGCTACTTGGCCGACGACCTATCGACGGCGTAGCGACGGATATGGACATAAAAAAATAAAAAAATTGTCCACTGCTTTTCGTCGGTATTCCGTCACAAATCCGTCGGTGATCCGACGGTAATAGCAACGGAAAATTTCCGTCGCTAAATGGCCGTCGCTAAAATACTGTAATTTGGTAGTGTTATCTAATATTATCTTAATCCTTCAAGAACAATTCTTGATCATCAAAACCAATTCCAACAAGAGACCCTTAAAAATTACAATAATTGGGCAAAAAAATATATATATTCCTTCACAGAAAATTCAATCACAAATATCCAAATAAAAAATATTGTTTTACAAAAAATCCAGTGAACAATTAATGAGTAATGCCTATAGGATATTTAAAAGGAGAACACTTACTGAAATTAGAAATACTGTTGAAAAATAAATTGATGGAGAAACAAAGATATAATTAGGATTCTAAATTGATAGGATAAGGATGAAATAAGGAGATAAAAAAATTTCAAGTAGGTTAGGGATTTGGAAAATAGATATATGAAAATCTGGCAAAAAAATGGGACGAGTCAAAATTTAAGAATAATAAAATCAAAATATCAAAGAGTTACACTACATTTAATAAGCTATATACAATATAATATCTATTATGCCTATACCTTAAACAAGATATTGCTAATACTAGCTTACCAAATAATCCTTCCAAGCCATATTTATATCTATGTAATCTCCAAAAACACATTATATTCATTCCAAAATCTTAAAAATCTTATCGGCTATTAACAGATCTGAGGAAGATGGAGATTGAAGTAATATGTCCTATAACAAATGGAATCTGGAAAAACTTACGGATTCAATCACCCCTAATAGAAAGAATTAAAGAGGCGCAGAAGGATGATATAAAACTGCAAGGATTATGGAGCAAGACGGAGACTGGAACACAAACTGGACTAATTAAGCATTCCGATGGATCTTTGAGGTTTGGAAATTGTTTATGTGTGCCATATGGAGAACTCAGGACTGAGATAATGTCAGAAGCACATAGCTCACAATATGTCACGCCCCAGAACCAGAATACTGGAGAGCGGGGGCAGAAATAGCCAGCTACGTATATTGAAATAGAAACCACCTCGATATACGGTCACGGCTGTCTAGATATATGAGGGTTTACTACAAGCCAACAGTCTCTTATGGTCATGAACAAGCCTAATGTCTCAATCACAAGCAAGTAAGTCAGGTCGCAAGATGTATGATCATTAAATATACAATAATAAGGCGTCCCAAATATCACATATTCAGCTGATCATGAAGCTAGTCATTACAAAATGTTAGGACTAGCAAGAGTTTAGTCGTACATGATCAACCCTAGGATTTGTTAATCATGTTCACAGCCCGTAGGCAGACAGTAAGTAAAGTGCATCGAGCTAACAGGTGCTCGTCGGCTAAACGCCTTAAAAGAATAATTTTACAATAGAGTGAGCGAAACAAAATAGAAAACCCACTCGTAGCCCGGGTTCCATCTAGTTGTCACCATTGGGCTGGAAGCTTGGTAGATCCTCGGGAGCTGCTCCGAAATCTGGCCACACAAAACCAGCTGGGTCAACCCCAGAAAGAGCAAGTGCCACAAGGGGGCCACGAAATAAGAACAAAAGCCAGCAATTAGCACAAGAAATATCTAATATTAAAACTAAAAAATTTCGAAAACATGTCAAGATGATATACGACGAGATAACCATGGAACTATTCCGATAGCCAGGTTACAACCCGTAAACCAAACAAGGACCGGGATTGTAACCCTTCGTCTGAACAGAACTTGGTTTTCCACCATTTATCGGCAAGATAATAATGCAAGAAATCAAGACAGGAAGCAATCTTGTACTGGATCTAGACATGGCTAGACTGGTTATACCTCATTCAATCAATCACGGCCAAGCAGATACTACGGCTTACTACTTTAACTAACTAGGGTTATCACAGGCCTAGTTACTAACAAGATGCAATGAGATTGTTCCACAGCCACAAGCCCTGCAGACCATCCAGGTTACCCAGGTCAAAAATTAGGGGTTGAATTCAGGTGGGTACATCGTCCAGGAACGCATGTACCCTTAGGTGACTTAGAGGGTGCAACACGCGACGGTGTGCTGGAAATGTGCCCTACTCGACGGCAGGCTACAGATCCCAAGAGCGCTCAGGTAACGGGATTGTCTGTAGCTGTGTCATCTCTTCATGACTACTGTGTTATTCTAGTTATTAACCTTAATCCATTTTAGTAGGTACTCCTGACCGTGGTACTCAGGAGTTCCATCCTAGACATGATGCAAGACAGGACAAGTGGATTTAACAAGCAAGCAAGAAAGAACTACCCACGGTGTCAACGCAAGTCAAGTTAAGTTAGCCGTCCAACAGCATTAAGATAAATCATGTCAGGGTACTTGTCAGGAGTGCGCCACGACGGGCCACTATCATGTCAGGAGTGCACCACTATGGGTCACTGTCGTGCTATGCTAGTCCCTTGTCATACCATGCCATGTACAATAGTCATTCCAAACATATTAAGTAAAATCAAGTTCATGACAAAAACTCCAAGAGCCAATGGGTTAAGCAAGGGGTCAGGGGAGCCGCGTACGCTCAAAAGTCACGCACGCAGGCGAGCTGTGTACGCTCGAAAGTCACGTACGCAGGAGAGCTGCGTACGCTCAAAGTCACGCACGCAGGAGAGCTGCGTACGAACAAAAGTCATGCACGCATGAGCTGCGAACGAACAAAAGTCACGCACACATGAGCTGCGTACGCTCAAAAGTCACGCACGCAGGAGAGCTGCGTACGAACAAAAGTCACGCACGCATAAGCTGCGTACGAACAAAATTCACGCACACATGAGCTGCGTACGCTCAAAAGTCACGCACGCAGGAGAGCTGCGTACGAAAAAAAGTCACACACGCAAGAGGGCAGCGTACGCGAAAAGTCACGCACGCAAGAGAGCTACGTACGCGAAAAGTCATGCACGCAAGAGAGCTGCGTACGCACAAAAGCACGCACGCAGGGAGCTGCGTACGCGTAAAAATATGCACACAAGAGAGCTGCATACGCACAAAAGCACGCACGCAGGGAGCTGCGTACGCATAAAAATACGCACGCAGGGGAAAGGATCTTCTTCTCCACGGCTGAGAAGAAACTCCAATGGCACCCTGAATTCCAAAACTTCACAACTTGGCCATCCGAACTTCAAATCCGGAGTTCCAAAGCTCCAACAAGGGTGGAATTGAACTCTCTTCCATATGGAAACATCAAAACCATGAAAATCTAACTTAAATATATCAAAACCATGCAAAACCAAAAATAGGGAAAACTTAGATCTAGAACAATGGAGACTCCAAATCACAAAACACCAAGTTCTAATGTTGATCACCATGTCCTAAACAAGCAAATGGACAAATAAAAGTGGGTTCTCATGTGGTGGCAAGGTGCACTTGCCTATGGGTGGGTGTTGTGTAGAGGAAGGAGAAGAGTGTTGTGTAGAGGAAGGAGAAGAAGAAATTAATGGAGGTTATGAAGAGAGAGAAAAAGTTGGTGGAGTTTTAAAGAGGGTAGGATGTGGTGTGTTGAGGGTGGAGCATAGGCTAAGGTGATCCAATACACTAAAACAAACCAATTAAAACCGAGCCATGTCAAAATCCGAAATACGAGAAATACCGAAATTTTACAAGTTGAGAAAAATAAAAATACATGCCAAAATCCAGATACGGGTATAAATACGATATACGGGAAATACGGGAAATGAGGGTGACACAATACTCCATTCATCCTGAGAGTACGAAGATGTATAAAGATCTGAAGCAAAATTTTTGGTGGTATGGAATGAAACAGGAGATAGCCAAATTTGTGTCAAAATGTTTGGTATGTCAACAAGTAAAGGCCGAGCACCAACGAACTGCCGGACTTTTACAACTCCTGATGGAAATGGGAACCTATTATAATAGATTTTGTATCCGGACTCCCAAAAACCAGAAGAAGTAATAATGCCATCTCGGTAATTGTGGACAGGCTTACAAAATCTGCAAGGTTTCTGCCATTTCGGATCGGTCAATCTACCGAGCTATTAGCAGATATGTACATGAAGAATATTTTAGTCAATATGGGGTACCAGTGAGTATCGTCTCAGACAAAGATACTCGGTTTACTTCTAAATTTTGAAAAAGCCTGCAAGACAGTCTCGGTACTCGTCTGAAGTTCAGTTCAGCATACCATCCACAAACAGATGGTCAGTCGGAAAGGATGATTCAAATCCTCGAAGATATGTTGAGAGCATGTACCTTAGACTTCGAAGGATCATGGGAGGACCATTTGCATTTAATTGAGTTCTTCTATAACAACAGCTATCAGGCTAGCATTAAAATAGCACCATTTGAAACCTTGTATGCATGGAAGAAAGTGTCGGACACCAATATATTGGAGTGACGTGGGAGAACATCAACTCTTAGGCCCAGAGCTTGTTACGCAAACTATAGACAAGGTCAAGGCAATTCGAAGTCATCTCCAAGCAGCGCAAGATCGATATAAAATATGGGCCGATAAGCATCGAAGAAACTTGGAATTCAAGGCTAGTGATCATGTATTTTTAAAAATTTTGCCAACTCGGAGAACTATCAGATTTGGAACAAGAGGAAAGTTAAGTCAGAGATATATAGGACCATTTGATGTTTTGGAACGAGAATAACCATTCTCCGTCTTAAATTACACGGAGAATACCATTCTCCGTGTTAAATTACACGGAGAATGGCATCCTTCATGTTAAATTACACGGAGAATGGCATTCTCATGCGTTAAAATGCATGAGAATGACCATTCTCCGTCTTAAATTACACGGATAATGCCGTTCTCCATGTAATTTAACACGAAGAATGATTTAAATTACACGGAGGATGCCATTCTTCGTGCATGAAAACACGTAGAATGTTATTCTCCTTGTCAAATTACACGGACAATGAAATTATATGTGTTAAAATGCATGAGAATGACTATTCTCCGTGTAGTTTAACACAGAGAATATCATTCTCCGTGTTAAATTACACGAATGATGCCATTCTTCGTATATAAAAACATGGAGAATGTCATTCTCCTTATTAAATTACACAGATAATGATATTCTTTGTGTTAAAACGCATAAGAATGACCATTCTCCATGTAATTTACCATGGAGAATGTCATTCTCTGGTCATTCACAGTGTTAAAACGCATGAGAATGGCATCCTCCGTATTAAATTATACGGATAATGATCATTCTCTGTATTAAATTATACAGAGAATGGTCATTCTCTGTGACAAGTGAACGGAGGATGACCATTCCAGTCATATTAGCACGACGAATATAATTCACCTTCATATTCTCACAAAAGAATGAGATTAAAGATCTCTCTAGTCGTTTCTCAGTTATAAATCTTCATAACAAATTCAAATTCAGCAAAATTTTTGAGATATGCGAAGATGATGAATGAATTTCTACATATCTGAACTCTCACCTTGTTTTAAGATCTATAAAATGACAAGAAGAAGATCTTCTATCCACAATTAACCTAATCGCCGAAAAACTTCAAATCTCTCCACGAAGATGATGGTGATGATGATGAGCGATGATGGTGAGTGATGATCAAAGTTCGACTGAAGAAAATCACAGTGAACTACGAACGATCTTTGCAATCTCTGCTGAAGATGAGAGCAATGAAATTTAGATCTCTCGTGAAGAAGAAGAAGACGAAAATCACAATCCAAATCTGAGTTTTTAATTCAAAATCATATATATATGACCATATTTGCGCGAAGGGGTATTTTTGGTACTATAAAAATGTCAATTTTGTAAATACATAGTATCTAAAGGGAATCTTAGAATATTTAACGTGGAATTATATAATTTTGGGCATTTCATAAAAGCCATCCTGCGGGTGGATTTTTCATACAAACCAACTCCAAAATTGGATTTCTCAGAAATTTCCAGTATAAACAAATTGGAACATTCAGAAGCTGGAAAATTAAGTTCACCCATGTGTCATTGAAGAAAATTAATTACAAACAAAACTCCCAATTGCGAAGGAGATAACATTCTAAAAGTACATGGTCTATAGAATATACCAACACACATACAAAATCTAATAAGATCCGAATTGATAGCTCTGTCGGCGTCACAGTTTTATTGCAACAAGAAAATAACAAATTCGTGTAGTAGACATACATCCATTTATTGGTAGTCAACAATAAACCCATCTAAAAAATCAAAATCTATCTTAAAGGCAAATTAGGCATCATGGGCTCTCTCCCCGGGGAACAAGTATCTTATGTTTTTTTCATTGTGACCTTAAGAGCTCGTTTTGGTTCACCGATTTAAGGAACCAAAAAAAAAAACTTGTTTGTTTCCTTTGTGAAGGAAAATATCAAAAAATAGGTATATATGAAGAAAAATGTCCAAAAATATTGGACATTTTTTTTCACTTTGTTTGGTAGCCACAAAGTTGGGATTCATTTCTTGACGAGAAGAAAAATAGGAGGGAATATGGTTCTTCTCAGGAACCATGTGATTTATTTTTCCTCATTTTTTCCAACATTTATTACAAAAAAATATGACAAAAATAATCCTGTGATATTGCTTATTTTACCATTAACTTCTCGTATTTTGGGTCTCTTTAATCAGGGCATGAAATATATTATTGGAACATTGAAATATTTTTGTTTTTCTTTTCTGCACCAACCAAACACTGGAAAGAAAATCAAATGATCTTTCTTAGATGGTTTTCTTGTTTTACCGAACAAGAGAAAATAAATGTGACATGAATTCTACTTTTTATTTCCATGAAAAATACAAAGGAATTCATTTTCCTTCAGTGAACTAAACAAGGCCTTGATTCTTTAATTACCAAGTCACGCCTTATTGCTTCGCTATCTATCTCAGCTCATCCAACTCAGATGGATCGCATGATAATCATTTTACAAAATTATCCAAATCTATATTATTATATAATAAAAAAGTTGAATTTTTACATAGAAGTTTTATTTCAAAAAATATTCTTATCTATGTTTACTAATTAAAATTATTCATTAAATTTAACAAGAATAATTAGTTAATTGAGTATATATAAAAAATTAAGAGAGGTTGCTCTTTTCAAGTAGTAAAGAAATTTAAGTAGATAATATTTGTTCTCTTCTCAAGTAATAAAATATTAAAATTATTGTTTGTTCTATTCAATTAGTATGAGATACGTGCAACACACGTACATATATACTGGTTATATTTGATTAAAATGCTAATTGAATATAGTCATGGTCGGTCCAGGGGTAAATGTCACGACTCGATCCCAATATTCTGGGTCCGGTCGGATCATGTCCAGCCTGCACCATTGTGAGACGATGGCAGTAAGCTGTATCAATCAGTAGTAACTCAAATCACAACATTCTAAAATACGAAACTTAAAAAAATTTAATAATTCAAACACAACACCAAAATAAACTTAAGTTGTACTAAGGTTTACATCTTTAAATACAATGCTGACTAGGCTACTAGTAGTCGGCTCAGGTGCCTCCAGGTTGGGTTCAACAATCTCCTCATAATTCAGTTCGAGTCCGTAGTAGGTACTAAAATTAAGCTCTTCATCATCACAATCACATAAAAATGTTGGTCTCCAATCAGGAGAGGAGCAAGAACATATATCCATATCCAGCATTCTAAATAATAATAAATGACGCAAGAGCAGTTTAAAAGCATTATTATATTTTCTAAATAATAATAAAGAACCAGCAGGGCAATGAAATATCAAGAGCTATAATGATTCAATCTAGAATGATTCAATAGTAATTTGAACGTATAGCAGATCTGTGACCGACTAGTTGATTCAATGTGTATACTAATATTTTGACCAAATGCTAGTATACGACATGGCTCAACTCCCTGTGCAATAGGGGTTAGTACGAGAGAGAAAATATTAGTAACATGGCTTTTATCACAGTTTGTAACGCCTCAGCCCCAAAATAAGTAGGACTAGGTACATCGACATGCCAGCTGTATACATACGAAGATACTCCAATATATATGTAGAAACCTCGTATGAATACATAAGATGTAAAATGCAGTAACCAAGGCACTAAATCTCATCCACAAAGATAAATAATGATATAAAAGAAAATTTGAATTTGTCATGTATATAATCGTTGGGCGGAGACAAATCCACTACCAACAAGTAAGGAAAAATACATGAAAAATAAAATGAGTTTGGCGGGCGAAGCGAAGACGATCAAAGCGCAATCATCCTCGAAGAAATAGTGACAATCGTGGCCACGGCTAGAACACCTGCGAAAGACAAGAACACACACCTGGCGAGATAACCAGGTCCTCAGAGGGACGTAACAAGATACAATAAATATGCCATATAAATACTGAATATAAAATATGCCACAATCAAAGAAAGTGACAAGACACTATAAGGTAATCTAACCATACTAAAGTGAACATGCATGTGAGAACAAACCTTTCGTCACATGAGCCCTGACTGTAAATGGGATCTGGTATAGTCCCCACTTGGGCACCAGTGACCTAAGCGCATGACGTTCAAAAACGACAGTGGCCAACCTGAGAGGCTCATACCCGTATCTCCAGCGGAGCTTCCGGGTTACAAGGGAAGTGCAATCGAAGCCCATACGATAAGAAAATGTTCTCCCCACCCAATGTATCTATCATGTCGCATCCACGACCATGTAACACTACTAACCATCAAGTCTTCTAATATATAACTATTGACAGTTAGACCTAACGCACGTCCTGTACGCATCAGTGATCAGCGAACACGTAAGTCCGGATGCTATATGCTACTCATAACTCACACATCTCGTGGTACATCATTGTCAAAGTTTTATGTAATACACTAAACTAGTGGTAGTCCCTTAACTCTAGGTCCATATGCGATCAAAGGATAAGTAACAAAGTACAGATAATATCACTGGGTAGGCTGTAAATCAAGAACTGGAAATAAATGAACAATGATATGTAATAAAATGTAAACTGAATATAAACAGTATAATGGCAAGGTATCTTGCCTGGTGTGTCGCCTGATATGGTATGATCCAATAAGTCAGGATGTCCAGTAGCCATGGTTGCTGGGTAGAGATTTGAAGTCACGAGGGAATCAGGGTTATGATTAGTCATGATCAACAACGAAAATAAGAGGAATTTAGGAGTACTGAATATTTATACTAGTTTTAGAAATTATGCCCTTATTGTTTTGAAGACAAATTTTTGTTAGAAAATTTCAAGAATCGATTTTTAGGCAAGAAAACTCTTAAGTTTATCAAAATAAATTTTCTAGCTAAAAAGTATATTTTTACTGGTTAAAATACTTTCTAGAAAATATTTGAAATTCTTAGGAATTACTTTATATTTTTAGAAACTATATTTATAATAAAAATATTTCTTGAACAAAAATGTTTCTTGAACAATTATATATTTAAACCATTTATTATAATAAAAATATTTGATATATATTTTACATATATATATATACCCATGATACTAAAATATCTAAACTAATACATACAATTAACAATAATAATAATAATAATAATAATCCTAATAATAATGCTAATAATAATGATAATTAATAGATAATAATCAGTAATATTAATAATGATAATAATAATGATAAATAATAATAATAATAGTAATAATAATAATAATAATAAAACTAATAATAAAAATAAGAGTAAAAATAAAACCTTATAAACTGCTGTACAGCTGCCATCCCCCCATTTCATTCACGAGAGAGAGAGAGAGAGAGAGAGAGAAAAAGGGTTTACCGAGGGCTCGGCCGGGTGGCCGGCGGGCGCACGGCGCCGGAGGCGGCGGATGATGCTCTGGAAGGCGGCGGAGGTGCTCGTGAGGGTGGCGGCCGGGAAATTGGAGGCGGAGGCGGTGTCTCAGTGTGGCGAGCACGGAAGAGGCTCTGTTGGGGCGGAGCGGTCGGCGGAGGGCAGACGCCGGCCGTTAGGGGCGGCTCCGGCATCGTGCGCACGGTGGAGTGCCGAGGCTCGCCGCAGGCGAAAGGTAGAAACGAGGCGGCGACTAGTGGCCCGACGCGCCGAGGGCAAGGGAACGGAGGCATGATCTCGCGGCGGTGGCCCGATCGAGTATACGTTGGCGGCGGACCCAGCACGGAGGTGCGACTCTTGTTGCGGCGTCGTGAGAGGTGGCCCGGCGGAGATAGGTAAGGGGGTGGTGGTGCTTGGGATTTTTATTTATTTATTTATTTGCTGCGTGGATGACGACGGTGGTGGACGCCGTGGGTGGTGGTGATGGGGGTTTCCGACGGATTTGACCGATGGAGACAGCAGTGGTGGTGTTTTGTGTTGTCGAGAGGGGTGTTCGAAGACGGTCGGAGATAGGAGGGCTGGTGTCGCAGCCAGCGGTGATTGCTGTGGTTTTGCTGGGTTCGGGTGGCAGGTTGACCGGAGGAACGACGGAGTTACCGTTGGCGGTTGATCGGGAAGTAGCGGAGGGTGGTGACGATGATGGCAGAGGTGACGATGGTGGTGGTGTCGGGAGAATGGCAGAGAGGAGTAGGAGATGTATTGTCGGGTGTGTCCGACATGGTGATGACGACTTGTAAATGTAATCTTGGAATAAGAATATGTTTCACAGACACGATGCACATCTGTTGTGGATGGAAAATAGCTGGAGGAGTACCTCTCCTTTTATAGGAGGTGGGAATTCCCAGTTCGATCGGGATTAGGAGAATTTAAATTCTCCCTAGATAATATCATACTATATTTTAAATTCGATTTAAACTAGTTCAATCTAAATCAATCCAAACTAAATAAATTCTATACTTAATTTAAAATATTTTAAATAAAGTCAATAAAATCTTTTGCAATTTAATTTACCATATTTAATCAAATATTAAAATTGACAAAATCCCAAATATTATTTTCATAATTAAATAAATATAATAATAATTAATTTCGAAAATCACGATAAATACTTAAATATTAATTCATGAACTAGCTTTTATAAATAACAAAATATATTAATAAACAAATTTACATTTCGTAAAATATTAAACCACAATTTTCAAATTACTACTTATTTTTAAACGACGACCAAAATAACTCTTTTATACAAAAGAAATTATTTATCCCATTATTTGAAAGTGTACTTTCCTATTAAAATAAAATTTATAATAAAATACATTTTTCTAAAATATGTAGCTCGATGCATATTCGCACTTGTTGAGCAATACGAAATGCAAATCTCGCATGCTACGCAAAAATGCGAACTCGTATGCAACGTGTAAATATGAAGTATAAAAAAAAATAAAAAAATTATAGTAGAAATTTAGGGTGTTTACACAGTTGCTATACTATTTTCCCAATTTTTGAGTCAATGAATCAATCAAGCAATCAATTTGGAGTCTGAGAGGAACCCCGTGAATTAATATCGATACAATATATACAGTCCTATTGATGCATTACATTTAATTATTAATTAAAAAAGAACATGAATAGTATGAAGATACAATATATACAGTCCTGTATACATACGAAGATACTCTAATATATGGAAACCTCGTATAAATACATAAGCTGTAAAATACAGTAACCAAGGCACTAAATCTCATCCACAAAGATAAATAATGATATAAAAGCAACTTTGAATTTATCATGTATACAATCGTTGGGCGGAGAAAAATCCACTACCAACAAGTAAGAAAAAATACATGAAAAATAAAACGAGTTTGGCGGGCGAAGCGAAGACGATCAAAGCGCAATCATCCTCGAAGAAATAGTGACAATCGTGGCCACGGCTAGAACACCTGCGAAAGACAAGAACACACACCTGGCGAGATAACTAGGTCCTCAGAGGGACGTAACAAGATACAATAAACATGCCATATAAATACTGAATATAAAATATGCCACAATCAAAGAAAGTGACAAGACACTATAAGGTAATCTAACCATACTAAAGTGTACATGCAGTTGAGAAAAAACCTTTCGTCGCATGAGCCCTGGCTGTAAATAGGATCTGGTATAGTCCCCACTTGGGCACCAGTGACCTAAGCGCATGACGTTCAAAAATGACAGTGGCCAACCTGAGAGGCTCATACCCGTATCTCCAGCGGAGCTTCCGGCTTACAAGGGAAATACAATCGAAGCCCATATAATAAGAAAATATTCTCCCCGCCCAAGGTATCTATCATGTCGCATCCACGACCATGTAATACTACTAACCGTCAAGTCTTCTAACATACAACTATTGACAGTTAGACCTAACGCACGTCCTGTACGCATCAGTGATCAGCCAACATGCAAGTCCGGATGATATATGCTACTCATAACTCACACATCTCGTGGTACATCAGTGTCAAAGTTTTATGTAATACACTAAACTAGTGGTAGTCCCTTAACTCTAGGTCCATATGCAATTAAAGGATAAGTAACAAGGTACAGATAATATCACTGGACAGGCAGTAAATCAAGAACTGAAAATAAATGAACAGTGATATGTAATAAAAATGCAAACTGAATATAAACAGTATAATGGTAAGGTATCTTGCCTGGTGTGTCGCCTGATATGGTGTGATCGAACAAGTCAGTATGTCCAGTAGCAATGGTTGCTGGGTAGAGATTTGAAGTCACGAGGGAATCAGTGTTATGATTAGTCATGATCAACAACGAAAATAGGAGGAATTTAGGAGTACTGAATATTTATACTAGTTTTAGAAATTATGCCCTTATTGTTTTGAAGACAAATTTTTGTTAGAAAATTTTAAGAATCGATTTTTAGGCAAGAAAACTCTTAAGTTTATCAAAATAAATTTTCTAGCTAAAAAGTATATTTTTACTGGTTAAAATACTTTCTAGAAAATATTTGAAATTCTTAGGAATTAATTTATATTTTTAGAAACTACATTTTATAATAAAAAAATTTCTTGAACAAAAATGTTTCTTGAACAATTATATATTTAAACCATTTATTATAATAAAAATAGTTGGTATATATTTTACATATATATATATATATATATATATATATATATATATATATATATATATATATATATATTTTACATATATATATATATATATATATATATATATATATATATATATATATATATACCCATGATATTAAAATATCTAAACTAATACATACAATTAACAATAATAATAATAATAATGATAATCCTAATAATAATGATAATAATAATGATAATTAATAGATAATAATCAGTAATATTAATAATGATAATAATAATGATAAATAATAATAATAATAATAATAAAACTAATAATAATAATAACAGTAAAAACAAAACCTTATAAACTACTGTACAGCTGCCATCCCCCCCTATTTCATTCACGAAAGAGAGAGAGAGAGAGAGAGAGGAGAGAGAGAGAGAGAGAAAAAGGGTTTACCGAGGGCTCGGCCGGGTAGCCGGCGGGCGCACGGCACCGGAGGCGAAGGATGATGCTCGGGAAGGCGGCGGAAGTGCTCGTGAGGGTGGCGGCCGGGAAATCGGAGGCGGAGGCGGTGTCTCGGTCTGGCGAGCGCGGAAGGGGCTCTGTTGGGGCAGAGCGGTCGGTGGAGGGCAGACGCCGGTGGTTAGGGGCGGCTCCGGCATCGCACGTACGGCGGAGTGCCGAGGCTCGTCGCAGGCGGAAGGGAGAAACGGGGCGGCGACTGGTGGCCCGGTGCGCCGAGGGCAAGGGAACGGAGGCAAGATCTCGCGACGGCGGCCCAATCGAGTAGACGTTGGCGGCGGACCCAGCATGGAGGTGCGACGGCGGACCCAGCATGGAGGTGCGACTCTTGTCGTGGCATCGTGAGAGGTGGCCCGGCGGAGATAGGTAAATGGGTGGTGGTGCTTGGGATTTTTATTTATTTATTTATTTGCTGCGTGGATGACGATGGGGGTGGACGCCGTAGGTGGTGGTGATGGGGGTTTCCGGCAGATTTGGCCGCTGGAGACAGTAGTGGTGGTGGTTTATGTCGTCGAGAGGGGTATTCGAAGGCGGTCAGAGATAGGAGGGCTGGTGTCGCAGCCAGCGGTGATAGCTGTGGTTTTGCTGTGTTCGGATGGTGGGTTGGCCGGAGGAACGACAGAGTTACCGTTGGCGGTTGATCGGGAAGTAGCGGAGGGTGGTGACGATGATGGCAGAGGTGACAATGGTGGTGGTGTCGGAAGAATGGCAGAGAGGAGTAGGAGATGTATTGTCGGGTGCGTCCGACATGGTGATGATGACTTGTAAATGTGATCTTGGAATAAGAATATGTGTCACAGACACGATGCACATCTGTTGTGGATGGAAAATTTTTGGAGGAGTACCTCTCCTTTTATAGGAGGTGGAAATTCCCAGTTGGATCGGGATTGGAAGAATTTAAATTCTCCCAAGATAATATCATACTATATTTTAAATTCGATTTAAACTAGTTCAATCTAAATCAATCCAAACTAAATTAATTCTATACTTAATTTAAAATATTTTAAATAAAATCAATAAAATCTTTTGCAATTTAATTTACCATATTTAATCAAATATTAAAATTGACAAAATCCTAAATTTCTTTCATAATTAAATAAATATAATAATAATTAATTTCGAAAATTATGATAAATACTTAAATATTAATTCATGAACTAGCTTTTATAAATAACAAAATATATTAATAAGCAAATTTTACATTTCGCAAAATATTAAACCACAATTTTCAAATTACTACTTATTTTTAAACGACGACCAAAATAACTCTTTTATACAAAAGAAATTATTTATCCCATTATTTGAAAGTGTACTTTCCTATTAAAATAAATTTATAATAAAATACATTTTTCTAAAATATGTAGCTCGACGCATATCCGCACTTGTTGAGCAATACGAAATACAAATCTCGCATGCTACGCAAAAATACGAACTCGTATGCAACGTATAAATTTGAAGTATAAAAAAATAAAAAAATCATAGTAGAAATTTAGGGTGTTTACACAGTTGCTATACTATTTTCCCAATTTTTGAGTCAATGAATCAATCAAGCAATCAATTTGGAGTCTGAGAGGAACCCCGTGAATTAATATCGATACAATATATACAGTCCTATTGATGCATTACATTTAATTATTAATTAAAAAAGAACATGAATAGTATGAAACTTGTATTGATTTTCTGTAACAGAGAGATGGAGGCAAGGAGCTCTCAGTCTAGTCCTAGGATCCTATATTAATTAATAGTCCGACTCAGTTCGAGAGTAACCATTCTAAGGTGTTCTAGTCGCAATATCTAAATAAAGTCCTAATCAATTTTATTGATCAATAGTTACACTAACGTTTTATTAACTTTAACGTTGTTGAATATTATTTGTCAATTTGTATAAAAAGAAGTCTGTTTGCATTTATTTTGGAAGGAGTGGACATCTCGATTTATTCGAAAATATTCATGTTTTATACTATGTATATATTTTTTTTTATACTATGTATATATATATATATATATATATATATATATATATATTAAGGAGAAGCATTTTATTGAAAATGAAAATGGGCTCAAAACGAGCATTACAAGTACAGGGCACTAAAGCACAAAATGGCCCTGAGAGTCAAAGTACATGTAGATATACGGTATTTCGAAAGTAAAGGCCGCTTTCGAACACCGCATTGATCCTAGCCAAAACGAAATTTTGGAAACCCAAAATTTCGAAACCGTTTGAAATTCAAAAAGTCAAAAAATTGCAAAATATTGGAACTGTTTGAAAATATGGGCACGAGACCCTAGGGGTGCCCAGCCCGATGGCAGGGGGCGCGTGGCCCCATGTGGGCGGGAAGCACGAGAACCTCGCCCCCCCCCCCCGTGTGCTGGGGCGCAGAGCCGCAGGCGGGAAGACCGAGGAGAGGAGGGGGGGTGGGGGGGGCTCCGGCGGGGGGTTCGACCTCCGGGGGCGGTAGGGAAACGGGAGGGAAGGCAGGGGAGGGTGGTGGGGAGGGAGGAGGAGGGCGGGATCAGGGGGCGCGGCGGTGGAGGCGCCTACCGTCGACGGAGAGAGCGCCGCAGAGTGGAGGAGGGCGAAGGAAAGGCGACGCTCGGGTGGGCCGGCGTCGGGGGGGACGGGGAGCTCGACGAGGCCATGGGAGCTCGACCCGCGGGGTCTACCGCCGAGGAGCCGGGGGCGACCGGGGGGAAACAGAACCTGGCCGGCGGCTGTGCAGCTACGACGGCCCACGAGGGGGATGCGCTGGGGAGGGCGCCGCAGCCGAGAGAGGAGCGCGGGCGACGGGAGGAGAGGAAGGAGGAGGGGGAGAGCCCGAGATGCCAGCGGCGGAGGGTGGGGGTTGGAGGAGCCACTGCCGGACCTGCCGCAAGTTGGGGGACAGAGGCTCAGACCGGCCACCAACACCGGCGTAGCAGGTGGGGCGGAGGCGGGGACAGCGCCAGGCCCGCCAATGGTCGGAGCCGGCCACCTGAGGGAGAGGAACGCGGGGAGGGTCGACTCCGCGGAAGGAGGAGCACGGAGGGGTGGGGGTGGGGGGGGTGGGGGGATGGGGCGGCGGCCACGAGAGAGGCGTCGCGAGACGGAGAGGCTCCGGAAGGGGCGCTCTAGGCGGGTCACGGCTCAGCCCAAGCAGGGGGCCGAGGGAGGAGCCGACAGCGGGGGGAGCCGACGTAGGAGGAGGTCCCGAATCCCGGCGACGAGCCTTGCGGCGCCGCCGGGGACGACTGCGCCGAGGAGGGTGGTGGAGGGTGATGGGGAAGAAAGGAGGGGGGAGACCGAACGGCGGGGGACCGCCCGACCAGGAGGACCACGGCCATCCCGGGAGGTGGGAGGGTGGAGAGACGGGAGAGGGTTGGCTGCCGAGCGGGAGGAAGAATCCCGAGCTCGCGGCCAAACCGGAGGGGCCGACCGGCCACCAGAGCCACCCGGCCACCAGCGAGCACGGAGGCGCTGCGGCGAGCAGCGGGGGGACGGATGAGCCGAAGGACCCGTTCCCCTTCCCCTTCCCCATTTTCTTTATATATATATATATATATATATATATATATAACTCTATTTTTTCATTTAATGATAAAACATGAGATTTTTAATATAAATATAAAACTTGTATTTTTACTGCATTCTAATTTATGCAAGAAAATCTTTATTTTTGTTTTTAGAAAATAACGTTTTCAATTTCATTTGTAGCTAAACTAACGTACGATATTATCAACATAAAATACAGAAAAGGGCTATGCTACTCCTGTAAGCCTACTTCCCAGATTTAAATAAGTCTACAAATATTTTAGCTTTTTGTTTTTCATGAAATATCTTTATAAATAAGGAATTAAAAATAATTTGGATACTAAATTTCTTTCTCTTTAAATTGAACTTTGGACTAGGCTTTCTCAGCCAGCCCACAAATCTTCCCTTTAAAAATTTGTTTAGTCTCAGAGTAGAACGAGGAGTGAAATTTGAATCTGTAACTGAATTTCAATTTTGTTAATGAGCTGTTACTCTCCACAACTTGAAGAATAACAAACTGTTGGCGCCAAAATCCTTTGGTGCAAACTTTCGAATCCATTTAAACCCCTTCTCCTCTTCTCAGAGCATTTCTCTATTCTTCCAATTCTTCATCTCCCTTTCCTCTAGAGCTGGATCAAACCCAACCCTAATTCCAGAGCCAGCCGGCCATGGCAGTGACGAGGAGCGACCTGTTCAAGCAAGAGACGACTCCGTGGCGACTGTGATCGAGTTTTCTCTAACGGTTGGAGGATCATCATTTTCCATTGACAATCGTGGTGAGTAGCTTCAATTTCTTTCCTCTTGACAAGAATCGATCGGCCAAACTTTCTTTGCTTATGTGTTCTCGTGTTCATAATTCTGAGAAGAGAGAAATCGATCTAAGTTCAGAGGAGTTTCGGATGATCTCTTCGAATAGCCAATTCTTTTCTGGTAAGTATCGAACTTGGAATTTCTCTAGGTCTAGTTTGACGCCTTCATTATTGTTGATTGTGTTTCCTTCTGATAATTTCGAGCAAGAAGATTTAGAGGATCTATCGATCCAGTTTCTTTGAGCAGGAATCGCCGACAAATTGTTCAATACCGATCAACTGTGGTAAGCATTTTGTAGTTCTTAAATTCTGTTGATCATCCAAATTTGAGGGTGGTTATCATCTCTCTAAGCCTATTACTCTGTTTCCTCACACTGAACCGTTCGACGAAATGTTCCAAACAAAGGTCAGGACGACTGTTGGACACAGAAAGTGTATCGGATTCAAGAGATCGTGTCATTTAACCAAGGAAGTCATCTGAAGGTATGCTTCAATATTCTGATGCTTGATGTCGATTAATAGTGTAATGCTGAGTAGATGCCTATAGGAGATCTAGATGTTTTTAGAACTTCTGTGGTTGTGTAAATTTAAATTGATTAAGTGTAGGGTTGAATCAATTTGGGACAACTAAATATGATGACAGTACACTGGGTTCATTTTGTTGGTTAAAAGAGGTTTAAGTAGTTTTCTTCTGAGTTTTTCTAAGATTGATTGTGGAACATTTGTTTTATCTATTCCTTTTCTTTTTGCTGAGCTAAGTGGTAATAGTGGACTATTATTGCAAGAAGGGTTCAATATCTTAGCCTCACTCCTTGCGAATATTTATGATACCGTACCTGTTATTGCTCTGTTCCCTTATGATTTAACTGCTTAAACCATTTATGCTAAGGAATTGGCAAGTATGGAAGTTATATGACTAAGGTAGAATTACCTTGTAATATTTAAAACTGATACAGTTAGAGTTACTTTTACCTTAGCTAGTCTGCAGAGTTTGGATAATTCTTGTGAACCTACAAACTGCAATTGATGAGGCTCTTGAGGAAACTGATGTTATTGCTGTTCGGTTTGACAAGTGTTTATACATACAAACTGCAGTATTGAGACTTGTATCTGAGGATAATGATAGATAGGTCCTATCACCTGAGCTATGGCACTATTTAGTACAGTGGCTGGTCATGAAAGTTTGAACAAGGTAATGAGTTTAGTGCAAGAACAAGGGTTTCACTGATCTGTAAGACATAGATAGGTTCAGTCTACTCTTTTAAATAACAATATGGTTTTTATCTCCTCTCTCTTAAATCAGTAGGCTTCTTGAGGACTTTAACCCTCTCAGGGGTGTGTTGAAGTTCTGGAATATTGGTGATTAGCATGTTGGGATAGTAAGTTTAACCCATAACAGTTAGATTTCCTAGTTTAGCTCATCGGGTGATACCTATTTTTGAGTTCCTACTTATTATCTGTATTCGATTTGATCAAATTTGAATACTAGGACTTACTCTTTAGCATGTCTGAAATTGTTAGAATAGCAGGACAAGTAGATTTCATGGGATTGAACAATAGGACTGCGGGGTTCATTAAACTGTAGTTTGGTATAGATAAAATCTCGGTTTCATAAGTGAGGTTTTGTTCTTAAACTGGAATGGAATGATACTGCTTAAGGTTTAGTATCATGAAGGGATTTGATATATGGGATGTTCAGGTCTCTGCAACATGTGAAATCTAACTACAGTGCAACTTGTCCATCTTACAGTTTTAGGTATGTTAATCAAACATGAGATGGGTATGGATAGTTTAAGTTACCTCTGGAATGTATAGATAGGTCAAAGTGTTAACTATAACCTCTTTTCAAGGTTAAGGTTTGGTTTACATGATGTTTATAGTAGAGTGTGCTTTCCATTCTTTATATGGGACTGCTATTTTAGCTAGGGTGGTTGCCTTAAGTGCAATACACTTGTTTTAGACTGATTTGATATCAAGATTGATCCTACTTGACTAGCACGTCTTGTCAAAATAGCTAAGTAATTATGATAAGCTATTTTGTAAATTGTATTTATCAGTATATAGATACTTTGTAATGTTAGATAGATTAGAGTAGGGCTAGTATATCTTATGTTCTATAATTAAGTTTGACTAGTCGTTGATATCCCTAAATTAGAGTTTGTATATAAATTAATTAACTTGAAATCATTAAACAGGAGGATATCCAGATCTTCTACCCATACTTGATCACCCTAAGCAAGGCATGTATACTCCTCGAATTTGTCCATTACTTCATGTCTTGTAATTTTCTATATTCATGCCTGTACCTTCTTTTTGACACGATATTTCACGAGTCTTGTGTCTTATTCCATGAGTTTTCTTGTGTCTGGAAGGAAAAATACTACAGATGTATGATCACACCCGAGTTACAATTCATGTTAATAGCGTAGGTCTCGTACTGTGCATGCGGGCCCTAAGCCGTACCTTCATGCCTGTGCCATGTTCCATGTTATACCCAAGCCGATCACATACTCTAGAAGTATTTCAAATATATTATGTTGGCCCATTGGTCATGGTCAAACCTGATTTTAATAATTGATCAAACTCTGTCTGTCACTACCACTTTTCTAGCTTGGGGGTATTTTGGTCATTTTGGTCATTTTTGAAATTTTGTGAATTATTTGGAATTATTATATATTATTTGGATTTATTATAATTAATATGATTTTTAGTGATTTTTAGTAATTTTTAGTAGAATTGATTTTGGGCCTATAGTTGACTTTGACTAGTGTTGACTAGAAGACTAACCTAGAGATTAACCTAGGTTAAGACCACTTGGTTAGGTTAAGTAACCTTGGTTTGACCTAAGTTAGTGAGATTTAAGTCATTGGAACTTGTTGGAGAGATTTGGAGTTGATTAGGCTAGAATGGCTTATGATTTCATAAGTCATGACTAATGACTTGAGACTTAAAGCCCATAGGCCCACACCATGTAGCTAACCCTAATTCTAATCAGCCCATGGCTGGTCATAATAGTCTCCCCCATCCTATTTAATACCCCTCAAAGTTAGGGCTAGCCTCTATTAGGATTTTTGCCAAGTTTTAGAAAGAGGTAAGCCCCCATATTCAATAAATCATAGAAAATCTATTTTAAATCCTTTTTCCCCAAACCAATTGCATTGAGTTCTAATTTTACTCCTCTTGCTGTTGGTTATGAGTATTCTCAGCTTGGGAGCACTTTGGAGGAGTTTGGCCATCAAGAGGAGCACCTCTTTTTCAAGCTTTTTGAGGATTTTGACACACATAGGTATATTTCAATCCCCTCCATAGAATCTTGATTTTATTTCATATTTAGGGAGCCTTAGACCTAACCTAACTGTAGGAATAGGAATTCCCAAAAGTTGTGTCCATTTCGTGTCTTTTTAGGACACGTATCAGTGTCGTATTGAATGTGTTTGTTGAAATGCCCCAATGGGCATTTCGTGTAATTTTTGAGATTGTGTTTGAATAGGAATTTAGTTTTAGGTCTCACTTACACATTTCTGGAGTTTTTGTGGTGTCTTGGTGTCGTGTCGAGTCCATACGGACACGCGAATACGTGGTCGTGCGCGCGTGCACAGGCACTGTGAATGTCCTGCTGCTCGGGCGCGATTGCGACACGGACACGGCTCCTCGACACGCCAAATTTGACGTGTAGCAAGGGGCCGATACTGACACGGGGCTCCCTAATTTTTAGAGCCCCACGTGTCGTGTCGGACACGCATGAACGCGTGCACCAATCTGTGCACTGTACAGTCGGCTGTTGAATCGACCACTGACACGCGTGTCTCGTGTCACGTACATGCGACGTGGACACGTGACAGGGTGTCCTATCCCTAGCCCTAGTCTAGGTCGACACTTGGACACAACCACGTGGGTTGTGTCGCTTTGTGTCGTGCGCACAGACACCGTGAACACGTGCACGAGGATTGTGCACTCTATGTCCTGTGTTTCCTGTTTTTGGTTTGAAGTGATTGGACACGTTTGTGTCCACTTTTGTGGACACAAACACTTCACATAGCATGTACACATTATGATTATACTTTACCAACCTCTGTATTTGGGTTTTAATTCATTTTCATTGTTCATTCTCATTTCCCAAATTTCTGATATCCTAAGTATCAGTTATTTACTGATTTCAGTCCAGATTTCATATTTGAGTTTTGTCAATCATTTTAACCCATTAAACACTGTTAATTGCATGATATTAAAAGCCTAATATGTTCTCCTATGTGATTTCTAATGGTGTGTCAAATTTTGGGTTGTTTGGATGTGTGTGGGGTTCAAAATCTGAGAATGAAGTTTGGATTTTAAATGTTAATTCTGTGAACTGATTTGGGGTTCAGTTGAACTGAGTTTTAACTGTTTTAACTGTTCTGTTTGTGTGCCTATTATAGGCTGAACTGGGATGAAGTTTATTGCTGAAAACTGGATTTGAATTGGGGGTTTTTGTCCATGTGTTAAATCTGAGAATGGTGTAGGAACTGTTTTACTGAGTTTTGGGGTTGTATTAAAATTGAGATTTATGGGACTGCACACTGTTACAAATGCAATCATCCTCGAAGAAATGGCGATGAACACGGCTAGAGCTAGAACACCTGCGAAAGACAATAGCACACACCTGGAGAGATAACCAGGTCCTCAGAGGGACGTAACAAGACACATAATATCATGCCATATAAACTGAATAAATATCGCTCAAATAAATAAGTAAATCGAATTATAACATGGTCCAATATGCACCTACTGAACGAGCGTACCATCCCCCCAACCAAACAAGGACAAGAGATGGTAAACTAATTCACGGCGATGTATCTTTCCATGCTATGAATCCAATATGATATCCGGACCCCAACAAGGTTCAATACCTTCTCATCGGAGTAGTAAGTCACACCTACAACCAAACAAGGACAAGATGTGACGAACTAATCCGCGACAAGTTATTGTTCCAAGCTACGGTCAGATACAAGTACCCAAACCAAAAGTACTCGTACCTAACGGATAAAGGTAGCCTACCGTTCTAAGTGATATATAGTTAAGAACAATCCTTCTTACGCATGGGCCCTGGCTGAATAGGATCGGCGTAGTCCCCCTTGGGCACCAGAGGCCCCATCAATAAGAGCATGACGTTCTACAGAATCGTCAGTGGCCGTCAGTAATCATGGGTCATCAACCTCGTATCTCCAACGGAGAGTCCGGGTCACAAAAAAAGTGCATCGAAGCCCATACGCTAAGGAATTGTCCTTTCCGCCCAATGTCTACTCTGTTGTATCCACAACAGTAACCTCTATAACCGCTAAGTCAAACTAAGCATGCATCCTCTATTAGCGGTTATTCCTATCGTACGGCTTGTACGTACTGGTGGCCAGCCAATCACGTACTTCCGTGTTCTACATGTGACACACAACTTCGTGTTACAACGTGTCAAGGCCAATGAATGCAACACACAAGGTGGTCCCTTAAATCTAGGTTTAATGTGAGAAAAATAATACATAGCAGAAAACATAAATGAACAGTAAGTTCTAACAGGTTATGCCATGAATCACAGTTTATTTTGCATAAAAAAAATAAGTAATACATGAAATATGAGCTAAAATAATTAAACAGCAAATGGCAAGGTGTCTTGCCTGGTAAGGCTCCTGGTGTGCTGCGATGATCAAGGTGGCACGATCTGCGACTTTGGTGTAACAACTACACAAGGTGACCTCTGATGGTGGCACAGACAGTTCCATTGGGTCCGGGACGGTCAAATTGGTTAGGATCGATAGGAGGAAGGACAAAATTGGCGAAGGGATGGAAGAATGGAATTTGTCATGGACAGGAGGAAATTTAAAAGAAAAGGATAATAATATATATAGGATTTTTAGAAATCTATTTATAATATTCGAAAACTATATTTACTAGAAAAATAATTATTTTGGTAAATACTTAAAAATATGGAAAATAGATTTAGGCTAAAACCCTAACCTTTGTCAAGACAATATTTTTAGGCTGAAACCTATGTTTTATAGTAAAAATAACTTTTGATATATTCATACTAGAGAAAATCGTTTTTTGGGTAAAACTCTGAAATATGGCCTTGATAGATAACTATATCTTATTAGTTAGAAATTATTTAGATAAAATATTTCAAGAATACTAAGAAATTATTTTAGGGCAAAAATAGATTTTTTTAATTAAATAGAAATACTACTATAGTATTTTAGTTTGGAAGGCTATATTTTACAATACCAATTTTATAGAAATACTATTTTAAAAATAGCTATACTAATCTATAATAACAATAAAAATAAATAGTTAGTATAATATAATGTAAGGTAGTATAATATTAAGATAATGTTAGTAGTATTTATACCCTAGTAAAATATACAGTAGTGCATATATATATACTGCATACATATGTCCTAATAATGATTATAAATAGTATAATAATAATGATGATCAAAACAATAGAATTAATAATAATAATAATAATAATAATAATAATAATAATAATAATAATAATAATAATAATAAGTAGCAGCAGAGCTCTCTCCTTTCGAGAGAGAGAGATACAATGAAAAAAATTAAAAAATATGAAGAAAGAGGAGGGTGAGGAAGCGGGAAGCTGAGAGGGAGAGCGAGAGATTCGAGTGGGGAGCGGAGAAATCGAGAGAGAGAGTGCGAGGAAGGGGAGGCAGACTGAGGAAGAGGCGTCGGAGGACGGCGGCTCATACGGAGGGAGGAGATCGGAAAGGGGGTTTTGGGGGGATCCGGCCGGCGGAGAGGCGCGGCGTTGACTGGAGGTGGCGGATCCGACGGGGTTACCACCGCGGAAAGGACTCCGGCGAAGGGGGTTTCTCGGCGCATCTAAGGCGGAGGGAGCTCGGCGCTGCATGCGAAGGGCGGAGCAGCGCGGGAGGGTGGCGCAGCCGCTCGTGGCGGCGCACGACGGTTCGCCGGACTGTAGAGCTTTTCGGCGAAGGCGGATCAGCGGAGCTGCGGGGAGGATGGGGTTGTAGGCGGCGGCCCTGAGCGGCGCACGGATCCGATGGTCGTCTCCGGAGTTCGCCGGTGGCAAAGGGGTTCGCTGTTGCGGCAGTCGCCGGGATGAGGCCAAAAATTAGGTGAGGACCTTGGTTTTTCTCTTGTTGATTCTTTTTTTGGGATGTGGTGGCGGTGGCCGGATACTGGAGTGCTCGGCGATGGCCGTGGTGGGGTTGCTTGGTGTTGGGTGGTGGTGGAGTTGTCCACTGATAGCGGTGGCCGAGGGTTGGGCGACCGTCGGGGTGACGATGATTGGTTGGTAATGGATTGGTGAGGGCTGCGGTGGTGATGGGTGGTGGCTGTCGTGTGTGTCGGGCAAGAAGGAGGGGATGGTTGGAGTTAGCCGATGGTGTCGGGGGTGGCCAGTAGGTTTTGGTGGTGCTGTCGGAAGGAGTTGGGATGTCGGGGAGACAGTGATGTTGTGACGGTGGTGGTGTAATGACGAGGAGAGGATGATGGTAGTCGTGGTCGAGAGGGGAGGTAGTAGGTCTTAGGATTTGAATTAGGTGAGTCCGTGTCGGGGAGTGTCCTACACGGCCTAGAGGAACGTCCGGGATTGTCGGACGGAAGAGAAATATACTTGTATAAGGGATAATTAGTGGATGGGAGGTAGGGGTCACGGACACGATACACGATTGGGTTGTGGAAATTTTGTGGAATAAATAATGAATTGGAGGAGTACCTGCCTATTTATAGGATATTGGAATTCCCAATTAGATATGGACTAGGATATTTAAAACCCAATTTAGATATTTTCTTATTTAGTTTAAAAGCAATCAAATCCAAATCCAAATCTAATTTAAATCAAATTAAATCTCTTAGTTTAAAATCAAATCAATTTCAAATATAGATATTAGTTTACTATTTTAAATGTATCCATGGAATCAAATCAAAATTTAAATCTTCACAATAATTTCGAAATATATTTTCCAAAATTATTAATAATAATAATTTCAAAAATTACATTAATATTTTTAAATATCTTTGAATAATAAATTATTAATATTAATAAATCTCGAAAATTACATTTTTATTTAAAATAAACTAGCAAAATATTTATGAAATATGTGCATGCACTAAGAGTATTAATTATTCTAAATAAAAAGCTTTACATAAATAAAATCCTAAATTTAGGAAATTTTGATAGCTAATTTAAATATTACATATATTATTTTGAAACAATAAAAATAAGAAAATGTTTTTCTAAAAATATGTACGCTCGCACATATTCGCACTCGTCGAGCAATTACGAAAAATAAAACATCGTGCGCGGCGTACAATACTACTACGTGACGTACAATACAAAATTTTAAATCGGTACCAAAAAATAATATAAAATATAGTAGAAATTTAGGGGTTTTATATCCTACCCAACTTAAAAAAAAATTTGTCCTCAAAATTAAAAACTAGTAGGGGGTGAGAGGACACAAGGGGGTATCAACGGTGATCCAACGATGACAATGTTTTCACAAAATCATGTCGAAAGAAATCGCGATCTAGATCGTAGAAAAATAATACGGTATGGTCACGGGTAATGAATGAGGGTTACGATTAAGAGAACGAAATAGATTCGCTTTAATTAAACGATTTGAGGGTCTTGATAGGATCGAGTAGTTTAGGATGAAGATATAGCAACATCGAGTGAGAATGGTCATAGCCGATAGGAAGGCTAGAGGAAGTTATAGTATAACGCCTTCGTCCTCCTAAAATAGGTGAGGCGAAGCAATATAGAGTTTGAAGGAGGCGTTATTGAATACGAATACGTGATTCAAGGACGATCGAATAATTTCAATGGAATTGTCAAGGCAATCGTGGATGGGATTCTAGAGGACAAGTTTAGCTATGTCCCCATCCACGTAGAATGATAAAATAAAGCGAACCAAAGTGCACTTGGTTGATCAGACCATTATACACCAGTTCTGATTTAGACAATAGGCTAGTGAGTGGCCACTCTATAGCATATGTCTTGATCAAGCTCGATAAGGATTAGCTTACAAATACTAGGCTATATTAGCATCATTAGTCAAAATGGTAAATACATAGGCACGAGAGATTAAGATTAAAAGAAGGCAGGATGATTCTAAGTCATACAGTCGTCCTATAGTCTTCTTGTCCAAGTCCTTGGTTGGCTAGACGGGTTAGGTCCTCTAGATTTTAGGATCTAAATAAGCTTGCTATATAAGTCACTAGGTCAAAGGGGTTGCTAGTTCATAAGGTATTCTACCCAACTTAAAGAATTAAACTAATGGTGTTTTGGGATAGCTAACTAGTAGGGTCAATCTCTAGCAAGTACGAAGGGAAGATGAGAATAGGGATGGAAGGAAGCAAGCAAGATGCAATTGATGAGTCAAACGGTAGATAAAATCAAGGAAAGTGGTCAAGTATGTGGATGAGAGCCTAGACTTCTAATCCTATACGCAGGCTTGCTTGGTACGGTAAAGTAACCAAATAATTTATCTTGACCTGCATGGGCTACCACAAAAACATGTAACGCCCCAGTCCCAAAATACGTAGGACTAGGAACGTAGACATGCCAGCCGTATAATAAATATACATAAGCTGTAAAATGCAGTAGAAACCATAACTAATCTCATCCACACAAAAATAAATGAAATAAAGATGTCATATAATGAGAAAGAATTGTCTTGATACAATATGTTGGGCGGAGACAAATCCACTACCAACAAAATAAGAAAAAGTACATAGAAAATGAAATGAGTGGCGAGCGAAGCGAAGACGATCCAAATGCAATTATCCTCGAAGAAATGGCGATGAACACGGCTAGAGCTAGAACACCTGCGAAAGACAATAGCACACACCTGGAGAGATAACCAGGTCCTCAGAGGGACGTAACAAGACACATAATATCATGCCATATAAACTGAATAAATATCGCTCAAGTAAATAAGTAAATCGAATTATAACATGGTCCAATACGCACTTACTGAACGAGCGTACCATCCCCCTAACCAAACAAGGACAGGAGATGGTAAACTAATTTACGGCGACGTATCTTTCCATGCTATAAATCCAATATGGTATCCGGACTCCAACAAGGTTCAATACCTTCTCATCGGAGTAGTAAGTCACACCTACAACCAAACAAAGACAAGATGTGACGAACTAACCTACGACAAGTTATTATTCTAAGCCACGGTCAGATACAAGTACCCAAACCAAAAGTACTCGTACCTAACGGATAAAGGTAGCCTATTATTCTAAGTGATATGTAGTTAAGAACAATCCTTCCTACACATGGGCCCTAGCTGAATAGGATCGACGTAGTCCTCCTTGGGCACCAGAGGCCCCATCAGTAAGAGCATAACGTTTCGCAGAATCGTCAGTGGCCATCAGTAATCATGGGGCATCAACCCCGTATCTCCAGCGGAGAGTTCGGGTCACAAGGAAAGTGCATCGAAGCCCATACGCTAAGGAATTATCCTCTCCACCCAATGCCTACTCTGTTGTATCCACAATAGTAACCTCTATAACCGCTAAGTTAAACTAAGCATACATCCTCTATTAGCAGTTATTCCTATCGCACGACTTGTACGTACTGGTGGCCAGCTAATCACGCACTTCCGTATTCTACATGCGACACACAACTTCATGTTACAACATGTCAAGGCCAATGAATGCAACACACAAGGTGGTCCCTTAAATCTCGGTTTAATGTGAGAAAAATAATACGTAGCAGGAAACATAAATGAACAGTAAGTTCTAACAGATTATGCCATGTATCACAGTTTATTTTGTATAAAGAAAATAAGTAATGCATGAAATATGAGCTAAAATAATTAAACAACAAATGGCAAGGTGTCTTGCCTGATAAGGCTCCTGGTGTGCTGCGATGATCAAGGTGGTACGATCTGCGACTTCGGTGTAACAACTACACAAGGTGACTTCTGATGGTGGCACGGACAGTTCCATTGGGTCCGGGACGGTCAAATTGGTTAGGGTCGATAGGAGGAAGGACAGAATTGGCGAAGGGATGGAAGAATAGAATTTGTCATGGACAGGAAGAAATTCAAAAGATAAAGATAATAATATATATAGGATTTTTAGAAATCTATTTATAATATTCGAAAACTATATTCACTAGAAAAATAATTATTTTCGTAAATACTTAAAAATATGGAAAATAGATTTAGGCTAAAACCCTAACCTTTGTCAAAATAATATTTTTAGGCTGAAACCTATGTTTTATAGTAAAAATATCTTTAGATATATTCATACAGGAGAAAATCGTTTTTTGGGTAAAACTCTGAAATATGGCCTTGATAGATAACTATATCTTATTAGTTAGAAATTATTTAGCTAAAATATTTCAAGAATACTAAGAAATTATTTTAGGGCAAAAATAGATATTTTAATTAAATAAAAATACTACTATAGTATTTTAGTTTGGAAGGCTATATTTTACAATACCAATTTTATAGAAATACTATTTTAAAAATAGCTATACTAATCTTTAATAACAATAAAAATAAATAGTTAGTATAATATAATGTAAGATAGTATAATGCTAAGATAATGATACTAGTATTTATACCCTAGTAAAATATACAGTAGTGCATATGTATATATACTGCATACATATGTCCTAATAATAATTATAAATAATATAATAATAATAATAATAATGATGATCAAAACAATAGAATTACTAATAATAATAATAATAATAATAATGATAATAATAATGATAATAGTAATAAGTACAGTAGCAGCAGAGCTCTCTCTCCTTTCGAGAGAGAGAGAGATGCAATGAAAAAAATTAAAAAATATGAAGAAAGAGGAGGGTGAGGAAGAGGGAAGCTGAGAGGGAGAGCGAGAGATTCGAGAGGGGAGCGGAAAAATCGAGAGAGAGAGTGCGAGGAAGGGGAGGCGGACTGAGAGAGACGCGTCGGAGGACGGCAGCTCAGGCGGAGGGAGGAGATCGGGAAGGGGGTTTTGGGGGATCCGGCCGGCGGAGAGGCGCGGCATTGACTGGAGGTGGCGGATCTGACGGGGTTACCACCGCGTAAAGGACTCCGGCGAAGGGGGTTTCTCGACGCGGCTAAGGCGGAGGGAGCTCGGCGCTGCGTGCGGAGGGAGCTCGGCGCTGCGTGCGGAGGGCGGAGCGGCGCGGGAGGGTGGCGCAGCCGCTCGTGGCGGCGCACGGTAGTTCGCCGGACTGCGGAGCTTGTCGTCGAAGGCGGATCAGCGGAGCTGCGGGGAGGATGGGGTTGTACGCGGCGGCCCTGAGCGTCGCACGGATCCGGTGGTCGTCTCCGGAGTTCGCCGACGGCAAAGGGGTTCGCCGTTGCGGCAGTCGTCGGGATGAGGCCAAAAATTAGGTGAGGACCTTGGTTTTTCTCTTGTTGATTCTTCTTTGGGATGTGGTGGCGGTGGCCGGATACTGGGTTGCTCGGCGATGGCCGTGGTAGGGTTGCTTGGTGTTGGGTGGTGGTGGAGTTGTCCACTGTTGGTGGTGGCCGAGGGTTGGGCGACCGCCGGGGTGACGATGACGGGTTGGTGATGGATTGGTGAGGGCTGCGGTGGTGATGAGTGGTGGCTGTCGTGTGTGTCGGGCAAGGAGGAGGGGATGGCCGGAGTTAGCCGATGGTATCGGGGGTGGCCAGTAGGTTCTGGTGGTACTGTCGTGAGGAGTTGGAATATCGGGGAGACAGTGATGGTATGACGGTGGTGGTGTAATGACGAGGGGAGGATGATGGTAGTCGTGGTCGAGAGGGGAGGTAGTAGGTCTTAGGATTTGAATTAGGTGAGTCCGTGTTGGGGAGTGTCCTACACGGCCTAGAGGAACGTCCGGGATTGTCGGACGGAAGAGAAATGTACTTGTACAAGGGATAATTAGTGGATGGGGGTAGGGGTCACGGACACGATACACGATTGGGTTGTGGAAATTTTGTGGAATAAATAATAAATTGGAGGAGTACCTGCCTATTTATAGGATGTGGGAATTCCCAATTAGATATGGACTAGGATATTTAAAACCCAATTTAGATATTTTCTTATTTAGTTTAAAAGCAATCAAATCCAAATCCAAATCCAAATCCAAATCTAATTTAAATCAAATTAAATCTCTTTGTTTAAAATCAAATCAATTTCAAATATAGATATTAGTTTACTATTTTAAATGTATCCATGGGATCAAATCAAAATTTAAATCTTCACAATAATTTCGAAATATATTTTCCAAAATTACTAATAATAATAATTTCAAAAATTATATTAATATTTTTAAATATCTTTGAATAATAAATTATTAATATTAATAAATCTCGAAAATTATATTTTTTTAAAAATAAACTAGCAAAATATTTATGAAATATGTGCATGCACTAAGAGTATTAATTATTCTAAATAAAAGGCTTTACATAAATAAAATCCTAAATTTAGGAAATTTTGATAGCTAATTTAAATATTACATATATTATTTTGAAACTATAAAAATAAGAAAATGTTTTTCTAAAAATATGTACGCTCGTACATATTCGCACTCGTCGAGCAATTACGAAAAATAAAACGTCGTACGCGACGTACAATACTACTACGCGACGTACAATACAAAATTTTAAATTGGTACCAAAAAATTATAAAAAAATATAGTAGAAATTTAAGGATTTTACAACCTATATGCCTTTGTGTGTACCATATCATATATTAATAGATAATGTAGGTGTGGTTTTCATATAGATAACCTATATGTTATAAATTCTTATTTTAGATTATATTAATATTGTAATTGTGTATTATTTTAGATATAGAATAGCCTTGTGTAGGTGTGTCATAGGTTGGTTTAGACTTGGTTTAACCTATGGCCTAGTCTCTTAGCCTATGGCCTATGGTTGTGCCTGTGTGTCAGTATGGAGCCTAGATTAGACTTGTGTAGTCTAGTTAGACTTAAAATAGCCTTGTTAGACTAGTTTGACTAGTTTGACTTAGGTTTGACTTGGTTGATCTAGTTTGACTTTTAGGGTTGACCAGAGTTGACTTTGGTCTAGATTGACCTAGATTCATGTAGTATGCATCGTAGTGCATCTTATTACTATTCTGGACTTGTTGTGACTTGTGATGTTCTAATAGGAGCCAGACACCACTCCTCGGACAGTACTTTCGTCTTGGACATTCAGTTAGCAGGCGAGTACATTCTCTGATCTTTTCATACCTGTCTGGACTATACTCTTGCTCTAGATTACTTTACATGATGCTGACACGTATTTTCATGGATTGGTACTATATGGATCCTTTCCTGAGATGTTATCCCTCTACGGGTGCATCGGGTATTTCATGTTCATGTAATTTATCATGTGCATTAGGTACTTCTTGTACTCGTACTAGTTCATATTATTACCATGTTCTCATGTGCTTATCATGTGTCTCATGTACTACTCATTACATGAGTTCATGTATCTTAGCTGTATTTATGTGCCTATAACGTAACTTGAATGGATCCTTGTGTATTGATTGGGGCAGGGTGAGTAGAATTGGTTATGTGGACACTATCCCAGTAGGTATTCATGTGCTTCTTAGTTGTATTCATGTGCTCCTAAGCCGTTTACATAACCATATTGTACTCTAAATCACATAGCCACTTACAGTCTTTACTATCATGTATTTACTTTTAGTTTCAAAATATCTCTTGTTTTACTTGTACTTCTTTTCAGCACTTCCTGTATTTACTCTATTGCATGATTTCATACTCCTAACTTGCTATGAACTGTTTGAGAGATATGTGCTTGTTTCCGTCCTGATTGGACATGTTGACAATTTTACAGAGGACGAGGAGGAGGCCTGCCTAGATACTTACTATGGGACAGCCTTAGAGGACACTTGCGATCCGGACTTCCAGTCGGACCCCTTAGCAGTAGAGACTGTTGCTCCATAGTTAGTTTATCTTATTTCATAGTATTTGATCAGTTGAGTTGTATATACATTTGGGATCTGTATTATGTCTGGATGTTGTGGAGTTTGTCTTAGACACTTAGCTCTCTCTTTATCTGTATTTTCCTGTGGTTTGGATCTTGCATCTTATTATCTATCTTTCATGTTCTACCTTAGTTGTGATTGAGATATATTCTGTTATGTCACCCCCATTCGGGGAGTATAACTGTTTATTATCTATAAGTGTTAGATGTTGTGACCTAGGACAGCGTTCTACCGCCGACACTGCGGCGTAGGCTGGACGTACCCACGTCTCGTGCCCTTACTCTAGGGTGCGGGTCGTGACACTGTCTCGATATAAATGCAAGTCAATTCAGATGTTTACCTACGATATTTTGGACACTGCTCAACGATGGATATCTACTCTGTTCAAGACCGAAGCTGTTTGCCACTCAGAATGTATTTCCTTCAAAGCAAAATAATTTTTCATTTTATTGAGTCTAGGAATATATTGTACACCAAGTCGTACTGCAAATAGGCTATCCTAAAATCGTTTTTGAAAACTGACCTATCTTTTTTAATATGACCTATGTTTTTGAAAAACATCATTTTTACAAAAAGCTTCTGAAAGACTTTTCAAAAAGCCAAAATTATTTTTCTCAAAATCAACTGGCAGAACCCTAGCAGAACTCGGCCAGAGTTCGGCCAGAGTTTGGCCAGATTTCGGCCAAGTTGAACGTTATGTGAACGTTTGATTTTGAACTTGGTCTCCCTTTAGTTGCGGTTCGTTACAAAGAGTTCTGTCCGAATTCTATCCAAATTCTGTCAGGGTTCTGCCTTTGGAAAAACTATAAATAGAGAAGAATTTTGGTCATTTCAAATCACCAATTCACTTTCAATCTCTTCTCTTCTAAAGTTTACATTTCTTCCAAAGAGTTCTAAAAAGCTTCCATTTTCAAATCCCAAGCCAGTTACAATCCTCTAGTCAATTTGCCAGTACGTTGCGGTCTAGAAGTTTCAGAGCGATTGTAATCAGATGGTTGATTGAAGATACAACTCTTTACAATTTACGTTGGTCGAGTTCTTCGTATCAAAGCTCGCGTCTGTAGAAGTTACAAGGACTTCGTATGAAAGCTTACGAGATTTTTCAATAGTGGATTCAACTGGAAGCTAGAGTTCTTTCGACTGAACTAGTCCTCACAAGAGAGAAACCAGTGTAAATCTCGGTGTTTGCATTTGCCTTCTGATCACCTTTTTATTATTGTCATTTATTTTATGATTATTATTATATCTGTGATCTAACTGCTAACGAGTTTTTAATTAGCAATATTCTGCTGCCTACTCTATTCACCCCCCCTCTAGAGTATTATGCTTTACGATTTCGTTTCTACAATTGATATCAGAGCAGGTTATACAGGTACAGCAAGGTATAATTGCAGTTATATTTAATTATTATATAGATCATAGCATTACACATGGCAACTGTAAAATTCACAAGTGAAGGCCAAGCCACAAATAGACCTCCACTGTTTGACGGCACAAATTACACTTATTAAAAAACACGTATGAGTTTCTTTCTAAAATTTCTTGATTTTAACTTATGGTCTGTAGTTATTGATGGCTATAAAAAGCCTCCTCGTATTAATATTGATGGAGTTTTAGTTAAAAAACTCCATGACAAATATACAAAGGATGAAAAGAAAAAATGCCTATCTTGACGCACGTGCTATTAACGCTCTATTTTGTGTTTTAGACAGAACTGAATTCAACAGGGTGTCTACCTGCACAACATCAAACGAAGTATGGAAACTTTTCCAAGTAACCTACGAAGGAACAACACAAGTCAAGGAGTCAAAGATCAGCAGACTTACTCAGGAGTACGAGACGTTCAAAATGAAGCCAAGTGAATCAGTCACTCAGATGTTTACAAGATTCTTGGATATTGTAAATCCTTTGTCTTCAGTAGGCAAGGTTACAGTAACTATGAGAAGATTCACAAACTTCTACGAGCCCTTACAAAGAACTGGATTCCAAAGGCTACAGCAATCATTGAAGGAAAACGACCTCTCAACAATGTCTCTGGAAACACTCATGGGTAATCTACTCACTCACGAGTTAGAACTTCAAGAGTTTGAAGATGCTACACCAAAGAAAAAGTCGATCGCTCTCAAGGCTCAACATAAAAGAACTGTCGAAGGCGACTCTGATGACAGTGACTCCGACTCTGAAGATCAAGCTCTTTTGGGAAGAAAATTCAAGAAGTTCATGAGATTTAACAAGAGAACAAAAGACAGCAACAACAACAACGAGGAAGATAATAATTGCTATGGATGCAAGAAGAAAGGACACATTAAGAAAGTGTAAACCCCCTAAATTTCTACTACAATTTTAAATTTTTTATGGTTTTTTATTGATATTTAAATTTTACTTTATATTTGTACGTCTCGATGTCGTACTGTACGTCGCGCGCAAAATTTTGTTTTTTCGTACTTACTCGTCGAGTGCGAATATGTGCGAGGTACATATTTTTAGAAAAAATAGTTTGGATTTATTTATCGAAAATAGTTTCAAAGTATATATATAGAATTTCGAGTTTATTATTTATAAAAAGCCTTACATGTTTGCAGTAAAATAATAAATATTATTATTATAAAATGGTATATTAGAAAAGCAAGTTTTATATTTTAAAATTATTTATCAGTATATATATGTAATTTTCGAAATTAATTAATAGCATATTTTAATAGATATGAAAAAGATATTTTTAATCTTGTTTAATTTAATAGTTTATTAATTTGGATAATTTAAATTTGGGAAAGGTTTTGCTTTAAATATACTTTTAAATATAGAAGATATCCATATTTGATTTGGATTCGTTCCAATTATTTTTTAAACTATCTAAATATAATATAATACAATCTATTGGAGTTTTAAAACAATTATATCCCTATCCAACTGGGAATTTTCACCTCCTATATAAGGAGAGGTACTCATCCATATTTTTTTCGCATAACAAATTCCTCCACCATCCACAATGGTGCTGTGCATCATTTCCGTGCAACCCAAGCCTCGTGTATCGTGTCTGTGCCCACATAAATCTTATTCCAGTAGTACAGTTATCCGCGTCGTGTCGGACAGCCCCCGACACGACGACATGAAATATAACCATACGCCATCCCTATCATCTCGGACACCGCCGTCATCACAGCCCCGTACCACCTATCCTCGCCCGTCTCCTCTCGGACCGTCGTCCCCAAAACTCAACCACCACATTCTCGACCACCCCAATAGAACCAACCACCACTGCTATTGCCATCACTCCAACTCCCCATCTCTGTCGTGTCGCAACGACCGTACAACCACCCGCACCATCCCGTCGTCACCGCCCCGGCCATCTACGGCCAGCGGGCGCTCCCAAACCCAAACACCGGTAACAACGACAAGAGAAAAGGAAGAAGAAGAAGATCAAGAAATCCCAAAAATCTACTCACCTTCCTCGGCGAAACCCTAAACGCCGGACAGCCCCTTCGTCCGCGGCCTTCCTCCTCGCCAATGGTGGTGTCCTTCCCCGTCCAGCTCGCCGTACTGCCGAACTCCCCACATCCATCGTGTGTCGTACTTCTGGAGCCCCCTCCGTCGCGCTCCGCCCACCGGCGCCGACAACCGAGGTTCCTCCGCCTTGGTCGACTCCCCCGCAGCACATGCAGCCTCTCGCAAGCCTTGACGCCGCACCAGCTCAGATCTCGTCGACCTGAGCAGCCGCCACGCCCTCTCCGGCGGAAGCTCCCAGTGCACCGGCCACCGGCGCCCATCTGCCCGACTCTGCTATTTTCGCTCCAGATCCGGCGTCGTGCCGCCTCCAGCGCGTCGCCTAAACAACGACGTCGATCTCCCCCTTGCTCGGCCGGATCTCCCCTCCGTGCACTGACAAGTACCGCCGCCGTCGTCGAACTTCGCCGCCGCTCGACTTCCCTCTCCGCTAGTGGAGCACGGCCCAGCTCCGCGGTCTCCGCCCAGCCCGACGACTCTGCCGCTCCCTTTCTCGGTAAACCCCCATCTCTCCTTCTTCTTCTCTCACGCTCTTCCTCTCTCTCTCTCTCTCTCTCTCGCACAGTAAAGTGTTGGGGGGAAGCAGTATATTAATGGTTTGGAATATTATTATATAGATTATTATCATTAGTATTACTACTTTGGTATCATTACTTTACCAAAATTATTATTATTATTATTATTTTTATTGTTATTATTATTATTATTATCATTATTTTTATTTATTATTATCATTATTATTATCAATTATTATTATTACTATTAATTTTTTTGATTATTATTATTATTATGATTATTAAATATCATTAGATATATAGATATTTCTATTGTATTTATAGTAAATATTTACCTAAAATATGTTGACCAACAAATATGTAGCCTCTTATAAAATAATTTATAGTATTCCTTTTATAAAAAAAAATTGTATCTAATTAATGAAGATATAGTTTTTGTAACCATAACTTTTATTTTGATAAACTTAGAGTTTGTAGCCTAAAAATGATTTTCGATTTTTCAAAGTATGTATTTTATTTAAAAACTATTTAACAAACAAAATATTTTCTTTCAAGTGTTATAAATACTTTCTAAAAATTAGTATACGTATTTACCTCCTCAAATTCTCCTTGATTATCACCATTGATCCTGACTGATCATGCATTTCTATTTCTTGTGAATTTTGGACCCTTGCACATCGACCCCGACCATTGGACAGAACAGGACTTGTTGGATCATTGCACCACACCAGGCGTAACACCAGGCAAGACACATTGCCTTTTCTGTTTAAATTTTCTGCTCAATATCATGCATGATTGTGTTTAATTTCAAGATTGTTTCTTTCTAAATTATATGTAGATACAAATTACTATATTTTATAAAATTGGCTTAGAGTTAAGGGACTACCATCAAATTTAGTTTGTCTCATTGACTTGCCACGATTGTACACGAGTTGTGTGTGAGAGTTGTGCGTATCATATAGAGGTCACTTGCGTGTGGGCTGATCCTCCGTGCGCATGCGTAGGAATAACTGTCAATAGATGCATGATTAGAAGACTTGACAGTTATCTATATTAAAACAGTGTGGTGGAAACGACACGTGTTTGTGTGTCATGGTTACGGCACACGTATAGTATCATTGGGGGGAGGGGACAGCTACTAGCGTAGGGGCTACTTTTATTTTACACATTTGGAAGATAGTGTCTCGGATGAGCGCTACGTGTTACCCGGCCGATAGCGTCTCGGATGAGCGCTACTTGTTGGCCACTCTTTATTACATACTTGAGACAGCCCCTGTGTAGAACGTTGTCCTCTAAATTGAATTACACATAAAATGGTTAGAAACCTTTACTCATGCATACTTTTCTGTTGAGCTTTATTAATCAGTTTATCGGCATGATATTATGTGTCTTGTTACGTCCCTCTGATGACCTGGTGATCTCTCCAGGTGTGTGTTTTCATGATTTCTTGCAGGTGCTCTAGCTAAAGCCATTTCTTTCTTCGTGATGACTGCTTTGGACTTGTCATTGCTTCGCTCGACCAATCACTTTCTTTGTATATTTTTTCTCTATTTAAATTAGTTGGTAGTGGATTTTGTCTCCGTCCAACATATTGTATCAAGACGACTCTTTATCATTATATGATATCTTTTATTCATTTATTATTGTGTGAATGAGATTAGTTTAGGTTCTATTGCATTTTACAGCTTATGTATTCATACAAGGTATCCATATATTGGAGTATACTTCGTATGAATACAGCTGGCATGTCTACGTTCCTAGTCCTACGTATAATGGGACTGGGGTGTTACATGTTTTTATGGTGGCCCATGCAGGTCCAGTTTATCACTTTGGTTACTTTATCGTACCGATGTGAGCCTGCAACATAGGATTAGAGTCTAGGATCTCATCCACCCACTTGACATCCTTTCTTGACTTCAAATTCTGAACTCTCGTTCGACCTCCTTGGTTTGCATCTTGCTTGACTCCTTCTACCGTAAATTCTTAGTTTCGTGCTTAGTGATAACTAGGAAGATGACTACACTATTTTATGCTCATAGGTTAAACACATGGTTAGGTGGATTGCATTAACAATTAATGTGCATTGAGATTTTATTTTTAGTTATAAAGGCAATTATTTTCCTAGAAATAAGATATTAAGGATTAGTTTATCCGAAGTTGGGTAGTAGCATATTACCGTTTCCAAAAGGTAGTTGGAATTTTATTTTGATATTACAAGATGATATACACAAGAGGATATCTAGAACAAGAAAATAAATTAATTTGATTTACGTTTTGATTTTTGAAGGCCATTGAGCATTTATGATTTATCGAGTTATAGCTATACATCTTTTGGAAGGATATAAATTTGATTTGGAAAAGAATCTTAAAAATTTTAAATATGGAATTATGATTTATGATTGACCAAAAATTTGAGGATGATTGGTAAATGTTGGTAAAATGTTTTTTTTTAATTATGTCATATGATCTATGATTTATAGAGTTATTTAAATTTTGAGTTTAAGGCCTTTTATTATGGATATTTAAATTTTGGTAAAAAGCATGTTCATTTTGCGATATACAAGGACTATTTTGAGATTGATTAGAGATTTCAATTAAAGATAATTGGTAATGGTGGCGGAGTATCTTGAAAATTTTATTGAGAACTTCGGGGAACTTGAAATTTAGATTAGATCTTATTGGTAGAAGACCAAGAAGCAAAAAAGGTCACCCTAGTGAGATAGAAGTATTCTACATTAGATAGTCATGCCACATATGATTATGATATTGCATATACACAAGTATAGTTAGTCATCGACCAAACCGATGAACATATTTTTTGACTTACTCGACCCTTCCTCAATTCTAGATCTTTTGTCATGACCATCTAATTATTTGAAACTTGAGAAATGATTAGATTGCTCCTTAATTATACTCCATCTAAGTGGCTATCATATCTCTAGAAATTGTATTCCTAACTTATTTTACCTTGATCTACTAGAAACCGAATTATCTTTATTTCATGCTTTAACTTGGTAATTTATTTTTAATCATTATCTCATGAACTCCCACTTTCTATTTAATTTCTTTTGTGTGTCTTTTATCGTGACTTGGATATTTGGAGCACAACACTAGTTTTTTCCATCAAATTCTATATGTAAGACGTAGACGACTCCACCTTCATGTAGGTATATCACGTGCCACTAAAACGCGTCTCCTTGTACTCTATTTTCTTGATATGACTTTCTAGTCAAATGACTAAACCATAACCTCTACCATGACACCAAAATACTTTTCGACTTCAATTAAAGGTCCAACCTTGACCCTATTCTTTCGACCCAATAGGTGATGGTGTTCTAGTTGATTTATTAAATGTTTAACCTTGTGCCTTAACTTGATTGCTTAACTCATTATCCTATCACACTACTAGTTTAACTCTTGTAAGTTGGGTAGAATACCTCACGACCTAACCAACATTTTGTGGACCACATTGATAGGTACACTTGGACCATAGAATTCAGTGGACCCTAACTTATCTAGTCAACCAAGCCGGATGTATAGGCCCAAACTTTGGGCAAGACTTGATTTTTAAAGAATCTTGGACTATTTAATTCTCCTTTATCATGGTTCCTTACTTATACTTTGACTATTATTAATGCTAACTTAGCATAAATTTTGCAAGCTTATTTTCTTATCAAGCTTGATCATGACGTATCTTATTGGGTCGCTCCCACTAACATACTGTCTAATCAGAACCGGTGCATGATGGTCTGATCAACCTATTGCACTTTGGTTCGCTTTTTCGTATATCATTCTACGTAGATGGAAACATAGTTAAACTTGCCCCTAGAGTCTCATCTGCGACAGCCTTGACAACTCTACTTGAAATTATTCCATCGTCATTGAACCATAAATTAGTATTCGAAACATATTTTTGAACTCTTGTTGGCTTCATATTTCACCTATCTTAAGTTCCGCATCCTTCTCTCGACCCAAGATCCAACTTTCGCGACCTCCTTGGAATTTGAGATTGATTTAACACTAAACCTAGGCGACTATATCCTCTAAAAACTTGCTTGCTCTACTCGATTCTATATCTCTTTATTCGTGTCTTATCACCATTTAACTTAACCCTTAAATCTTTCTTATTTCTTAGTGTTAACTAGCAACACTCTTTCAAAACCCTATCCTTGAGTTAATTCCATAGATTCAAAACCCAAGACATTCTAATTGCATGATCATCGTTCGTTACCTTGTCCACTATTTAATCGCAAACTTTTTTCTATCCTCTACCTTACCTACTCCTAAATTTCGAGGACGAAATTCTTTTAAGTTGGGTAGGATATAAACCCCCTAAATTTCTACTACAATTTTAATTTTTTTATGGTTATTTATTGATATTTAAATTTTACTTTATATTTGTACGTCTCGATGTCGTACTGTACGTCGCGCGTAAATATTTTTTTTTTCGTACTTACTCGTCGAATGCGAATATGTGTGAGGTACATATTTTTAGAAAAAAATAGTTTGGATTTATTTATCGAAAATAGTTTCAAAGTATATATATAGAATTTCGAGTTTATTATTTATAAAAAGCCTTACATGTTTGCAGTAAAATAATAAATATTATTATTATAAAATGGTATATTAGAAAAGCAAGTTTTATATTTTAAAATTATTTATCAGTATATATATGTAATTTTCGAAATTAATTAATAGCATATTTTAAAAGATATGAAAAAGATATTTTTAATCTTGTTTAATTTAATAGTTTATTAATTTGGATAATTTAAAATTGGAAAAGGTTTTGTTTTAAATATACTTTTAAATATAGGAGATATCCATATTTGATTTGGATTCGTTCCAATTATTTTTTAAACTATCTAAATATAATATAATACTATCTATTGGGGTTTTAAACCAATTATATCCCTATCCAACTGGGAATTCCCACCTCCTATATAAGGAGAGGTACTCATCCATATTTTTTTCGCATAACAAATTCCTCCACCATCCACAACGGTGCTGTGCATCGTGTCCGTGCAACCCAAGCCTCGTGTATCGTGTCTGTGCCCTCATAAATCTTATTCCAGTAGTACAGTTATTCGCGTCGTATCGGACAGCCCCCGACACGACGACATGAAATATAACCATACGCCCTCCTTGTCATCTTGGACACCGCCGTCATCACAGCCCCGTACCACATATCCTCGCCCGTCTCCTCTCGGACCGTCGTCCCCAAAACTCAACCACCACATTCTCGACCACCCCAACAGAACCAACCACCACTGCTACTGCCATCACCCCGACTCCCCATCTCTGTCTTGCCGCGACGATCGCACAACCACCCGCACCATCCCGTCGTCACCGTCCCGGCCATCTCCGTCCAACGGGCGCCCCCAAACCCAAACACCGGTAACAACGACAAGAGACAATGAAGAAGAAGAAGATCAAGAAATCCCGAAAATCTACTCACCTACCTCGGCGAAACCCTAAATGCCGGACAGCCCCTTCGTCCGCGGTATTCCTCCTCGCCAATGGTGGTGTCCTTCCCCGTCCAGTTCGTCGCGCTGCCGAACTCCCCAATTCCGTCGCGTGTCGTACTTCTGGAGCCCCCTCCGCCGCGCTCCGTCCACCGGCGCCGACAACCGAGGTTCCTCCGCCTTGGTCGACTCTCCCGCGGCGCCTGCAGCCTCCTGCGAGCCTTGACGCCGTACCAGCTCAGATCTCGTCGACCTGAGCAGCCCTCCGCCAAGCCCTCTCCGGCGGAAGCCCCCAGTGCGCCGGCCACCGGAGCCCATATGCCCGACTCCGCCGTTTCCATACCAGATCCGTCGTCGTGCCGCCTCCAGCGTGTCGCCTAAACAACGACGTCGATCGCCCCCTTGCTCGGCCGGATCTCCCCTCCGTGCACTGACAAGTACCGCCGTCGTCGTCGAACTTCGCCGCCGCTCGACTTCCCTCTCCGCTAGTGGAGCACGGCCCAGCTCCGCGGTCTCCGCCCAGCCCGACGACTCTGCCGCTCCCTTTCTCGGTAAACCCCCATCTCTCCTTCTTCTTCTCTCACGCTCTTCCTCTCTCTCTCTCTCTCTCGCACAGTAAAGTGTTGGGGGGAAGCAGTATATTAATGGTTTGGAATATTATTATATAGATTATTATCATTAGTATTACTACTTTGGTATCATTACTTTACCAAAATTATTATTATTATTATTATTTTTATTGTTATTATTATTATTATTATCATTATTTTTATTTATTATTATCATTATTATTATCAATTATTATTATTACTATTAATTTTTTTGATTATTATTATTATTATGATTATTAAATATCATTAGATATATAGATATTTCTATTGTATTTATAGTAAATATTTACCTAAAATATGTTGACCAACAAATATGTAGCCTCTTATAAAATAATTTATAGTATTCCTTTTATAAAAAAAAATTGTATCTAATTAATGAAGATATAGTTTTTGTAACCATAACTTTTATTTTGATAAACTTAGAGTTTGTAGCCTAAAAATGATTTTCGATTTTTCAAAGTATGTATTTTATTTAAAAACTATTTAACAAACAAAATATTTTCTTTCAAGTGTTATAAATACTTTCTAAAAATTAGTATACGTATTTACCTCCTCAAATTCTCCTTGATTATCACCATTGATCCTGACTGATCATGCATTTCTATTTCTTGTGAATTTTGGACCCTTGCACATCGACCCCGACCATTGGACAGAACAGGACTTGTTGGATCATTGCACCACACCAGGCGTAACACCAGGCAAGACACATTGCCTTTTCTGTTTAAATTTTCTGCTCAATATCATGCATGATTGTGTTTAATTTCAAGATTGTTTCTTTCTAAATTATATGTAGATACAAATTACTATATTTTATAAAATTGGCTTAGAGTTAAGGGACTACCATCAAATTTAGTGTGTCTCATTGACTTGCCACGATTGTACACGAGTTGTGTATGAGAGTTGTGAGTATCATATAGCGGTCACTTGCGTGTGGGCTGATCCCCCGTGCGCATGCGTAGGAATAACTGTCAATAGATGCATGATTAGAAGACTTGACATTTATCTATATTAAAATAGTATGGTGGAAACGACACGTGTTTGTGTGTCATGCTTACGGCACACGTATAGTATCATTGGGGGGAGGGGACAGCTACTAGCGTAGGGGCTACTTTTATTTTACACATTTGGGAGATAGTGTCTCGGATGAGCGCTACGTGTTACCCGGCCGATAGTGTCTCGGATGAGCGCTACTTGTTGGCCACTCTTTATTACATGCTTGAGACAGCCCCTGCGTAGAACGTTGTCCTCTAAATTGAATTACACATAGAATGGTTAGGAACCTTTACTCATGCATACTTTTCTGTTGAGCTTTATTAATCAGTTTATCGGCATGATATTATGTGTCTTGTTACGTCCCTCTGAGGACCTGGTGATCTCTCCAGGTGTGTGTTTTCGTAATTTCTTGCAGGTGCTCTAGCTAAGGCCATTCCTTCCTTCGTGATGACTGCTTTGGACTTGTCATTGCTTCGCTCGACCAATCACTTTCTTTGTATATTTCTTCTCTATTTAAATTAGTTGGTAGTGGACTTTGTCTCCGCCTAACATATTGTATCAAGACGACTCTTTATCATTATATGATATCTTTTATTCATTTATTATTGTGTGGATGAGATTAGTTATGGTTCTACTGTATTTTACAGCTTATGTATTCATACAAGGTATCCATATATTGGAGTATAGTTCGTATGAATACAGCTGGCATGTCTACGTTCCTAGTCCTACGTATAATGGGACTGGGGCGTTACAGAAAGATTGTCCAACAACATCATCATCAAAGAAAAGCAGCAAATATGACAACGGCTACCTGAAGAAATCTACATCAAGGAAGTATGCCAACACAAGCTTATGGCATGAAAGTGAGGCCAGCGACTCAGAAGACGAACAATCAGATGACGCTGCAAATGTATGCTTGATGGCTTGCGATCAGGTAATCATTAATCCTCTATTTGATCCTTATGATAATTTCACCTTCGAGCAACTAGGAGAGGCTTTCAGTGACCTGCTAAATGATTACAGAAAACTGTGTAGTAAATATGAAACGCCTAAGAAGGTACTCAATAGTACAAAGGTGAACTAGGAAGACTTACCGACCAACTAGATCATGTTAGAAATAAAGACTCTTCAAATGAGTCTGGTGAGCTTTCTTCTATTAAGTTGTTACACGAGACTGTTAAGCTATCCGAAGAAAAAGATCAAACTATCATCCAGTTAAAGGAAGACCTATCTAAGGAGAAAAAGAGTCTCCAGTGTGCACAGGTCAGATTAGAATCACTCACATCTGACTATACTAGATTATGTGACACGTCAAAAAAGTTGAAAATTAGTTTAGGAAAATGGCCTGAAGTTGCTGCTTCCTATTCTAACAAGTGTCAATTACCGAATCATCGGAGCACGCCCAACACTGTCAGACCAAACCATACCAAAACTATGCCCAAGAAGACTAATAGGCATGTATTCTTCTATACTAGAAAACCAAAACCTACCAATCATGCACCTCACACTACTTTCAACACTCAACATGCTAAATGTCATTATTGTGGCCTCATTGGTCATATATCTTCTGCATGTAGAATCAGAAAGTTAGTAGATTTAAATGTTTATGCATGGATACCAAAAACTAACCAGTCAGGATCCTATAAGAAACGGGTACCAAGAGTTTCATCTACAAATTATTTTGTAGGTGGGATGCCTTTCACATGCTAGGAGCAAATGGATCCTCGACAGCGGTTGCTCACTACACATGACAGATGATGCTTCACTATTCGCAATACTGTCGAAGAAGAATAAAGAAGGATACGTCTCATTCGGTAATAATTTAGAGGGTACATAATCGGTATCGGTGACATTGGTAAGGCTCCCTATCCAGTAATTAAAGATGTGTGTCTAGTTACCGAGTTAAAACGTAATCTACTCAGCATAAGCCATTTAGCTGATCACGGTTATGGTATTAACTTCGTCAAAGATAAATGTACTATAGTTGATAGTTCAACTGGTAATATTATATTTGAAGGTATTAGGGAAGACAACATATATGTTTTCTATTTGTTGGAAGATGCTAACAAAGCAGGTAGATGTTTGATGGCCAAATGCATCGAGAGTCAACTATGGCATATAAGACTCGGCCATGCAAACATGGATACAATTTCAAGACTATCTACAAAGAAGTTGGTACGCGGCTTACCGAACATTTCTTTCAAGAAGGATACGGTATGTATTGAATATGAAAAAAATAAAGCTACCAAATCTGTATTTAAATCTAAGAACGCTGTAAGTACCACTAGACCTTTACAACTGTTGTATATGGACTTATTTGGACCCAGTAGAATTGCTAGTCTAGGTGGTAAGTTATATGTATTTGTCATTATAGATGATTTCTCTAGATATACATGGGTTTATTTTCTTGCATGCAAGAACGATGCTTTATCAGAATTCGTCACCTTTTGCAAAAAAGTACAGAATAAAAAAGGGTTCATGATTACTCGCATTCGTAGTGGTTATGACAGCGAATTTGAGAATGCAGAATTCAAGCAATTTTGTGACACACGCGGTTATTTGCATGAATTCTCTTGCCCTAGTACTCTGTAACAAAATGAAGTTGTGGAACGTAAGAACAGAACTCTATCTGAAATGGCTAGAGTAATGTTAAACCAGTTTAGTCTACCTAGATACTTTTGGACTGAAGCTGTCAATACAGCATGCTATATTCTCAATAGGGTTCTAATTCGACCTATATCGAAGAAGACTCCCTACGAACTATGGTTTGATAGAACACCAAATGTTTCATATTTTAAGATTTTTGGTTGTAAATATTTTATTCTTAATACTAAAGATAATTTGAGTAAATTTGATGAAAAGGCCGATGAAGGTATATTTTTAGGTTATGCAGCAAAGAGCAAAGGATACAGAATCTTTAATAAAAGAACCATGATCATCGAAGAATCAATCAATATCAAGTTTGATGAGCTAAATCAACACTTAGACGATGATGACAATAAAGACATAATCACACCAAGTACAGCTACTGCAAAACCTTCACACAGAGATGCAGAACCATCACATCAAGCATCAGATGAACCTTCAAGCAAAAAAGCTAGAACTAGCAATCCTGAGACTACACCAAAAGAGATGAGATTCTTGGCTGATCATCCAAAGGACTTGGTAATTGGTGAGATTACCAAGGATGTAAGTACTCGTTCCTCTAATAAAGATATAGCTTCTTGTGTTGCTTTTGTTTCACAGTTTGAACCCAAAAATATTGAAAAAGCATGTAGTGATAATTTTCGGTTAGATGCTATGCAAGAGGAATTAAACCAATTCGAACGGAATCAAGTTTTAGAACTTTTTCCCAAGTCCATTGATCATCCGATCATTGGCACCCGATGGGTATTCTGAAACAAACTGAACGAGAATGGTTTACTGACTCGTAATAAGGCTTGACTCGTAGCTCAAGGATACAATCAAGAAGAAGGAATCGACTACGATGAGACTTATACCCCAGTTGTGAGATTAGAATCTATTCGCATGTTATGTGCATTTGTATGTTTTCATAATTTTAAGTTATTTCAAATGGATGTCAAAAATGCATTTTTAAATGGTTTTATAAAAGAAAAAGTTTATGTAGCTCAACCTCCCGGTTTTACTGATTTTAAATTTCCTGAATATGTTTTCAAGTTGAAGAAAGCCTTATACAGTTTGAAACAAGCCCCTCGTGCTTGGTACGATCGTCTAAGCTCTTTTCTACTTGATAATGGGTTTTCAAAGGGAAAGGTTGACACTACATTGTTTAAAAAATCTTTGAATAACAATATTCTTTTGATTCAAGTCTATGTAGATAATATTATTTTTGGATCTACTGATGAATCTCTTTGTCAAGAATTTTCAAAGTGCATGCAGAATGAGTTTGAGATGAGCATGATAGGAGAGCTGAAATTCTTTCTCGGACTGCAAATCAAACAAACCAACAATGGGACGTTCATAAATCAAGCAAAGTACACATAGGATCTATTAAAGAAGTTTGACCCAGAAGCCGTCAAGCCACTTAGCACTCCAATGGCGACTTTAACCAAGCTTGATATTGATGAACAAGGCAAACCTGTCGACATACGTAAGTATCGAGGTATGATCGGTAGCTTACTGTATTTAACTGCTAGTCGACCATACATTATGTTTAGTCTTTGCTTATGTGCACGTTTTCAAGCTAATCCTAAGGAATCACATATGTGCGCAGTTAAGCGTATCTTTCGATACCTTAACGGCACTTCTTTTGTCGGCTTATGGTATCCCAAAACCACGTCATTTGACCTAACCGATTATTCTGATGCTGATTTTGCCGGATGCAAAGTAGATAGAAAAAGCACTAGCGGCACATATCATTTCCTGGAAAAAGCTCTAGTCTCTTGGTTTAGTAAAAAGCAAAATTTTATTGTATTATCAACAACCGAGGCTGAGTATATCACCGTAGGACGTTGTTATGCATAAATTTTATGGATGAAGCAAACTTTAGAAGACTATGGATTGCATTTTACACACATACCCATTTTCTGTGACAACACTAGTTCTATTAATTTGACTAAGAATCCAGTATGTCACTCTCGTACTAAACATATCGAGATTAGACATCACTTTCTTAGAGATCATCAACAAAATGGAGATATAGACCTTGTATACATAGACACACAGAATCAATTAGCTGACATACTCATAAAACCTCTAGCGGAAGATCGTTTCAATTATTTACGTCGAGGATTAAAAATTTAGATGTCAATAATATTAATTAATTATATTTTATTAATTAATATTCGATTCTCAATAACTATTTTTGAGACAAGCCTAAAAAGAGTCTGTCTGTCACCACGACTACGGTCGAAGCGAAGCAGTATTTAAGAGTTCCCCGGTGAACCTCCGTTAGATGGGACAGTACTCCTATAGCTAATCTCAGACAGATGCTGAGTAAAGAATATTAATTTATAAAATAATATTAATTTTAATATTTGAAATCTAAAATTACTAAACTCTGAATTAAACATTTGAAACGAATTGATGAAAAAGATGTGGCCCTATAATTTTTTAATATATATATATATATAGCCAGGCAACCCTTGGCGAATTCGGCCCGAGTTCGGTCCGAATTCGGGCAGAGTTCGACAGGGTATATATATGTACCAGCCAGAACCCGAGGCCGCCTCTTCTTCATTCTTCCAAACCTCATCAAAACAGCTGCAGCCGTGCCCCAAAAACCCTAGCTCTTCTCCACCTTCATTCTTCCAATCCATATGGAGATCTTCGTCCAAAATTTAGATTCTTGCAGAGAATCTCGCTCTCTCCAGCATACCTGATTATCGGAAGGTATAATTTCTTCTCTCCTCCACTTTCCAATTATTAGGGTTTTTAGTTTTTGGGAAAAAAATGCCTAAGGGATTCATTCCTTTCGAGATGAAGAAGACCCATGCCAGTAAAGAGTCATCGTCTTCGAATCCGCATACGAATTCCCTCTTTTTTCGGTCCAATTAGATGACGGTGCATCGGACGAGTTTTATTTCAAAACTCCCGACCAAGCCCTACTTTGGTATGTCGATTTCATTATGTATACTATTTGTACCAGATCTCCGATCAAATGGACTGTCTTTTTTGACCACTGTCCTTACTTTGAGGCATTAGGGTTACAACACTTTGCTACTTTACAATTCCCTATAGCTACTAATACCATTAGACTATTTTACTGTAATTTTGTGTTAGACACTTTTACCGCGAGAACACGTGTCAGACGGATAGATATCGAGTTTACTGATAAAACACTAGCAAAAATTCTTGGTATTTCAAACGAAGGTGCCCCGCTCGATGACATCACTGATTTCGATTTCTCCGATGGTACGCCTCTTGTTAGTTTCAAGAATGAGCTTTGTGCGCCCGCACGTGCTCGTCCTGGAAAGTTCAAGGCCAATAACTTGAACTTTTTAACTACGAATTACATCGCATCATCTATTCCACTTTACTTCCAAAATCTACTTCAAAAGATGATGTCACTGTACTTGAACTTTCTACTTTATATCACATTCTTAAGGGGATTCCTTTCTCTGCCCCTAAGACTATCATTCAGATGATGGGTAGATGTCGCGGAAGAGACCGCAACCTCTCTTATGCGATGATCATCCCACGCATCTTTTAGAGATTCGATATTGACTTATCCACTTATGCTCTGGACCCTGAGCCCAAGTTCCTCAAACTCTCTCGTCGTAGCATTACCACTGTTCCTCCACCTACTGTACCTGCTCCTCCTGCACCTACTCCCACAGCACCTGGTCCTCCTCAGTCTTACCCTATAACCTTTGAGGGTATTTATCAGCATCTATCAGATCTGCAGTCATTTTATATTGACACTTCTAGGGAACATGAGTTCCGTGACGTGACTCGGTTCCAGGCTATTGCCAACTCCTTCGCCGATCTGAGATTTGCACAGACGGGTCACTCTGCTAGCTCTCTACCTCGAGACCTATCTGTTTCTGGCTACGGTATTGATGATGAGGCGGTCCACTCACTGTTCCAGCCAGGGAATGTCTACGATTGGTATCGTACTTCTGGTGCCACTCCTCATACTTCTGGAGCCGACACTTCTGGAGCTGGTCCATCTGGACATGTTGGCATTGCAGCCGATGATGATGAAGATGAGGATGATGATTTTTGAGATGTTATTGTTTGAGACTGTCTATTTTGTCTTATGTTTACTTGAAAATGCTCCGACATTCCAAGAATTATCAGTACTCTTTATTTTAGTTATGATTTGTGACTTACATAGACATATGTTTTTATGCTTCAGTTTGGCATTTGACTCACATTAGTTTATTATTCAGCACTTTATTTGTTTCAGCTTTATTCTAGCATTATCTTTCTTATGCTTCTATTTTAACTGCCTGAGACAACTACCATGCATGTGTTGTTTATCTCTTATTTTTTTGTGTTTCTTCACTGCTTGTTACTTATGCAATTTTTGCGGGAGAGCTTTCTCTTTTGTAATTATTTTGCTAAGTGACAACGGGAGAGAAATAAGATCTAACATCTTTCTGAATACAGGTTATGAACAATTTTATTTTTTCTCTGTAACTGCGGTATATATATTTTTTGAATTGATCCAAACCAAGATGTTATATCGACAAGGTTTGTCAATTATCAAAATGAGGGAGATTGTTGGCCCATTAGTCATGGTCAAACCTGATTTTAATAATTGATCAAACTCTATCTCGATATAAATGCAAGTCAATTCAGATGTTTACCTACGACGTTTTGGATACTGCTCAACGATGGATATCTACTTTATTCAAGACCGAAGCTGTTTGCCACTTAAAATATATTTCCTTCAAAGCAATGTAATTTTTATTTTATTTAGTCAAGGAATACATTGTACACCAAGTCGTACTGGCAAATAGGCTATCCTAAAATCATTTTTGAAAACTGACCTATCTTTTTTAACATGACCTATGTTTTTGAAAACATCATTTTTACAAAAAGCTTCTAAAGGACTTTTCAAAAAGCCAAAATTATTTTTCTCAAAATCAACTGGCAGAACCCTAGCAGAACTCGGCCAGAGTTCGGTCAGATTTCGGCTAAGTTGAACGTTACGTGAACGTTTGATTTTGAACTTAGTCTTCCTTCAGTTGCGGTTTGTTACAAAGAGTTTTGTCTGAATTCTGCCCAAATTCTGTCAGAGTTCTGTCTTTGGAAAAACTATAAATAGAGAAGGATTTCGATCATTTCAAATCACCAATTCACTTTCAATCTCTTCTCTTCTAAAGCTTGCATTTCTTCCAAAGAGTTCTAAAAAGCTTCTATTTTTAAATTCCAAGCCAGTTACAATCCTCTAGTCGATTTGCCAGTATGGTGCGGTCTAGAAGTTTCAGAGCGATTGTAATCAGAGGCTTGATTGAAGATACAACTCTTCGCAATTGAAGTTGGTCGAGTTCTTCGTATCAAAGCTCGCGTCTGTAGAAGTTGCAATGACTTCGTATGAAAACTTGCGAGATTTTTCAATAATGTATTCAAGTGGAAGCTAGAGTTCTTCCGACTGGACTAGTCCTCACAAGAGGGAAACCAGTATAAATCTCGGTATTTGCGTTTGCCTTCTGATCACCTTTTTATTACTGTCATTTACTTTGTGATTATTATTATATCTGTGATCTAACTGCTAACGAGTTTTTAATTAGCAATATTACGTTGCCTACTCTATTCACCCCCGCTCTAGAGTATTCTGCTTTATACATATCACACATGTCAGGTTCCTTGTATATTCATGTTCGGGTACTAGGTTATATTTCAGGTTCATTTCATACAGTCATGTGTTTTATATATTTCAGCATGCTTGTGCTAGATTCCTGTTTTGAGATTTATTGTCTGTTCATATTTCATCTTCATATTATTTTTGTTCATTCACTACTAAAATCTGTCAAATCAGCGCCGCCACAGGACGTCGCTAAATAGGAAAAATACGTCGCTAAATTTAATTAGCGACGTTTGGACGTGGTCGCGATTTACCTAGTCGCTAAACACCATGACGTCGTAATATGTCGCTATTGCGACGACACTTAGCGACGCATGTACGTCGCTAATTCAGCGACTACCAGCGATGTAAAATGACTGCAGTTGCCGACGTCATTAGCGGCGTTTATCGAAATTTACATACGTCAATTCTGACATGGCTTGAGAAACAAATGGCGACGTTCTGTGACGTTGTTACGTCGCTATAGTGCCGACGCAAAGCGACGTTTAGCGACGTCGTATTTAGCGATGTTTAGTGACGATTAGCGACGGTGTGTATCACAGTTAGCGACGTTCCGATACTTACTTAGCGACGTTTACTTTCGTCGCTGGACGTCGCTAAACATCGCTGAACGTCGCTAAATTTGAAAAAAAATAAAAATACAGCATTTGCAGCAGCACCTAAAGCAGCATTTCCCTGGGTTCGTCGACCCCTTCGGTAGAACACTACTCAACACCGGCTGATCAGGAGGAGCATCACGAACACAAAGTATCATACAACACTGTTTGCCATTGATTGTAAAAGAACAGAACAATTATCGGAGGACTGAACTTAGACTCACAATACAAACTCGCTCGTACAAAGAAAGCCTAGGGACGAAAACCTAGGTACAGCAGACTAAGTACGATTGTTTATTTTTGATTCTGGGGGGTGACGATAGAGGCTCGGGAAAGCGACGGCCGCTCTGCCTTACTCCTTGGACGATCAGTATGCAGCCTTGGCTCGGGGAAGATCTGCTTGGCGTTGACGAAGAAAGGCACTTCTTACTCTCCTCGGGTGGCTCTCCTGGCTTCTCTCTCTCTGTGAGTATCAAGAAGAAAGGGGGGAGCTCTCTCTGTGTAGATCTCTCTCTTCTTAGTTTTTTTTTTTATTCTTTTGTTGCCGACCTCTCTTTCTCTCTTCTTCTCCTTTTTTTCGCATGGGGAGGATGCTGGCTATTTATAGGAGTGGGGTGTGATCATTAGAGTTTGCTGATGATTATCTGTTTGGAATGTCGGCGCTTCCTTCATTCTATCTGAGCCCTTGATCCTGATCATAATGAATCTCGGCCACTAATGCTGATAGCACCAAATCTCATGAGCAGTTAATGCTGACTGCTTTAAATCCTCGTGATTGATTATGCCAATATTTGATTGCTCGCCACGTGTCCTATTGGCTTGATGATAAATGATATACCCTGATCTCGGCAATTATGATAAAGGTGTCAAATATTCTTATTGGGATTCGGTTGAATCTTCAATGCCACGTGTTTTAATTGAAGGTCCTGCCAGGGCCGCATAGGATGGCCAACACTTGAACCGCAGAGAGATACTCTTCATGAGCCGCATGAGTCAATGCCTCATCGAGCCGCAGGGGACGAACTTTCCGTGAGCCGCATATGCGTAGTCTCTGCGAGCCGCAGGGGACGAACCTTCCATGAGCCGCATATACATAGTTTCTGTGGGCCGCCTGAGTTAACATGGTATTGAGCCGCATAGACCGGGCTAATGGGTGGACCGCATATGGCAGATTCCTGTTAATCATATTAGAGTGATTCCTCGCTGAGCCGCATGAAGCTGTTCTCTACCCGAGCCGCATGAGACTTTTGCCACGTGGCAATCTAGGATTTCTGACAGATCGGGTCAGAGATTGTCTTCTTTCTCCGAGGAGTCTGTCATTATGGCAGAGCCATTATGACGCTTTATGTCAGAGACGTCGCAGCCGTCGAGTCGTGTCAGAGCATTAAATGAGGCCATTACTCCCGTAGCCAGCTGTGGGGGGATCACACGTGGCGTCAATTGAGCCGCATGTTCCTGCTGAACCGCATATATGCTCGAACCGTATGAGTCTGAGGGTCTTCTTTCGGGCCGCATGGGGCAACTCCAGTTATGAGCCGCATAGGCTTGCTATCCAAAGCCGCATGGGCTATCTATGCTTTTATTCTAATATTTTCCATGCTTCTACAGGACCCCCTTCAAAGTTTTCAATTTGTAAAATTGAAACACTTTGAATAAGAAGCATGGCCCCGTTTATGCCGCATAGGATGTTCTGTTTACCTGAGCTTCCTGGCCGCATTAGCATCTCGGCCGCATAGCTCCTTCTGGCCGCATAGGCTCTTTGCCACGCGTCCTGACCTCGTGAGCAAATCTTCATTAATTGCTTTCGATTTGATTTAACGCCGTCTTTTGGGGGAGGATCCCAAGGGTCGGTTTTTGCTTTGACCGAAGCGTTCTCGCCTTTATTTTTGGAGGCGGCGCATAATCCGAGGCGTCTTTCTACTTCATGGATCGCCTATAAATAGGAGTCTTTCAGCTCTTGGGGATTTCTTTATCTCCTTTCTTTGCTTGAATTCCCTGTTGTCAGTTTTGCTCTTCGTCGTCCTCCTTCATCTATCGACCATGGCTCCTAAGAGATCTGCTGCATCGAAGGCCGCGAAGGGCAAGGCAGTTGCTGCGGCGGCGACTGCAGCGACGAATGTGGTCGCTCCTCCGTCGGCTGCTGTAGGCGTTGTCCATCCTGATGTTCACCCGCCCATCGCTGGTAAGGGGGTCACTCCGAAAAACCCTAACTGCTGCCATGGCTCTGTTGCATACTTTATGCACAAGCCACATGTACGAGATGTATCGATGTGGCCGCATAGGCACTTTGCCCATTATGGCCGCATGAGTTTGTCATATTCGATCAGTGCCGCATGTGTGTTTTCGACTTGGGCTGCATAAGCGTTGCTCACTTTTGAACCGCATGAACTTGATGGTTTGTAGCCGCAGTGGTTTATATGAGTCGGGCTTAGCCGCATGAATTTATAAACCCTTCTGAATCTGAGTCGTACGGATTTGGTTAATTCAGAGCCGCATGGGGCTATGATGCGCAGAGCCGCATGGACCTATCTGCTGATGAGCCGCATGAGGCTGTGGCAACCTTAGCCGCATAGACTTCAGTAATCTTTTCTAATACTTCTGTCTTCTTTGTTTGTCTTCTGACCTTGTTTCTTTTATCTTTTTCTAGTGAATCTGCCCGTGAATCCTGCGGGGGAACTTTTGGTTGGTTCAAATCAATTCGCTTTGGGTGTGCGTCTTGACGACCTAATTAAGCATGTATTGAATCAGTTTCCTGCTGATGAGCCTTTGGAGAGGTTGAACGCCATCGAGGATCAGACCCTTCATTACCTTCGTTCTATGATGAACACTGGGAGGCTGGATGGGAAATTCCTGAAGCCTCTATTCCTCTTTGGAGATGCTCTAATCATAGGGAACTCTCGAGTGTTAGAGATTTCCGAGAACTGGGATTTCTCTTTGGACGGGGAGTCAATCCATATTCCTTTTATGGAACGCTATTATCCCTTATCGTGGTTCAACATGGTGCTGTTGAACAGGAAGATGGTGTGCAACTTAACCCCTACTCAATCGGGGATGTTGATGGGCGACATCCATTACAATCCGAATATGCGGTCAGCGTACCCAGGTAAGGATCCCGTCCCTCGGTATATGATGGGTCTGGCCCCGGAACAGTGATCCGCCCTCTGTCTTCTTCTGCTTTTTTTTTTTTTTCACATGTGTATATTTTTATTTGGAAGGGATGTGATCCTCAATGATGTAGCCCTTTGATTTTTGGATAAATGAGCATGTTTTAACTCATCTTTTCTTTCTTGTATCGGTGTTCATAGAATCGGACTTGCTGAGGGGTTATTTGTGGACCTGTTACCCTAGGCGTACCTTGGTTTTAGGTACGGATAACAAGTTTGATCAGGATGTCCGGGACAGCCATGACAAAATGGTCATAGATGTTCTTGGTACTGGGGAAAGGAATGCCGTAGAGCAGCCGGGCTCCCGGGGCATGGTAAGATGGTAGATTTATGCCGAAAAGCTTAGCAAGGGATATTTGTGGACCTGTTACCCTAGGCGTACCTTGGTTTTAGGTATGGATAACAAGTTGGAAGGAAGCCAGTCATATTTGCTCCGAGGTTACGAGGGCGTAGCAAACATGAGGGTTTTACCGTGGAATCTTCCTACTCAGAGGTAATGCGAACATGGTAGGGGGAGACTTCACAGAAGACTTTTCTATAATCAATAGTGGTCAACAGAGAACATTTGTGGTCAACAGAGGACATTTGTGGTCAACAGAGGACGTTTGTGGTCAATAGAGGACATTTGTGGTCAACAGAGGACATTTGTGGTCAACAGAGGACATTTGTGGTCAACAGAGGACGTTTGTGGTCAACAGAGGACATTTGTGGTCAACAGAGGACGTTTGTGGTCAACAGAGGACATTTGTGGTCAACAGAGGACATTTGTGGTCAACATAGGACATTTGTGGACCTATTATCCTTGTCGCACCCCGGTTGTGGGTACAGACAATAGGTTGAAAGGGAACCAACATACTTGCTCAGAGGTAATGTGGACATGGCAAATATGGTGATTTCTTCGACGGAGCCTTCCCACTCAGAGGTAATGAGGACATGGCAGGAGTGGGCCCAATGAAGAAGGGGTGCATAGAATTACTCAGAGGTAGGAGGACATGGAAGTTCTATGCGAGGGGGCGGTTTGTTTTTGGTGGAAGTGAAAACGACTCAGAGGTAATGAGGACATGGTCGTTTCGGAGATTAGTGGATCGATTACCCTTTTTGTGCACTGGGAGCACGGGTAGTGGATCATGAGGGAGGATCTCTTTCAGAAAGAAAGTTCAGAGGTATGATTATACGTGACTTACTATCTGAGAGAGTGACCGGAATGTAAGTACATAATTTGGATTTTCTAGAATATTGAGGAAATGAGAGTTCAGTGGCACCAGCGGGTGCATGGCTCGGTAATCTGAAATGTTGTGGATGTGGGTTCAGTGGTATCAATGGATACATGACTCGATAATTTGGAAAATGGTGGGTACGAGTTCAGGGGTACTAAGAGGGTACATGACTCGATAATTTGGAGAATGTTGTCTAAACATAGTATTTCTTCAGAAACTTGCCGTTGACGGGCAACATAAACAAGTCCCCATTCTGCTTGGCGAGGCGGTAGGCGCCGTTGGAGAACACGGTCTCGATGACAAATGGACCTTCCCATTTTGGCTGGAACTTGCCTGCAGTTTTGTGAGTCATAACCATTGGTCTCCGAACTGCCAGAACGAGATCGCCCACTTGGAATGTTCTGATTTTGACCTTCTTGTTGAAGGCTCCTGAGATACGTGCTTGGTATAGCTCGATCCTTTGCTGGGCTAGTAGGCGCTTTTCGTCTAAGGCCTCCAACTCTTGTAATCGACGTCGATAGTTATCATCCGTTGTCAATTGATAAGTGAGGGCGACGCGGAGCGAGGGAATCTGAGTTTCCAGTGGGAGGACTGCCTCACTCCCGTATACTAAAGAGAATGGTGTATTCCCAGTAGCTGTTCGAACTGTGGTGCGATAAGCCCATAAGCATTCGCCGAGCTTCTCGTTCCAGTCGCGTTTGTTGGAGGAGACAAACTTCTTGAGGAGTTTGATGATTGTTTTATTGAATGCCTCTGCCAACCTGTTTGCTGCTGGGTTATATGGTGTCGAAGCGACATTCTGAATGCGATGCTTATCGCAGAATCGATAGAATGCATGGCTTATAAACTGTGGACCATTATCATGGATGATCCTCCACGGTAGTCCGAAGCGGTAGATGACGTGATGCTTAAGGAAGCTGATCACGTTTGAAGTCTTAACTTCTGTGAGTGGGACGGCTTCCGACCATTTGGAGAAGTAATCGGTGATCGCAAGTATGAAGCGATGTCCTCGGGAGGAAGGTGGGGTGATTGGGCCAATGATATCCATTCCCCATGCTTCGAATGGCCAGGATGCCACCGTTGGATGTAGAAACTCGGAGGGTTGGTGAATGAAGTCTGCGTGGACTTGGCAAGCCTTGCATTTTCTGGCATAGTCTATTGCGTCTGCCACCATCGTGGGCCAGTAGTAGCCCATACGGCGAAGGCGGTCCTGTAGCTTAGGGCCAGGCTGATGGGCCCCACAGACACCATCGTGAGCTTCTCGTACAGCTTCTTTGGCTTCTGCGTTTGACAAGCACCGGAGTAATAATCCGTCGTAGGATCGTCGGTACAGCATTTTTGTCTCTGTGTCGTAGAAGAATCTGAGAGAACGCCGTCTGATGGAGGTGGCTTCCTTTGGGTTCTCCGGGAGGATGTCGTATACGACGAAGTCAATGAACGGCTGTCTCCAGTCTGGTGTTTCGTCGACCGTCCGGACGGAATAGCTCGCCACGAATTGAATATTGTTCTTGGGACAGACCAGTTCGTGGCCTATCACTTCAACCGAGTGATGCGCTTGGTTCGGCACTGCTAAGGAAGCGACAAGGCCTGCTAGGGCATCGGCTTCGATATTTTGAAGTCTGGGGACGTGTTCGATGAAGAATCCCTCGAAAGAGGAGATAATGTTGATTGCTATTTGGTGGTAGGGGATCATGTCTTCATGGCGGACTTCGTACGACCCCCGAATCTGATTGACGATTAATTGTGAATCGCCCTATGCTTCGAGATGTTCTACACCCAGCTCCTTTGCGAGTTGGAGGCCAATGACCAAAGCGTTGTACTCGGCCACATTGTTGGAACAGGATTCCGTGAGAGAGTAGGCACGATTGATCACTAGCCCGGTAGGAGAGATCAATACAACTCCGACCCCCACGACGATATTTCCCTTGGGTCCGGTTCTTGAGGCGCCATCGAAGAACATTCGCCATATGTTATCGTAAGTGGCTGTATTCGAATCGGCGACCTCGTCTGGGATCTCTTCATAGATTCTGGATGACTCCGATCCTGGGTGGGCTGCCAAAAAGTCTGCTAGGACTTGACCCTTGACAGCCTTCTGTGGGACGAAGATCATATGATATGGGGATAGCAGTATTGTCCAGGTAGCGAGGCGAGAGCTGAGCGCCCCTGGTTTAGTCATGAGGACCCTGAGGGGATTTACCCGTGAGATCACATGTATGGTTTGTCCTGTAACCTAGTGCCGCTTCTTTTGAATAGCGAACACCAAGGCGAGTCATTCTTTCTCCACGGCAGTGTATCGGTGTTCGGGCCCGACCATCATTCAGCTGAGGTAGTATATGGCCTGTTCGTGTTCTGCGTCGTTATTTTGTGCCAGCAGGGCACCGAGGGAGTGTTCCATTGCTCGTACATAGAGCAAGAATGGTTTTCCAGGGACCGGGGCCACCAGGACTGGAGGATTTGACAAATATTCTTTGATGTCGTCGAAAGCGCGTTGGCATTCTTCGTCCCATGCGAATGAGACTCCCTTCTTCATGAGGTGTGTGAACGGCCGGCATCGTTCGGAGAGATTGGAAATGAACCTTCTGATATAGGCTAGCCTCCCTTAGAGGCCTCTGAGTTCGCGGAGATTTTTCGGGGGACCCATCTCCATTATTTCCTTGGTTTTCTCAGGGTCTACATGGATACCCCGTGTAGTGATGATGAAACCTAAGAACTTCCCGCTGGATACGCCCAAAAACGACTTTGTAGGGTTCATCTTTAGGTTGTGGGCTCGCATCAGGTCGAATACCGTCTTTAGATCTTGCAGATGATCCTCCTTGCGGCGACTCTTGATAGCGATGTCGTCGACGTAGCATTCCATTGTTTTGCGCAAATGTTCTCTAAAAATGATACTCATAGCCCGCTGATATGTAGCGCCAGCATTCTTCAGACCGAAAGGCATGACTGTGTAGCAGTATGTGCCGATCGGTGTTCTAAATGATGTGTGCTTCTCATCGTCGGGGGACATCTTGATTTGATTGTATCCCGAGAATTCATCCATGAATGACATACGTTCGAAGCCGCATGTGTTGTCAATCATGATGTCCGTGATCAGGAGGGGAAATTCGTCTTTCGGACATGCCTCATTTAGATTACGGAAGTCGATGCAGATTCGGATCTTCCCGTTCTTCTTAAGGACCGGGACTATATTGGCGACCCAGTCAGGGTGTTGCTCCTCACGGATGAAGCCGCTGGCTATCAGTTTGTTGACTTCGGCTTCGATCGCGTCCATGACGCCCGGGCGGAAGCGTCGTTGCTGCTGCTTAACTGGCTTTGCATCCGGCCGTATATTGAGTTTATGGAGAGCAATGTCGGGATCTAATCCCGGCATGTCTTCGTAACTCCATGCAAATACGTCAATGTATTCTCGGATGAGTTCCAGCAGTGATTCTCGTTCCTTGTCTGTTAGGCTTTTACTGACGAAGATTGGCTTCGGAGAGGATTCGGTGCCGAGGTTGACCTGCATAACTTCGTCCTCCGTAGGAGGTTCTCTTAGCTCGAACCGCTTTTCCTATTGTGCGTCTAACTGTTGGGCCCACTGCTCAAGCTCGAGAATTTCAGGAATGTCCTCGTCTTCTTCGTAAGCGTCGGCAAATGCCATGTTGACTGATAGGACTTGTCTGAATACGTCCCCAATGCTTGTGTCTGAGTCGGAAGTTGGTGACCCAGTTGAGTGTGACTGCCAGTCGCATTCTTCATCTGAGCTTTCAGGGGTCGTAGTTGGCGTTACATACCCTAAACCGCATCGGGTTTTATTATAGTAGTTCCGTGGTTTGCCCGCCGGGGCTGGCGTCTTCAAAGGTAATCGTCGTCCAGTACCGTAGTTCAGTTCTGGCGTTGTCTCTAGATCATACCCCTGTTTCTGCATGAGATATTTGGATTGAGGGCTATAGAGATACAGAGGCAGTCTTCCGTTAGCTGACCCGAAGTCGACTTCTTCCATGGCGAGGGGATGCGGGTTGTTCGTCCGGCCGAAGATGATTGGGTGGTCCCCTCCTTCGATTATTCGGTAAGCGTCTTCTACTGGAGTAAGTTGGATAGCGGTGTACACATTTGTCACCTGTGTATGTAGGTGAGTGTCTATACCGTGGTCCATAGCATACATTGTACATAGCTTGTTGAGTTCGATGTAATTCAAAGATAGCCCTTTATTGATAAAATAAGGTATCTTCTCGAGAGGGATTACATCGTCCGCGGAAGGGGTATCGGAGTGGGCAGTCACATATTTGGCTAATTCTGGTTCTTCTTCGGCCACCCCCTGTATAAATGAAGACTGGGAGAGCGACCTAGTCAGCTTGATCTTTAGGGGCTCGACCGAAGGAGCAGGTCGTGGAGTTGTTGGTGGACTAGCAACCCCCAGCTTGGCATCTGACGTGGGGCGAGAAGTGGCTGGTTCGCTGGAAGTGTCAGACCTCGCGTCGGGGTGACGGCCCTTTTTAGGAAGACGTATCGTGAGCGGTCTGTCGGAGGGATTGAGTTTCTCTGCTTGGAGCTGACCGACTCTCGGTAGTCTAATGGTAAAAGGTCCTGGTATGGGTCTCGGCACTTGGCCAGACCTCGGCAGCCGGATCCTCATCTGCTCTTCTTGCGCCGATAGACTGATTGCGTCCTTACGCAGAGTAGCCGTAAGGGGTGCAGAACTGCCCGGTTTGCGAGCCTGGAGATGGATTGTCAGGGGTTCTTCTGATCTTGTGGTCGTCTTGGTGTGAGCTTGCATCTCCTCTACGACCAGATGCTTCTTTGATTTTTCGTAAAGACAGGAGTCTGAGTAATAAGATTCGACCCCCTTAAAGGGATCGATATCAGCAAACTCTGTCCTCACGAAGCCGTGCTTATCGACATATTTGAAGCACTGGTGTAGCGTGGAAGGCACGATCATGTAATCGTGTATCCAAGGCCGCCCCAGAAGGATATTGTAAGAAGTGTCGGCATCTATGACGTAGCAGGTGACTTCTGATTGGAGGTCGCCAATCTGACATTTCAAGCGAATCTTCCCTATTGGGTAGCTCCTGCCCGAATTGAAACCGCTAATGGCGGTGCTTGTAGGCATCAGGCGATGCATTGGAATGCGAAGATGATGTAGCAGACCCTTCGGAATGATGCTTATGGAGGACCCGGGGTCAATGTGCATTCGGTCTACCTTTACGTCGCCGATGTATCCAGTATAGTACAATGGGCGATCGTACAGGTTAGTTTTGATGAGCATATCCTGCGGAAAGAATACGATATTGGGTATTGCACCTGTACACGCACTATCTTGGAGATCTATAGGCTGATTATCTCCCGTGAGGTTGACCTGAGCTAAGTATGCATCGGCATTTTGGAGCGCCTCACTTAGAGCTGTGCGGACATCTTTTGAGAGTCTCAGGAGTTCGTATAAGGACAATTTGGCCGGTGTGTTAGCCAATTGCGCCAAGATGTCGAAGTTATAGGGCCTCTCCAGCCCCTGAGGTGTCTCCTTTCGGAGAGATTTGTCGAAGCGAGTCTCCTTCGGCCTAGGCTTGTCGGTCGTCGAAGGCTGAGCCGGTCCCGGAGTATCAGCGTTTGTGGGCTGCTGATCATTAGTCGGATTCTCGACCACTGGTTAGGCTTGTGCTCCAGATCGGGTAGTGACGGCTGAGACTTCCCTCTTCTCTGCCGAGCTCTCCTCTGCCGAGGCGGTGCGGCATGATCTGACCTTTCCACTTTTCTTTTTAGAGGATAAAGTGGGCTGAGTCACCTCATGGACTAGGTCCGGATGGACCCACATGATCTCCCCTCGTGATGTGGTGAGGGATATTAGGCCGGGAGTTTGATCACGGGCAGGCGAAAGGTTAGTGATTTCCATTGTTGCCAGAGGGATGGGCATGACACCGTCTTGAGTCTCTGTTGGAGGGAAATTGCCGAATTGTACGGACACCATGTTGGCTGCTACGGTTACCTCCTCGAAGTCGATAGCCAGAGCGTTTGAATCGATGAGGTTCTGGATATAGCATTTCAGTTGGTAGCAGTCGTGTGTAGCATGGTGGACGTAGCGGTGGTAATGGCAGAACTTCGGATTTTCCAAATCAGCAGGCCGAGGTTCCCGCCTTGGTGGAGGAAGCTGAATTCTATCTCCTTGTATAAGCATGTCCAAGATAGGCTTGACGTGGCCGTCTTCGAAAGAATAAGTGATTTGAGGCCATTGTTTGTCCGCTGGCTGTTGCTCGGGCTTCTGGGCTGTATCGGTCACCATGGCCTGCTTGCCTTTGTTGTCTCGGTTGGAGGGGCTACCCCCATTGTCGTTGCTGGCGTTGGGACGCTTCCCCTTGTTCTCTCCCTCTGAGATATGCAACCCCAGTTGGCGAGCTTTCTTCAATCGTTCCTCGACACTTGTAGCGCTGATGATAAAGGCCTTCCAGTCCTTGAATTGACTTTCGCCCATCCAGAGACTAATTGTTGGGAGTAGTCTCTTTTGGCAAATTTCAATCAAGGAAGAGTCCGGGTTGCCAGATGGTAACTTCATTGCGGTTTGACAAAATCGCTCAATATAATTCCTTGTCAGCTCTTTCTCTCCTTGGACGACGTCCATGAGGGTAGACATCGTGACGTCCTGCCCTACCTCATAGAACCTCTCCAAGAACAAGCGCTTGAAGCCAGCGAAGGAGTGGATGCAATTATCTGGCAGGTTGCGGTACCAATCAAAGGCGACTCCTTCCAGTGCCCCAATGAATAACCGTGTGAGGATGGCGTCCTCATGGGGCAGATGGTCGGTAGTGACCTCAAAGTAAGTGATGTACCGGCTTGCTGAAGTCTTACCATCATATGGGTTGATATTGAACGACTTATATCTTGGGGGAAAGGGCACATCCCTCCATTCAGCTGGGTATGGTTGCCGTATTCTGAGGTCTTGAGAGTTTTCTCGGGCGTGGAACATTGCTCGGAGCTCTTGAACCTCTCTTCTTACTTCTCGGGCCTCATCTGTCGCGGTAGGGGCCGTTATCTCGGGAGGATTATTGCCCTGGTTTGGCGCCGCTGAATTTGAATCTACGTTGATTGCGGGACCCGTGCTTGTCTGGCCAGGTGTCACTCCCTGCAGAGTAGGAAGTGCCGCTTTGATCTCGTCTACAGACTTGACCAAGACATGCAATATGGCCTCCAGCGTGTCGATGCGCTGGCGATCGCTGGAACCGCCTTGATTGCTGTCTGTCATGAATACCGTCTTCACATGAGGAGTGACGGAGGGAGTGGTGGAGGATGTACCCTCCGAGTCGTACCCATGCGTCGAGAAATCATCTGGATATATGGGGATGTTCTCTTCAGGTTCGGATTCGGAAGGAACACTACCCCCAGCTTCGGAGCTTGCTTCGTCTAGAGAATCATGGATGTCCTCGGGGACATCAGCATCTGATGTACCCGATGGGAGGGTTGTTTCTCGGGGTTCGTCTCCTTGAAAAATTGGATTATTGTGGATGTTCGGAGGAGTACTACCCCCAGCTCCTACGACCCCCAGGGTCGGGGACGATGAGTCTCCTGTTGCAGCAGATTTTGTCTTCGAACGGGTGTGTTGGTATACTCCGGTGGAGGGTAACCGTTTAGCCGACAACTTCTTAGCTGTAGTGGCTGATATCTTTGGACTGGAGATGCTTGTCTTCTTCCCTCTCCCCTCGGCGGGAACCTTCTGAGCGGAATTGCAGGAGACAACAGGAGGTGCCTCATCTTCTGAGTTCGGGTGCTGTAGTCTGTGGAAGACGGACGGGCGATCTTCCGTCACTGCCGCGTTGTTGCAGCAGCAGTTAACGATGATCTGGGTGCAGTGACGTCTATGTGAGGATTCTTTGCACGCCGAGGCCCCTTCTATTTCCTTGCGCTTGTGGAGGATCGCCTCACGCAGGTCAGAGGAACCACTCTGTCCGTTCACCGCCGGGGATTGGACTTGAGCAGTTCTGTACAACTTCCCATCAGAGGCCCGTGTGATAATCAGCGGGACGCCCTGATAGTCAGAGGTTGGGGCAGCTGTTTGGGCTTGATGAGCCCGTGCTGCCCTAGACTTCTTCTTTCTAGTACTCGTGGATGCATAATAGGAAGAGTCCAAGTTGAACATCACAGAGTCTGGCTTATCATCCAGAGAGTCATCAGGGTTCGGATCGTACGAGAGACGGTCGAAAACTGATCGAGAGGAGCATGGAGCAGATGCTATGCGGCTGGGAGCGGAAACCGTACAGGCTGTCTGCATGCGGTTGTCTCCTGTCGTCGGACGAGTTCTTATGCGGCTAGGGGTCACGACCGTGCAGGCTGGCCGCATGCGGTTGGCATCTGTGGCCGCATGGGTTTTCTGCAAACGATTGACTTTACTGGCCGCATGAGTCTCATCCATGCTGTCGGGAACTGTAGTCGCATAAGTTATGCGGCTGACAGAAGTAGCCGCATGAGTTTTCTTCATGCGGTTGGCGGATGTAGCCGCATGGGCTTTCTCCTTGCGGCTAATATTCTTCTGCGGTTTGGTCCGCATAGAGTCCCTCTTTGTCCCTGCAAGTCCAGCATCATAATGTTTTCTTCTGCCGAACTTGGGGACAGCAGAGTTGTCTACGACCTGAAGTGGGACCGCAGGAGAATCCTTCTCGCCGTCTTGAGCAGCAGAGGGCATCCCATCGAGGGCTTGAGGAGGAGCAAATGACTTCGGTCTCCATTCTTTGTGAGCCTTCGTGGTGCGGGTGCGCTTCTGAGCCGGGCCAGCGCTGCCTTCAGAGAGCATCTCTTCGAACGCCTGTTGGTCGAAGCGGACGACCATCTTCTTTTGTGTGGAGCCAAGTTTGGCTGCATCTGATTGCGTCACCAACTCCTCAGCCGTGGAGAAGTTAGTCCCCAGCAGAGTCGCCATCGTGTTTGCCATTGATTGTAAAAGAATAGAACAATTATCGGAGGACTGAACTTAGACTCACAATACAAACTCGCTCGTACAAAGAAAGCCTAGGGACGAAAACCTAGGTACAGCAGACTAAGTACGATTGTTTATTTTTGATTCTGGGGGGTGACGATAGAGGCTCGGGAAAGCGACGGCCGCTCTGCCTTACTCCTTGGACGATCAGTATGCAGCCTTGGCTCGGGGAAGATCTGCTTGGCGTTGACGAAGAAAGGCTCTTCTTACTCTCCTCGGGTGGCTCTCCTGGCTTCTCTCTCTCTGTGAGTATCAAAAAGAAAGGGGGGAGCTCTCTCTGTGTAGATCTCTCTCTTCTTAGTTTTTTTTTATTCTTTTGTTGCCGACCTCTCTTTCTCTCTTCTTCTCCTTTTTTTCGTATGGGGAGGATGCTGGCTATTTATAGGAGTGGGGTGTGATCATTAGGGTTTGCTGATGATTATCTGTTTGGAATGTCGGCGCTTCCTTCATTCTATCTGAGCCCTTGATCCTGATCATAATGAATCTCGGCCACTAATGCTGATAGCACCAAATCTCATGAGCAGTTAATGCTGACTGCTTTAAATCCTCGTGATTGATTATGCCAATATTTGATTGCTCGCCACGTGTCCTATTGGCTTGATGATAAATGATATGCCCTGATCTCGGCAATTATGATAATGGTGTCAAATATTCTTATTGGGATTCGGTTGAATCTTCAATGCCACGTATTTTAATCGAAGGTCCTGCCAGGGCCGCATAGGATGGCCAACACTTGAACCGCAGAGAGATACTCTTCATGAGCCGCATGAGTCAATGCCTCATCGAGCCGCAGGGGACGAACTTTCCGTGAGCCGCATATGCGTAGTCTCTGCGAGCCGCAGGGGACGAACCCTCCATGAGCCGCATATGCATAGTTTCTGTGGGCCGCCTGAGTTAACATGGTATTGAGCCGCATAGACCGGGCTAATGGGTGGACCGCATATGGCGGATTCCTGTTAATCATATTAGAGTGATTCCTCGCTGAGCCGCATGAAGCTGTTCTCTACCCGAGCCGCATGAGACTTTTGCCACGTGGCAATCTAGGATTTCTGACAGATCGGGTCAGAGATTGTCTTCTTTTTCCGAGGAGTCTGTCATTATAGCAGAGCCATTATGACGCTTTATGTCAGAGACGTCGCAGCCGTCGAGTCGTGTCAGAGCATTAAATGAGGCCATTACTCCCGTAGCCAGCTGTGGGGGGATCACACGTGGCGTCAATTGAGCCGCATGTTCCTGCTGAACCGCATATATGCCCGAACCGCATGAGTCTGAGGGTCTTCTTTCGGGCCGCATGGGGCAACTCCAGTTATGAGCCGCATAGGCTTGCTATCCAAAGCCGCATGGGCTATCTATGCTTTTATTCTAATATTTTCCATGCTTCTACAAACACAGATACACAATCAGAACACGTTTGAAACACAATCTCATCAAGCAACACAGATATATAAAAAATTTCAACAACAATGTCAAACATAATGAAACACAAATAACAATGTATGTATAAACACATAAAAGGCCCAACAATGGGCCATCACACAATAATATATATGTCGACTACGGCTGATCAGGAGGAGCATCACCGCTCCTGTAAAGAAGGTAAGCATACTGCTCCGGCGTAAGAACCACCGACGATAATGAAGGAGGAGGCAATGCAACCGCTGTAGAAGGAGGCAGTGTAATCGCTGGAGAATGAGGCAGATTAACCGCTGGAGATGGGTGCATTCGCGTCTCCTCTAGGGCTTGCAGTCTAGCGCTACATTGCTCCATGCAAGCCACTATCCTAGTAACGGTGCCGTGAATCGACTCCTGCGTCCCCCGTACGTCCCTCATGGTGCGCTCGAGCGCATCAAAGCGTGCGGTGACCGACGCAGCGTCCCCTTACGCCTGAGACCCTGGCTGCTCAGAAATCCTTCTCAGCATATCGTCGCGCAGCTCAGCAATCTGGCGGGCAATGGTATCCTCGACTCGGGACGACTCAGGACGACTCGGCCTGTGATGGCTGTGAATGTGCACTGGCAGAGGGAGCCCTGGATGCCTGCGTCGCAATAAATGCACCGTAGGATCCCGTACCGTAGTACGTACCTCTATGAAGACCACCAACAGCGATCTTCCAGAGCTCGTCCTCTGACTGAGGCGGAGAGGACTGCGATGTACCAACTCTTCCCTCTGCCGGTGCACTAGCACTCGCACGCTTACGTAGCCTAACAAACTCGTCCTAGAAATCATTGTGCATCTCTATAAATTAGTACTTACCTAAATTAGCCTAATAAACGTCTAAAGTATTTAATTATTATTAACTATATGGTTATCTGTATATGCTTCAAGTTGTGTTAAAAAATTAACGAAATCTAAATTAGTACTTACATAGCTCTGAGTAATCCGGTCGTCGATGAGCTTCCCGTCCTTCCGATGGGTGGCCAGAAAGACGGTCACCATGTTTGCGTCCTCACCCCTCTGTACTTGCATGTTTGTTATATTTTATTCTTTAGTAAAATACAAAATTATATACTCCTACTATCAATAAAATCTTATATATTGTAATAAATTACATACCAGACGATGGAAATGCTCTGTCATAGGAATCGATCCACCACACCACTTTCCGGCCCTCGTCCTAGCCGTCTTCGCCTTCTCCGACCGCTCTCTGTACCGGGGCTCCTCAAATCGAGCCCTCATTGTGGTCCATTGGTCAGGCATGATCCAACCAGCAATCGGGTTTCTGGAGCGCTGATGAGCTTTCTGATCGTCAATTGCATCACGGATCAACTTGGCGGCAATGGCAGAAAACTGCCTCTTAATCTGCTCGGCCCGGTGTGGTGGATAAAAATAAGTCCTCTACAACAATTACAAATTAAAATAATAAGTTCTAAAATTGCTTAAAATTATATTAATCATACAAAATTAACTATCTTTAATTACCTTGAAGTGGGCAAACCAGAATGCCTTCCTCTCTTCCGAGGCATCCGAGTAGTTGATCCACGGACCCCCATAGTTGGACTTTAGAAAGAAGCCCAACGCTCTCTGTACCGACGAGGGACGATATCTGTATACAACGATAATCGACGTATTAATAAATATATATATATATATATATATATATATATATATATATATATATATATATATTCATTTAACTTACTTCGTAGGACCGTCGGCCCAAATCACCATCCTCGTCTCGTCCTGAGGTGCGCATGGAGGGTTACTCTGGTATGGATCCGCCCGGACGGGAGTAGGGACTACCTCCTCTACCTGCTCCCCACCCGCCTTGCTGCTGTCAGCGGTAGGAAGGCTAGGGGAAGGAGTATCAGCAAGCCTGGAACTGCTCGTCGCAGGTGTACTGCCCCCAGACCTGCGATCGTATGGTACAATGGAGTGCTCGGGTTAGACGATGGTCCGGAGCCATCCTCTGGTAACGGAGCTCTCTGCCCACCTAAGGACATGACTCGTCCTGACCTATCTCTGCGTCGTCCTGAGGTGCATCTGCGTCGTTCTGCCATGCTGATAATAACATATGATTAAAAATATAAATAAATACAATGACAGTTTAGAAATATCTGCATACATTGGAGTTCATAATTTAAGTTTACAAAATCTGAATACTAATAGAAATGATCATGGTTCATAATTTAAGATTATAGAAATATGAATACATTAAAATCACAGTTTCGCAATCATCCTCTGAAAATTTATCTTCTTCATTTGCCTCCTCCTCCTCATCCTCTTCCTCTTCCTCCTTATCGTCACTAGCATCTCCTTCGTCTTCCCTTTCAGATACTTGTACCTCTTCTATACAAGTAGATATTGAATGGGAAACTTCTACTGAGTCGACATTAACTGTATTTGGTACAAGAGGCAGCTCGTCCTCTTGATAAGCCACTTCGTCGACGTCGTAGGTACCGTTGATTAATACAAACCATCAGAGGGGGTTATGTGTTAACAATATACATAGTATACTGTTAAAGAGGGGCAGTATACATAGTACCGTTGATTAATTCAAACCATAAGACCTCTGATGTTGTGGGATCGTGGGTGGGACGTCGCACGTCCTTACGGCATTTCATCATTGTCATTGCACCTATATCAACACTGGCACCCTCTCGGTACCACCATGTCCATGCTTAATTATTTTATTTAGTAATTATATCATTGTATTTGTATTTGACCCATTTTTTATAAGAGCTTGTACCGATTCTGATATATGCTTCTCAACTATACTTGGTAGTGAGACTGCACGATTGTTGTCCACCCGTAGGCATATCCGAACCCTTCCATGACACGCCCTTATCGTACCATATTGATAATGTGTTGATATTCCATGTATGGTAATGTTTGGAGGACATCAAATTGGTACGATTAGTTGTTTCTGCTATAATGTTGTTTTTGCTTCAAGCAATTATGCTACCAACGACAACGATTTGGAAAATAGAAAAAATATGTGCCAATTTCGTATGACGAGGAGGAATTTATGCGATTGTTTGGGCAGAGCTATGCCGTCCAAGAAAAAAAAAGGGAGTCGGGTTGCGATTAGTATCCATCCTTCGTGACATAGCTGAAATTTTATAGAATATCGATCACTATGGACAAGTTGGACTTGAAACAGGTACTTAAAGGATTCAAGTTTTTGGGTTCAACAAGTCGATAATAATTATTAGTCAATTTATTCTTCATTTCAAAACCCTGAAAATGCCCAAAAATCTCCCAGTATCAGTAAATAGGGCTCGAACCCTAAATTGGAATTCGAATCCAAGCAAAACATCAAATTGACAGTAGATATGCCCAAAAAACTCCCAGTATCAGTATATAGGTGTCACACTGTGAGTCTCGTGTCCACACAGTAGGACACGACATGTCCAAACCAACAAAATCACAAAACACACACGTACAGACTGCTGCTCGTGCGGCGAGTCCACGCTCTCGTGGACACGAACTAGAAGCAAGAGAGAGAGAGAGAGCTAGAAGACGAGGAAAAACTGGAAAGCGTCGGAGCCGGGGTGGCGGGGACAGGGGAGTGTGTGTGTGTGTGTGTGTGTGTGTGAGAAAGAGAGATGGAGGAGCTACCTGAGGAGAAGGGAGGAGGAGGAGGACGGAGGAGGGAGATTGCCGGAGGAGCGCCGCGGAGGGGGAGCGCGCAAAAAATTGAGGGGAGGAAATTTGTGAATGATCGAAAAGAAAACCCTCGCAGCCTATATGAAACATTTAGCGACGTCCGAAAAAGACGTCGCTAAACGTCGCTGAAATTTAATATACGGCGACGCCGCTTATATTACGTCGCTACGCGTCGCTAAATCAGCGACGTGTACCGACGAACTTGCGACGCAGGTTCCCATTTAATAAATAGTAGTCGCTAGACATCGTTATTAGTCGCTTTTGGCGACTAATAGCGACGTAATAATAAAATGTCGCTAAACCCCCAAACATTAGCGACGTTCTTACTTGGCGTCGCTAAATTCGTCGTTGATTTGACTTATTTTGGTAGTAATTTCCCTGGATATAGCTCTGCTCCTGACTAGGATATGTTGCAGGTGAGATGGAGGCTATTTGTGACACTTACCACGGGCAGGAGCCTAGAGGTATCTTTGAGCTAGCTGGTGTTGCTATGGACTTAGAGGCTGAGGAGGCCTAGTACCTTCCCATGTAGTATCATTTGAATTTTGTATTAGAGACTTTAGTTTTATATTTCATTGCTGGAAAATGTAATAATTCATAGTTGTACTTGATTCTGGGATTCGATATTATAGATGTTGTGGTTTATATTTAATTTTATATGGACTTATAGTTTTCCTAGAGATTTATACAGCTTACTTCATCGTGTCTAACGACGAAGGCTAGGCATGTCCGACTTGTGTCTGATTATTCGGGAGCGGGTCGTGACAACTCCTAAGCTTCACAATACAAGGCTCAGAAAAAAAAAATGGACTTATGCCCTTACAACATATTTACATAAAAAGATAAAAAAAATCCTAAACTACGCTGCGATGATCTTCTAAGCCGGGAACGGCCCAGTCCAACGGCACGAGTGCCCTACACCTACAATATGGAATGCCAAGTAACAAGTTCTACAAATCTGAAATAAACTAAAGTCACAAGGCAGGGTCAACCAGAGTCTCAGACTTGGTCACGCAGTCACACGTTGCTAATAGCTTACGCCTCAACGTACGGAAATATCTACTAGTGTTTACGTTTCGCTAACGGCTTATTCGACCATTTCGGTTGTCGCGAAGGTGGATATGATAAGCCTCAAATTTACCGAAAAATACGCCAATCTAAATAACCAATAAAATGTAAGGTATATAAAGTATATTTTTGTGTAATAACCAGGTTTTTCGAGAAATAGTAATAATATATACATATATATTTTAAAATGCGTTACAAGAGTATAATTAAAACATAATTCTTTCTCTTTTAAATCATTTATATACATATACATTATATAAAAATCACACCTTTATGTTAAAACATATATACATGACAATTGCTATAAAAATATATATACAAAACTAAATGACAAACTAATTATAACATATATATATATATATATATATATATATATATATATATATATATATATATATATATATATATATATATATATATATATATATTAAAAAAGCGCACAATTTTTTTTTACAACATAATATGTATATATATATATATATATATATATATATATATATATATATATATATATATATATATATATATACATATATATGAAAAGTCACACATTTAATATAACTAAAAACTAATTCTAACCAAAACCCAACCTTCACAATTTAGCCAAACCCTCACAGAACCAGACAACAACTACTGATCCATAATTCCGAGTCCGAAATTGGACAACAAACAAAACAACCAACATAACCAATTCTGGCCAGAGCTAATCTTCACAGAACAATACCCAAAGCTAAGCAATTTCACAGAATACCTAAATTTGAAATCGGACTAACATTTTTGAAAATGTTCCAAGTACGAAAACGAAACAACGATCCAAGGATCGTTCCAAGTATCTACGTAAGCAACGTCAAAATATACGGATCCCGTAACGGGATCGGGATCGATTATCATAGACTACGACGGGGAGGGACGAACTACTCGGTTTAGGAATTATACCGAAAGTTGATGATGGGATCCAAAGGGTGGCATTGAACTCGGATTGCGGTACGTTGTTACCGGCTCGAAGCCTCAGAAATGCATCACGACGAACTCGACATCGTGCTCAGGTGTTCAAAATGACGGTAGCATGGGCCGTGGGCCTGCTGGTCGACGAACAAGGGCTCTGGCACAGGGCTGGCCGCGGATCTGGCACACACGACTCCGGGAAGGTGGAGGCAATCGAAAGGGGGTCTGCGGGCGGAGGTGCACGGGACATAGTCGACGCCGGCGGGGTGGTCACTGGCAAGTGGAGGCATGGTCAAAGCCGCGGGGCTCCGGGGTAGAGGGCGGTCGCAAGGAGGTCGGCCACGTAGGGCACACCGGTGAGAGGGATTGCGGGTGTCATGCCCCACTCTCGTAGGAGCGATCGTCCTCGCTAAGATGTGATACCGCACGAGCCAAGATTGCGCTCGTGCAAGGCAATTTCATAATGACCGATTACAGCAGCTGCGATGGGGTCGTCGCAGTGAAGTTCCAAGAAGAAATATTGAATATGCAGCAGAATTTAGAAGCAAAACACAAGTTATTACAAATGTACTCTTTATTGATATTGAATAATCAGATTACAATAGGACGCAATGCCTTGATTATAAGTCTCTCAAGTTCACTTTTCTCTCATTTTACAAGTCATTCTGCTCTCTCATCTCTCGATACAATACTTGAGCCAGCGGAAGCTTCGGAAGGCTATGTCCATACATTATGTCCCGTATAAGTCTTGACTTCATGCGGCCACATGCTTCGAATCGCTAAGGAACTACGTGCCTCGACGCATCCAAACGAGCTCCGCGCCACAAGCTTCTACCTGTGTCTGCACATAAAAACTGTATGGGTGTCAGTACTCAGCTGTACTGGTGGAGTGAGCTCCTCGTCCACCCATAAAAAACCGATACATTTATTTACTTTGTGCAGCTTAATCCCTTTTTGAGTGTCTTGCTAGTCTTGTCTTAGGATAATTTTAGGACAAAGACGTCTCAGCCAATACTTGGCAACCCAATGACAGGGTCGTGCTATACTCTATTCGTGACTTCAACATATTCAAGGCAGTGCCTCGCCAGGCAGAAACTTATGTAACTCGATCGTGCCAAGACCTTCACTTGATTTACGTGCCTCAAGACCCTTCTCGTGCCAACGACGTCAAGGGAATGACTCGTGTAGGTCGTGCCTCTAGACCATGCTTAGACTTGTTCGTGCTTCAAGATTGAGGACGTGCCTCGCAACTTATCAAGACTTATCCATGCTACCGCCTTGCAGCCTTTCTGTTTGACTCATAAACCAACTTAGACAATACTTCTGAAACATAGTGTCGATTCATGAACATCCCGACGCCAAGTATCGTGCCAAGCACGGTGCCAAGCTGCAGTCCAATCTTAGTCCCAGATATTGTGTTACCGACTGGACATGCATTCAAGTTCTAGACTCAATCCAAAGGCATACACGCGATTTGCCGCTATTCTACCGACCCATCTATATGAGTGGTCACTAGCAATGTCAAGCTATCTTGGACTGGCTCGGGGATATCGGCCCGTCCCTCCGTGGGTAGCTAGCCCCGGAAGTGCCGAATCTTCCATGAGATTATCCAACATCCTACTTTGAGCCGCAACGCGCTTCACCCGGGCCGACATGATCCCGGTGCCCCTGCGATCATTTGAGAAGACTACACCTTGTCGACAAGTTGTCCAATGACCATGCAGACTCAACTCGATCTATCAAGTCCTTCCTTAACCATGACCATGCTTTCCATCACTACAAGAAAAAATCCTTTTTACAACGTTTCATTTACAACACATCCTGAAAACGTTGTAAAATATATATACAAACAACGTTTTATATTGAAACGTTAAGGCTTTTACAATGGTCATTCAAAAAAGTTGTGTATTACTGTCTTCAACAATATTTTATTAACGTTGTAAAACTTATTAGTTTCAACAACATTTATTTTATGTTGTCAAAGTTATTACTTTTGACAATGTTTTAAAAATATTGTAAAAATATTATGTTCAACAACGTTTATCAACTGTTGTAAACTGTCTATCTTTTACAATATTTATTCAATGTTGTAAAATTAATTTTATTTTACCACTTTATATAAATGTTGTGTATGTATTATCTTTTTACAATATTAAAAAAATATTATAAAAGGATTATATTCAACAACTTTAATAAAATATTGTAAAAGTCATTATTTTGCCACTATAAATAAATGTTATGAATGTATCTATCTTTACTATTTTAAATTGTATATCTATATCCATATGTTTGACAAAAAAAGAGACACTCCGTCATAAGTTACACATTTCTTAAGTGCATGTGTGCGATGGTGGTGGGGCAGTGGGGGAAGATGAATTTTTCCATAATTTTTTTATTTTTCCATAATACAGAAGTCTTTTTTTTCTTCTTTAAATTATTTATTACATGCTATGACTAGTCGACAAATTATTAATTTTGATTATTGTGTATGGTGTCTTATTCTTTTTTAAAAAATTTGCTTGAGTTGATAAAGAATTTAAAGGAACAAAGTAAGGCAGTTTGTTGCTAGCAACAACATGTACATGTTGTGTGAGATTAATCAAACAGTTGCACATCGGGGGAGCATGCAAGCACAGCACTAAATATTAGTTGCATTAATTTACTGCAACAACTAAACAACAGTAAGGCATAACCCAACAATAACATCAATTGCATAAAACCCAATTACTATTCAATGAGTCATTGCAACATAATTACTGTTCAATGAGTCATTTTTTGACCATTTTCCAAAAAGTTTCATGACCCTACACTACGAAAAAGGGTCCAGTGGCAGTGGACATGGTGACAATTACAACTTGCAACAAAAAAGTATAAAAGACTAAGGAAGCTGAATAAAAGTTTTGGGGCCCACTCTCCTCTTTTATGTACTATGACCAGTCTTCTTCTACTTTTTCATGTATAAATTATGAAAAATCTACTTAGTAAAAAAATTTATGAAATATGTATTGGTAACGATTTAATTTGACTCACCGGCATATGAATAATTAAAATTAAAAAAATTGTAATTGCTAAGGAAGCTTTTACAATTCCAAACATTTTTAAAATTGGTTACCAAAATTATGCTTAATTTATTAAGGAAGGTACAAATTTTAATTTTAAACACTATAATAAATTGAGGGATAGTTTTGGTTATACATCTTGAAAAACTTTGGACAATGTAAAAGCCTCCTTGCTAATTGTATTTCCCAAAATAAAACATGATAAATAACATAAGTGTGTTTTGTTGCAAGAATTTGAGTAATTTTTTTAATAATTTGATTCTCTTTCCACAAGGAACATTGTTCCCCCTTTATTTTTTACCCGAAAAAAATCTAGAGAGTCTTCATTTCTTTAATCTTTCTACGATTATTTTTCTTAGTTCTTTGATGTGGGCATTTGGGATGTCTTATGCAGTTTTTCCACCTTCGATCAACATGTCAGTGACTATGACACAACAAATATGCAAAATTAATCCTTATAATTGGTTCTAACTAGACTACAGAGTGCTGGGCGTGCAATATATAAGAAATATAATAATTGTCAGCACCATAGCTAGTTCAACAGTTCCAAGACACGCAGAACATCATCAAGAGCTCACTACAACAAAATACGCAACTTGTAATACTTATTTTTTCCAATTCATAATGGTTAATATCATTACAAATTAGTAACGGTAGTAATCGTAGCAATAATTAATTAACCACTACTAGAATAATCTTTTATAATTTTTATTCAATTTATTTTTTGTAACAATAATAAATGTGACATAAAAAAATGTGTTACCAAAATTTGGCTTTCCCTCCCCCAAATTTGACATTCCTCTAAAATCTCCCCTGCTATACTAAAAAATAGTGTTACCAAATTCTCTCCTCCTCTACGTCTTCCTCCTTTAATTTCACTTTCCTACCTAACCACCACTTTGATAAAAAAAAAAGTGCAGTCATCCCGTGCCCGGCCTCCGCCACTACCACCCTCCTCATTGGCGCCATCACCACTACTACCCTCTTCACTAGCGCCATCATCACCATCCTTGCCTTCCCTTACATTATAAGCAATATCCTCCATCAAGTCGCCTCTACTCCTCACAAACCATAGAGGAACACGTTGGAGATCCACCATGGGTGAGCTAAGCTAAACTAATCATGGTGAGAAATCTTCCATTCTAGATATTCTAGATTTTTATTTCTAGGGTTTATATGGTGATATATACTCTTTGTTTATTCATGATTTTTTAGGTGTTTGTACCAGATAATCCAGACACATCTGTCAGTACCAATGCAATAGTTATGCCAATGAATCCGGCAACTTAGTCCTGATCGACTGGAACGCTCTTGTCAAGGTCTCTAACAACAGCGATGGGGGGTAGACTATTAAAATGACGTAAATATAATTTAATGACACTATTAAAATGTCGCCTAATATTAATAATAATGACAACATTTTGTTGGTGCCATATTAAAATTACTTATACCGCTATTTTTTATTTTATTTTGGTGCCCCTTCTAATAGAATTTACAAGTACTCTTTCTATCTTTCCATCCCCTCTCAATCTCTAGGTCTTTCCTTCTCTCCCCTAAACTCTCAAAATCTCCCCCATTCTTCTCCCACTCTCTTCATCTCTCTCACCTTCGGTCTCTCTCCCTTTCTCAAACTAGATCTCTCACTCATCCTCAACTAGTACATGTTTCAAATTTGTTCATTATTTTTATTTATAATTGGGTATACACTACATATAAGAGTATTTAGGGATAATAACACTACCAGATACTTTACTTTGAAGAGTCCTAAAAAATTAATATTTGAAATGACTATTTATTTTGTAATAAAAATAATATTATTTATGATATTTTGTATATGAACCCCAATAAATATAACTTATTTAATACTGAATTTTTTTTCCTCCCAATAAACTTTGGCAAAATGAAAAAATTGTAGGCGCCAAATTTTTTGATTTCCCTCTTTTTATTTCACATAAAATTGTTATATAGAAAAAAAAGTGTTATCTACATCATCCCACCTCCCAATAATCTCTCCTTGCTCCCCCTCCCCCTCGTCTTCCTCCTCGATTCAACTGGAGCACCACGACCACCGTCCGAGCGTCCTTATCCACCGCCACCACTACTACGATGAGCGACGGGGATTCTGGTTAGGGCAATGGCAACAGGGAAGGAGAAGGCGGCAAAGCACACGACGGTGGTGCTAATGTCGATGGTGGCGACTCGGAGGAGAGGCAGGCCAAGGAAATCGAGGCTAGTATGGTGATGTAGCAGCTATTGATGGTGTAGGAGGGGTGTTCGGACCGTGCGAAGAGGAACGCACTACTGCTGCTCAAGATGCAGCTCCAAATTAGGTTTGCTAAAACTCAATTTTTATTCTCCTCGGTGATGTTTTTCTTTTCATTTCACCTTTTGCCATTCTACTTATGTTTACTGAATTTGGACCACAACAAGGAGTGACGAGCCTCGTGAACATCTATAGGTTATTTTTCTCTATCACGATTAAAATGTATACATTTGGCTCTAGTACTTGGTAAGCCCGCAGCCTGTTTGATGAAATGCTGGAACAAAATATCGAGGCAATGAAATGATATGTCTATTGAAGCACCATGACCCTATAATATTATGTCTATTGGATCAACGTTATCTTGTATTCGTGTTTAATTTTTGATCTTCTGGGACTATGCCAACTTTGTGTTTTGGTTTAATACTGGAGCGCAAGTAGAGGCTCTTAATTTGATACCATGAATGGCACAAGACTACAAGATCATGATCATTCAACTGTAAGCATTTCCCTTTCCTTGCTTTGGCACCATTCAATCCTTTTACATTTTACTGATTAATTGATACAATTATCCTAAACCTAGTATTGAAGAATCGATTATTGTGGGATTTGAAGTTCCAGGATCAGTAGAGGCTAGCTACAATTGTCCTAGACCTGTTATTGAAGACATACATGTTATCTGCCAATGGTACCTTTTCACCTACAACATACCGTACTAAGCAATCCAACTAGACGAGACTATTCAAACAGCCTCCCATCACTCCCCAAACGTTATTCTTAACTGTCTCTATCTAGATAATGGAGGAAGGTAGTCATAGCTCTGGAACCCACCCATTGTTATGGTTCAAAATATGTTATATATGCATATCATAACACATGTATATTATATTAGATCTTTAATATCTATATTATGATAAAAGACATACTGAACTGTGGGTATGACTTTCCCTCTAATTTGTTTGAACTATGTGAATTTGTTGACGAATCCGTAAAGCATGATTTTTTTTTAGTTATGCTTACTCTAAATGCATATCGGAGGAGATTAGAAGAAGACTGGGACTGAAAGTTAGAAGAGTGTATGATGTTTCCCTGGAGAAGATTCTTTGTAATGCCCTAGTCGATTTCAGGTCCCATGGGTGCAAGTTCTTGGGTTTAGTGTTCCTTCTTTTATGTACTAAGTAATTTGATATAGTTTAACTGCTTATTTACACTATTAACCAGACAATTATGTTCTTATCATGTTTTTCTAGAATTGACCCCAACATAAATGTGCTCATCTGTTCAAGAGGAGGAGGATGATTATTGCAAGAGCACAAGGATTTGGTTGCTGAATTATGGCAAGCCAACATGAAGGTCATTTTCTTATAAATTAGGGAGTTAAATAACCAAGGATGTTGTTCTTCTAACAGACCCAAGCCTCACGACACAGTATGAATACACTAATGAGAATGATATCAGATGCCTGATTATAAATATAGAAGTTGGTTTAGCTCAAACTGGTCTAGTCAAGGTAATATGACAACTAAAACATGAATTGGAACTTTTTTTTAAGTCATTGAATTTGCTAATTATTTAATGGAACTTCTCGTGCTCCATTTCTGATTCCATTCATGAAAGGTTACATTTAGATGATGATTATTGTTATTTTGTTCCTTTTTAAGGTATGTCTACATACACTCAACTACACTTCTAGGTTGTATGGTGTGGCCCTTTCCGGCTCATATTTAATCTTTTGGCTATAAAATTGGCACAAGTAGCAGAAATTTGGCATGCTGTTGGTGGTTTGTGATAAAATGTTTCAATTCTTTTATGGAGATTTCTCATGGTCGATACCCAAACCCATTATGATGTGATGATAGAATTTCTTACATAATCATGTGTTATATCCTGAATCATTATACTTCCATTTCACTGTTAGATTATATTGCAATTGAGTTATTGCTACATTATTTTTAGAATATAGGAATTTTTGGCTCATGGTTGGAATATTAGAGAGGCATGATATTTGGTTCTTGATAGAGTATCAGATATGGAAATTGTATAACATGTAGGGATTGCTTATTAAGATACCTTTTGAATCTGAAAGGCACAACATGTCAGCAACATGCTTGTGCATGTAGTGCGGCAAGCTAGAAATGCACTGTTAACTCTAATTTGGGATCACTTTGCCACGTGTATCTTTTCGTTACTGTATTAGAACTTGAGCAGTAGATATGGAGATGCAAAAATATTAAATATATTCAGGATTGTCTATATGTATGGGATTTGAACATTTTAGTTGCCATCTATGGATGTTGTTGGTGGAGGGATTTGAACATTTTAGTTACCATTCATATTTTTTAACTTGAAATGGGGAAAGTATTTGCTATTTACATATAAAATGTGAAATAACAAACAATATTATGAGAACATTTATTAATGATGCCATGCAAATGACCTCTTAGCTGTATAGTTGTTTAATCAATTACCAATCAGACCAATTGAAACGACTGCATCTGGGCCAATTTTGGGTTATTTATTTGAGCTGGACATGGCTCCACATTCCATACATGCTAGAGCTGTCTCTGGGATGTGTCCATGTGGTAGATCAGGCTGAACATAGACCAGCAACTTGCTTTGAAGTGTTTGTGCTTCCTAGGGTACGAGCTATGAATCTGTGTATAAAAATCAGATTTGAACTTTTAGACCTACTGTAGTCTATACTGCTGGATAAGTCAGAAATTTATCATTGATAAGGTGCGTGTCATAGGTAAAGGTTAATATGAACAGTGAACAATTCCCTTGAAATTCTGGTTTTAGAACCAAACAAGAAGTCTAATATATTATTGTCATAATTTTCTTTTATCAAACTATCTATTTTATAAGTCCTTATGTCAGAAGTCTCTGCTTGTAAGGTTTTAGAATACAAACATTCATTCATGTTGTGTAGTTTTGCTTACATTTGGCACCTTGATCTGAAGCAAGTTCTACTATTTTTCCCCCTAGGCGATCTGGATTTAATCCAGGTCCCTTGCATATTAACAAAGAGATTTTAGTTCCTCTTTGCTGCTGTAGCACTGAAAAGTGTGAATGCTGGGTATGCATGTATATCTGGTTGCAATCATCACTTTCTTTTATTTTTCCTTCTGTTTCTGTGCACTGATGAATATCCATATCCGGTAAGATGTAGAGTTTGGACATGATGCGAGTTGCTCACATGCACTTTGTATATCCTTTACAAAGTGGACAACTTGAGAACAACATCTACATAGTATTGATATATATATGATAGATAATTGTTGTTATTTCTGGTTCTGGCGAAGCAACCCAGGTACTTGAATGGTTTCAGATGTTACTTAATAAATTTAGTGGATGAAACTTCAAAAATCTTTAGGAGACATTTCTTTATCAATGATTCAACAGATGGTATGGTATGTAATGTATACTTGTATATATATATGTGCTCACTGTTTTCCACTGGACCATGGTCTTTACAGTTATGAATTAATTTAAGACCAAATCCTTGCTATAAAACTGCAAGACATCTCACAATTTAATGGTTTGAAGTGCAATAGCATGCCACTAAATTCCAAGTATCTAACAAGTCGGAAAACTGATTTTCTTGGATCTTCCTGATCTCTGCAAGAGAGGATAATTGAACCCTAACCTTTTTGCCTTTCTGTGAACATTTTATGACCATCATTTTCTTTCCTGTTACCCAACGTGACCCCTAACCACCCTCCCCACTTTCTCTCCTTTTTGTTTGTTCACTGATTGTTACTTGTGGTGTTTGGAGGAAAGGAAAGGGGTTGATCCGGCAATGATAATTGCCAGTTTGGTTGACAATAAGCTATACTAGAGGAAAGGGGGCAGGATCCATAAAAATAATGTACATGGGATTGTATTTGTTACAACACTAGTATGGAAGGACTGTCACTTTTGAAAAAGTTCTTTTCCTTGCCATCATTAATGTGCAAGGCACACTGGTATTTTCTTCAAGATAGGACCACTCATCTTCTATGACCGTTGATATAGTTCATTTGTGATTGTCTATATGGAAAAACTCTCAAATTTTCTAGAAATAGTATACTTCTCATAGAGTGCATTATTTATAAATTGTTGTAGTTGTCTAAACTGATCTTTCTGTTTGTAAAAACTGTTCTTATTACCTTAATACTATTCTCATAGACAGTCTCAATGCAGGTGCTTCAGGCAATGATTCAGATGGGTGTTCTTGTTCCTACTGGAGACATGACGGCTGTCAGAAGGACAGCTAAGTTCTTTCTTAATAGGTGAAAAAAGATGCATAGTGAAGGTTAAGGTATAAGATTAGATTCTGAGTTTCAAGTCTCTTATTCGATCTGTTGAACCAATGGCCTATAGCTTTGAAGAGCGCCTTGTCGCACAGAGGAAAGAGAGAGAGATGGCAGCCGCTGAACTTGGTTTCAAAAAGCCATTGACCAGAGAGGAAATGATGGAGAAGAAGAAGCAACGGCTAGCAGCAATAGGTAATGCATGCTGTTGGAATGTCACTGAGATAGCAGTATAGCACTGAACTACACAATGATGAATAAGGGCTTTGATCTAACAAATGCAGATTATGTCCGACATAAATATGGAAGACACTGATATTGAGCCTGCGCCGAAGCTTATTGAAGTGGTCTTCCAAAACTGCAAAGGTCAAGTGGATCAATGGGTTGAGCCATATCTCAGGATTACAATTGATCGACTGCGTCGAACAGAAAGGCCATACTTGAAATGTCTTTTGATTCAAGTGGTGAGAAATTAGTTTCCTGAAGCACTACTCAATGCTGAATTCTCTTCCTTTTGGTAAAGCTGCTTATTCCTCTGTCTTTTTTTATCAATTGATTATTATAGTTTCAACTCGCATAGATTTCAGAAAGTAGTTTATTTGGCTTCAGAAGTCTATGAAGAATCATGAGTGATGATCTCCTTGTCGCACCATTTTGATTCTGATTAACACCTTTATTTTTTCGTGATGAAGGTGTTCTAAACACGACTCTGGGTGAACACTTTGTGCATTTGCTTCCTGACAGATGGGACCACGAATGAGGCGTCATCTCGCTTGCACTGCACCTACCCACACCATGCGTGCTCCAAAAGTTTTGCCGTATCTGGGGACTTGATGTGCCTAATTCTCTTCATATGCACATCCAACTACTTCAACATTTAATAAGAGAGGCACACTTTTAGATGGTATCTGTATGCTTATACAAACATTGCAAGACTTATTACCTGATGCACATCTGCAGGTAATTTCTCAACTGCAGCAAAATTGAACCTTACTTTGTGTGTTCAAGTTCCATACTTTCATTTGACACCGTGACTGCATTATTTCCTGTGTTCTTGTTTGGAACGCCAAGAAACTTATATTGATTCTAGAAAAGAGGGTCGAGTTTACACCAGAGTAGTGGCTATCTGCAGGCTAGACACCCATTTTATAGGTTGGGATTCATCCTGTAGTACATTAATCTCCTTAAAATTTCTAGATTAGACGGGATTGAAGATAATAATTTAGTTGACATAGTACAAGTATGTATCATACTTAAAAACCTACTAAATTTCTCATAAATGATAGTTTAAACACGATAAATCTGACTGGAATCCACTTACAAGGAATATTCATACACCAAAAGATTACAGAGTTAAGGTTCAGATAACGAATCCACATCGTTGACAGTATCGATTGCAACTTGGTGGCTGATTGAGCATAATTAGGAGCAGTAGCCATGCCCATCACACCTCTACAAGCCCTAATCCGAAAGTTTGACGCATAAATGGTTAAATTTATTGAACTCTATGTTCGAGCAATCCTCTGTTAGGTTGTGATGTTGCAATTCTCCTCTTTAGACATAGGTTGTGTGATATTGCTATTCTCCACCGATAACTACCAATTTCTTTTATACTATGATATCATATTAATGTCTATAATTCTTTTAGGTACCAGTCAAGTGAGTTGTATTGCATCTTTTGACTTATTTATTAATGGTTTTTACATGGATTCTGATGCTTTTCTGCTTATTTGTTATAGTTGATACTCTTTTTTTTTGTTAATTGTCCACTCTTCCATAATTCATCGGCTTCTTAACAACTACTAAAGCCTTCCAAGTATAAGATCCTTCGCATGTTTACTTCCATCGTCATGTGCCAATTATGTTCACGAATCTCTCCTTGCATATCTTAAGCTAGTCATACATTTGATGTGTTTATAGAAATAATACTATTCATGAACTTTACATTATACATCTACCAAGATCCTCGATGCATAGTAGCCTCATTTTCCTACATTTTGAATTGTGTGCTTGCATGTGTTTCCTTGCATATCTTAAGGTAGCCATACATTTGATATGTTTATGAAAATAGCAACTCATAAACTTTATTGTTTGCAAAGTTGGTTTGAGCCGTTTGGGGGCTTTGAAGCATAAATCTTATAAGGGTAATTCTTGTATAGAATAAGCAATGCATAAAGGTTTACATAGAAAGGGCGATGTGCATTTTATCCAAAATACAAACATGTGTAACATAAGGAGGGATATGACAGCTGTTCTCTCTCCTGGATTTCTTTTGTGTCCTAATTTTGCATGAGAGCTTCTTACCTGAACATGGATTTTGAACCCAACAAACTTAATGATAATGTATTTCTTAGCTATCGATTTTGAAATGATCTTGGGAATCTCAAATATACTTTCTATTGAAGTTACTAGACAAAAATAGGAATCAAAAGTCAAATGGCTATATTGATTTGTTAATATTTAAGAGGTCCACCCCCTACAACTGCAGCTTTTGGTTTCTTTCTACATTTTATTATCATATTTTCAAGAAAACACTACGAATGTCATTTAAGAGGTAGGATATTAGTAGGGAAATAAAAAAAAAGTACTGATTTCATATAGCATTGGAAATACTTTCAGAATAAGTGTTGTGTAAAGTAGAAGACTTCTAGGTTCCCTTCCTGGAAAGGCCTATTTACTTACCATAAAGCTTGATAGCCAATTCACAAGCTGGCATGTACTTGTTGATTCTTTTGTAGTCAGCTTCTTTAAGAACTCCCATTTCCAATATATATTCTGTGTATGCTTTATACTGGATTGCTGGATCAGTGAGTCCATTAAAAATGGAAAAGCCATGGAGAACCATTTGTCAATAAATCAAATTTTAATATAGTAAAAGGCAGATCATAATTCTAGATCAGGAGCAGAAAAGGGTGCACCTTCAAATTTATTTGAATGCCTTCTTTAGCTTTGTTCCCTTGGTGAACCCTACTTGCAAATACAGAAGAATGTAGTGCCCAGTGTATGATTCTCCAGTAATGTAGAAGTTATTGTTAGCATACTCTGGGTGCTCAACAAAAAAGCCTACAAATACTATAGAGTAAAGATATCTAAAAACATAGGGTATCAGAAGAAATTCATGATTTAACCTTGAAACAAAACCTTTTGACAATGGAACACTAATACTTTAGATTACAACATCTACCATAACAGAGCAGTGAAACCGACAACTATTACGACAATACAGGTGCAATGCAACATCAATAGCAACTTTATTTTTTCATGATGAATGTGTTCTAAACATGACTCTGGGTGAATACTTTGTGCATTTGCTTCCTGACAGATGGGACCACTCAGTACTTTTTGTAATTTCCCTACTGATTCAATGTATATACTTTAAGATGCTTCAAATATAGGTACGCATAGTTTATCAGTATTGTAGTTCTAATAAAATTCACATGATCATTCAGGTATGTCAGGTTCAGTTTCTTGCATGGCTTCATATGTTGTCTGCAACAATATTAATTCAATCAGGAAAATAGTTGGAACTACAAATGTAAGGGCACACCATTATTCTCTTGTTTATATTTTGGTTAACATTAGTCTGTAATGGGTTCTTTTTAACTTTATTCTATAAGAATTTCAATAATGGCTTCAACAACATCACTTTTGTATTTGCACTCGTATTTAGATTGGTGTTTGAGTATCTTGCTTCTTTTAATTAACATGGAGATTTGTTCTTCCTGTTGTTTCTTTTAATTTCAAATATGCCAATGATGGTAGCTAGTTATTCATGGGAAATATTTGTGCAATTTCTTCTTACTTCATGAAAAATTGAACTTAATGATGGTAGCTAGTTATTCATGGGAAATATTTGTGCAATTTCTTCTTACATTACTGTCAGGAAGCATATGCACAAATAAACTTCAAATATGCCAATGATGGTAGCTAGTTATTCATGGGAAATATTTGTGCAATTTCTTCTTACATTACTGTCAGGAAGCAAATGCACAAATAAACTTCTTTTCTATAGCTGTTTTTTCATATTTGTATTTGCTCTTATAATTAAGTGATGGTTGGAGTTTAGACAACATTTTTTTTTGCTTCTGCTGATTTTCATATTTGTATTCCTGATTCTCGATTTTACGGCGTGTTGAATTCAGAACAAGTCAATTATGGGACTCATCTTTTTCTTCAGATAGCTGATGCTCTTTACTACAACCCTTTCTTGACACTTGGGATACTACAAAAGCTTGGCACAACAGAAGTTCTTAATCTGTGGTTTCAGATGCTACATCAAGTTAAAAAGAGTGGAGCTCATGTTAATTTCAGACGGTAAGTTTGAGTTTCACTAGTCTTTTCTGTCAAAATCGTTGCTCTATTGTGCTTTGTATGCTCTTATCTTTTTGCTATCTAACCTTTAGTGAACTGAGTTTTTTCTTTGACAATTACATAGCTTTCATTGCTCTATTTGTGTGCAGGGAAAATGACAAGAAGGTTTGTTGCTTGGGGTTGACTTCACTTATTGCCCTTCCAGAGGACCAGATGCCAATGGAAGCTTTAACACGAGTTTTTAAAGCAACACTAGACTTGCTTGTCGCTTATAAGGATCAAGTTGTAGGTGTTATTAATAATTCTGTCATTTGTCTTTGATCATAAAAATCCTATTGAGGTTTTGCTTGAATTTATATTTACAAGTGTATTTGTATTTGTATTTGTGTATTTGTATTAGTATTATAATTGTATTCAATATATTTTTATTTGTAAATTGTATTTTTTTTTTAAATGGAAACATAATCAACAACGTTTCAACACTGTTGTCAAATAATATTTTAATAACATTTCTAAACATTGTAAAATTTATTTATAATATTTTTAAATTATTGTTGATATTATAATTACAACATACAAATATTTATTACAATGTTTGGAAAACATGATTGAATAAAATATACAACATTTTGTAGAAGTTGTATAAACTCGTTTTATCAACAACATGCCAAAATTGTTGTAAGATAATATTTTAACAACGTTTCTAAATATTGTAAAATTTATTTACAATACTTTTAAATTATTGTTGATATTGTAATTACAACATACAAATATTTATTACAATGTTAGGCAAACATGATTGAATAAAATATACAACATTTTGTAAAAGTTGTATAAACTTTTTTAAAATATTTGTACAATGTTGTATAAAATATACGTACAATGTTTACTGAACGTGGTAGATATTATTTTTACCACAATTGCATAATGTTGTTGAAATTATATTTACAACATGTGCAATTTGTTTTAAAAGTATTGTTTACAATATTTAAAAAATGTCGTAAAAAAGTTTTGGTCAGATTTTAGAAATTTCAACAATGTTTATAAACTGTTATGAGAAGAACATCTACAACATTTTTACAATGTTCAAATGAACATTGTGGAAGATATCCCCCCTTTTACAACCCTGGATATGACGACCTTCTATTGAACGTTGTAAAAGACCTTTTACAACGTTTTTTCAACGTTGTAAAAAGGGTTTTTTCTTGTAGTGCATCTTTCTATCGAGACTCCCAAGTAGCGGGACTGATCTCGCGTGCTTGTTATCCAGACTTATCGAGACTCCCAAGTAATGAGACCGATCTCGTGTGCGAGACTTATCCAGACTTAGCGAGACTCCCAAGTAGCGGAACCGATCTCGCATGAACGAGACTTATCGAGACTGATCGAGACTCCCAAGTAGTGGGACCAATCTCGACAACAACCAGTCGCGTGGACTTCCTTTGTCTGTGGCATATTCTTTACTAAATCCACCGTAGCTCGTGCCTTAGACATGCGTGGTTCTCTAGGCGACGCTATTGCTCAAGTAATATAATTATACGACGAGCCTTGTTCTCGAGGGACTACGCGACTTGACAACTGCAGATAGAGTGGGACAGTGCTAGAAATAGCTTAGACCAACCGGCATAACTTTGCCTAACTTATTTGCGCAACGACTTGGCAAGCAAAGGCTATGCCAAGCTTCACAACGAGGAAACATGCCGTGCATGCGTTCGACTTGAATAACCAAGTTTTCGGGTGCCTAGACTTAGGCCACAAGCCGTGCAACACGACTTAAACCACGGGACATGCGAAGGCTATGCCAAGCCTTGGACGATGGGATCGTCTATGCTTTATTAAGCATCCACGCGGACAACGCCTATAACTTAGGCTAACTCGAGCATTGTAGCAACTTAGCAACTTAGGCCAACTTCCTTCTCCCAAGCCACGGGACGAAGGACCGAGTGTCATTTTGAAAGCACGCTGAGCCGACTTCTCAGCAGACCGTGGGACCTTTTTCCATGTTCTAACATATTCTGACCTGTCGGGATTATTCTCTTAGCTATGTTGATTCGTCTCTTTTACTATCAAGCCTAACTTGTGTAAGTTGAAAATATGCGAGTTATTATGTGAAGGCTAAGATAAGGTAAGTTCACCAAAACTATCCCACCTGAGCGAGGAGTCGCCTCGACCGAACGAGTCTTCGAGCAGTCGTTGTAAGGCTAAGACCGAACGCCGTTGGCGTTTCGGTTCATCAATTGACTTTGCAGGACGGGGCACTACAATATACACCACTCAGAAAAGTTTCATCCTCGAAACTAACTGAGTACTTACACTTAGACCATTTGATCCAAGGACTCTCGTACACATTCCACCTACGCGTTTCTTCGATTCTGATCCACACTCGCACTAATATCAATCTTTTCCTTTAACACAATCTCAAATCCTCAACACCTTTCTATTCCTCAAGTCTTATTTGAATTCAACGTATCACTTGGTTGGATCGTGCGCGCATTCCAGCGTCCCAAAAATAAATACATTTCAGCCAAGCCGCATGAAAGAGAATTCGTCATTTTCACTCGAGTCGCATCGTGCACATATTCACGCATCCCTGAAATATGTGCATGTCAGCCGAATCTCGTGAGGGGTATTTCTATATTCTTGATTCACTCTATCCATCCATACCAATCCTCGAGATCAATCTTTCGATTGCTAACTTCTTGAAAAAGGGACGTCTCGCCTAACCGTTAGGCTATTCCTCAAGGCTAAAGTCAATGCCAGGATTGGAATCATAGTTTTCTAACAATAATGCTAACACTGACCCTAATCCTAGGGTCAAACCAAAGTCGGTAATACAGGATTTTCTACCCAAGCTCGCGTCACCCAGATTTCTAAACATCGAGCACGATCACCTAATTCGCATCAAGGCACCCATTGCGCATATTCGAATCTATTTTAAATCACCAATTCTACCAATTTATGTATTCGATCACGAGGTTATCTAGCTTGACAATATGTTGCACCCCAATCTCACGCGAGTCTGATTATCTATGATGGTTCATGAATCACCATACAACGCTCCCGTAAAATAATCATTCTCATCGGGGAGTAACTCTTGTTTGAGTCTAGACTAATTCATTCTCGATATGCGGATTGGACCTACTCATTCCTCCAGTTCAATCGTCAGGCACACTAAGTCATTTTTGAGTCCACCTTCACGTCAAACCACAAGTCGAAGCAATCAAATTGCCATGCCATGCAAGTTCGATCACCCCCGTTGTATGAATTACTATTCCAGTGCTCATGTGGAGTGATCACCCTAATCGACGTGACGCATATGCGAGGCTGGAGTTGCGTTCGCAAAAGACAAGAACGTCAACTTTGTGGTTGTCGATGAAGCAAATCCAAATATTTTGTTTTCATCCAATCCAAGTTCGATAGTCTGATCATCATTCGTTCAACTAGAAAATTCTCGAACCAAGTTTATCTTTTTTTTGACACATCTCAACATTTCGAGTATAACATCCATCGGAACAACGACATTCTACACGATCATCGTTCCTCGAATCAGAGTACCCCCGAGTTATCGCACATCGATCTTTGAAATGTCTCAATACCATCGATGATGCACGTAACCTGACGATCTTCCTTTGCAACGAACACCGAGTCATGTAACTGATGCTATTGTCCGAATTGGATATACCATGATTCCATTCGATCAAATCCAAAATCATACGTGCGATCCTCTAGTCTTCCTTAATTAAGACATTCACTTTTATTCATCATTCCGAATCATTTTCTAACTTGCGTTGTCCATTCATAAGTTGTTCGAACGACATCTTGTTCGGGACATTCAAAGTCACGACCAACTAAGCGTGATACGTTCTAAGGCTTTGCGCGATCGTATCGCCTCGTCGACATACTCGTCGTTATCCTTAATCCTCAATTTTTCTCGAATGATTTCCAAGACAAACCAAACACCACTCAGGATACAAGCCATTCGATTTAGTCCACAATCACGTTCGTATTACTCGCTAAAATATCTTTCAGACTCGTTCGACGAATCTCTAGCGTAATCGCTCACGTCGTTTCGACGTACTAAGTCGTTCGCACTATTCCTCAAAATCTATACCAATCTTCCGTATATGCCTAAGCGTTAATTCGATAGCATTCCTATCGATATACACTCTAAGTGTATCTTCGTTTCCGACCGAGCGATACCTGATATTGCTCGTAACTAGTTTGTACCGTAAGGTCTAGGTGCGCGACACGCGGCACAACTTAGCCAAAAGTCGTGTGCATAGCCATTCTGTACGGACTATACTTCGAGTTTAAACGCTCATTTGCTAATGTCGACGTAGGACTAGTTGGACACGCACGCGACTTGCTAATTTTAGCATATGTCTTCTATCGAGTCAAGTTTGACACCGTTCGGCACAAAGGCCATCGCCTACCGATGCGTTCGATTGAACGTTTGTAAGAGCTTTTGAAAATATTTAGACTTATTGTATGAATATGTCGTAGGATATTTGAGAGAGAGCGCACACTTCTTTATCAACGACGAGCTTTCAAAACTGAGAGATTCGACTTAAAGTCCAAGGACGTAAAGCCGTGCTCTGATACCATTATCTCAATCCCCGCTCTCGTAGGAACGATCATCCTCACTAAGGCATGATGCTGTACGAGTCTAGATTGCGCTCGTGCAAGGCATTTTCATAACGGTCGATTACAGCAGCTGCGACGGGGTCGTCGTAGAGAAGTCCCAAGCAGAAATATTAAACATGCAGCAAAATTTAGAAGCAAAACACAAGTTATTCCAAATGTACTCTTTATTGATATTGAACAATCAGATTACAATGGGGCGCAAGGCCTTGATTACAAGTCTCTCAAGCTCACCTTTCTCTCATTTTACAAGTTATTCTGCTCTCTCTCATCTCTCGATGCAAAACTTGAGCCAGTGGAAGCTTCAGAAGGCTATATCCATACATTATGTCTCGTATAAGTATTAAATTTATGCGGCCGCACGCTTCAAATTGCCAAGGAACTCCGTGCCTCGACGCATCTAAGTGAGCTCTGCGCCACGAGCTTCTACCAGTGTCTGTACATAAAATTGTGTGGGTGTCAGTACTCAACTGTAGTGGTGGAGTGAGCTCCTCGCCCACCCATACAAAACTGACATATTCATTTACTTTATGCAGTTTAATCCCTTTTTGATTGCCTCGCTAGTCTTGTCTTAGGATTATTTTAGGATAAAGATGTCTCAGCCAATACTTGGCAACGCAACGACAGGATCGTGCTATACTCTATTCGTGACTTCAACATATTCAAGGCAGTGCCTCGTCGGGCAGAAACTTATGTAACTCGACCGTGCCAAGACCTTCACTTGATTTACGTACCTCAAGACCCTTCTCGTGCCAACGACGTCAAGGGAATGACTCGTGCAGGTCGTACCTCTAGACCTTGCTTAGACTTGTTCGTGCTTCAAGATTGAGGCCGTACCTCGCAACTTATCAAGACTTATCCATTCTACCGCCTTGCGGTCTTCCTGTTCGACTCATAAACTAACTTAGACATGACTTGTTAAACATAGTGTCGATTCATGAACATCTCGACGCCAAGTATCGTGCCAAGCATGGTGCCTATGCTACAGACCAATCTTAGACCCAGACATTGTGTTACCGACTGGACATGCATTCAAGTTCTAGACTCAATCCAAAGGCATACGTGCAGTTTTCCACTATTCTGTCGATCCATCTATATGAGTGGTCACTAGCAATGTCAAGCTATCTTGGACTGGCTCGTGGATATCGGCCCGTCCCTCCGCGGGTAGCCAGCCCCGGAAGCGCCGAATCTCCCATGCAGTTATCCAGCATCCTACTTTGAGCCGCAACGCGCTTCCTCCGGGCCGACATGATCCCGACGCCCCGACGATTATTCGAAAAGACTACATCATGTCGACAAGTTGTCCAATGACCATGCAAACTCAACTCGATCTCTCAAGTCCTTCATTAACCATGATCATGCTTTCCATCTTTCTATCGAGACTCCCAAGTAGCGGGACCGATCTCGCATTCTTGTTATCCAGACTTATTGAGACTCCAAGTAGCGGGACCGATCTCGTATGCGAGATTTATCGAGACTTAGCGAGATTCCCAAGTAGCGGGATCGATCTCGCATGATTCCTTATCGAGACTTAGCGAGACTCCCAAGTAGCGGGACCGATCTCGCGTGAACGAGGCTTATCGAGACTCCCAAGTAGCGGGACCGATCTCGACGACAACCAGTCGCGTGGACTTCCTTTGTCTGTGGCATACTCTATACTAAATCTACCATGGCTCGTGCCTTAGACAGGCCTAGTTCTCTAGGCAACGCTATCGCTCAAGTCATATACTTTATACGACGAGCTTGTTCTTGAGGGACTATGCGACTTGACAACCACAGATAGAGCAAAACAGTGCTAGAAATGGCTTAGACCGACCGACATAACTTTGCCTAACTTATTTGCACAATGACTTGACGAGCAAAGGCTACGCCAAGCTTCGCATCGAGGGAACGTGCCGTGCACGCGTTCGTCTTGAATAACCAAGTTTTCGGGTGCCTAGACTTAGGCCACAAGGCATGCAACACGACTTAAACCTCGGGACATGCGAAGGCTATGCCAAGCCTTGGACGACGGGACCGTGCATGCTTTATTAAGCATCCATACGGGCGACGCCTATAACTTAGGCTAACTCGAGCGTTGTGGCAACTTAGCAACTTAGGCCAACTTTCTTCTTCCAAGCCACGGGACGAAGGACCGAGTATCATTTTGGAAGCACGCTGAGCCGACTTCTAAGTAGACCATGGGACCTTTTTTCATGTTCTAACACATTCGGACTCGTCGGGATTATTCTCTTAGCTATGTGGATGCGCCTCTTTTATTATCAAGTCTAACTTATACAAGTTGAAAACATGCGAGTTATTATGCGAAGGCTAAGATAAGGCAAGTTTACCGAAACTATCCCACCTGAGCGAGGAGTCTCCTCGATCGAACGAGTCTTCAAGCAGCCGTTGCAAGGCTAAGACCGAACGTCGTTGGCGTTTCGATTCCTCTAATTGACTTTACGGGACAGGACATTACAACATACACCACTCAGAAAAAGTTTTTCCCTCGAAACTAACTGAGTACTTACACTTAGACCACTTGATCCGAGGACTCTCGTATACACTCTGCCTACGTATTTTTTCGATTTTGAGCCACGCTCGCACTAATATCAATCTTTTTCTTTAACACAATCTCAAATCCTTGACACCTTTCCATTCCTCAAGTCTCGTTTGAATTCAACGTATCACTTGGTTGGATCGTGCGCACATTCTAAGCGTCCCCGAAATACATGCATTTCCGCTAAGCCGTATGATAGAGAATTCGTCATTTTCACTCGATGTTGATTTTGATAGTGGTGAGATGTTGATGGCCGGGAGGAGGATGATGGTGGTGAGATGTTGATGGCCGGAAGGATGATGATGGTGGTGAGATGTTGGTGATGATGATGATGATGATGGGGTTGATGATGATGGTGGTGGTGTGAGGCTTGTGCGGGCGAGAATAGTGAGGGGAAAGGAAGGGGAGAGGGAGAGATGAGGAGGGTGCTAGTGTGTGTGGGTGTTTTTTTCTTCTTCCTTCACTTAGGGGTTGTTACAACATGTAACTCTTTGAAAGTGTAAAAAGTGCACTTACAACATGTTCAGTGTATTTACAACAAGTCCAACTTTCAAAATTGTGTTTGGATAGAGTACTTTTTGTCTCCTGCAAGTGGAAGAAAAAAGAGTTGGTTTTTTGGATGGTTGTTGAAAGTAGAGAAAAAAGACTTTCGTTGTTTGGATGGTTGTTGAAAGTGGAGAAAAAATGACTTTCGTTGTTTGGATGGTTGTTAAAAGTGGATGGTGTTGAAGATGTGGTACATCTGGGTATGCTTACTGTAGTGTCCGGCTCCTAGCGGTTTACTATGTAAGGCTTGTGGCTTGGCTAACTCGGTCGGAACCGAGTATTGGGGAAAACTTACCGTCGGCACCGAATCGATCACGGACAAGTGCATAAGAACCTTTCCAACTAATGGATTGGTTTCTCTTAAAATGCGTCCAAGAGTTTTCTCTAGATGTTTTGCTGCTGTTTTGTTGCTTGGTTTTGATGGATGCTTTTCTGAATGATTTTTGATGATTTAATTCTTGTCCATTTTTATCGATTTGTATAGCATTCATTCTTGAAAATTCTGAGAGAAGAGAACATAACGAGACGGAGTATTAACCAAACTTTTGGTTCCATTGCAGACTGACGCGTGACGGAAGGCTAAGCACGCAAGTGTTCCTCTTTCTCTCTGCGATTCTCTAATTTGGTGAGTGTGGATCTCTGTGGTGGTATTGTCCCTCTCGCTATTCCTTCATGCCAACTAAATAATTATCTTGCAATATCCGTTGATCGATATCAAGTTGCTAATGCCACAAGTCAATACCACTAAGAAGCTAAGATTGAACATTGAACATTGAATGAATCGATTACATTGTTAACAACATTGAGATTATGCCGGCCCACTGAACATTGAAATGAATTGATGCCTAGAATGATGATTATGAAATGCTGGAAATGAACAAGTTGCCTATTTACTTTCAATATTACCATGCACTGTCTGCTTATCGAGTCGGTCACGCATTCACATGGTCATGGACAACTTGTGCACAAGGTTTGGTGGTGTGTTTCCTCGAATCGGTAACGGAGCGCCGGGACCAATTCGGCCTAGGAGGAAAAATTGGCGTGCTAATAGGAGCACGGGTCTTGTGAGGCATCCTTAGGGGCTAGCTACCTACTTTTGAGCCATCGCATTACCTTGAAGTCCTATATGGCAAAGAGAAATGTCCGTATGGTTTAACAGCGCCAGTGGCCATGTAGTCAGGATGCATGCTAATGATCATTTTATGCAAGGGCGGTAAGTATTATTATATTCATTATCTTGTATGTTATACAGGAAAGCTGGATTCGGCCGATGGTAAAGTAAATATGGTTTCATGAATTACCATGTTATTTGAATTGTGATTTACTGTAAATGTTGCCTGTCCCTAATAAGTTCATGATTTAAAATGCTTGTCATTAATAAAATGTTGGTTTAGCTGAGTGGGCCAATGGGGCTCACCAGCGCATTGTTATAATGTGTTGACCCCTCCTCCACAGGTACTGGAGAAGGCTCAGGCGCACCTCGCAATTAAAGCTTTCTGAACTGCTGTTTCCTTTCAAGTTATTTTTCCCTAAAGACGCACAAAGTATTGCGAAGTTTTCAAAAGATAGCTGCTTATATTTCAAAGTACTAAAGGGGCATGATGTATGGAATGGAGAGTTATTTCATGGCAGCCTATCAGTTGTACTTCTTTTCATGAATCAATGTAGCCGAAAAGGCATTCCAAATATTATCGAGAAAAGTTGTATTCTGACTACAATCATCAATAAAATGAATATTTTCTTCCTATTCCGCTTATTCAATGTTTTCGCAACTGTGGCATATTTTCAAATGTTTTAAAAATGATATAAATGTGCATGTTCTAGCCTTGTACAAGTGCAACTCCAGACTTGTACGACATCACGCCTTAGCGAGGACGATCGATTCGGCGTGAATCAAAGCAAAGCGAGCGATTCCCCGAATTGGGGCGTGACAAGTTTGTATCAGAGCTCGGTTTCACTTCCTCGAATTTCAAAAATATTTTCAAAAAGGAAGTCTTGATGCAAATTTTCTCGATTGATGGTGTCGATAGCGCTGGCATGAAATAATGTTCCATACAATAAGCCCATAAATATTTCATGAGTGCTAATGGAATTATTTCTTTGTTGTAGAATGACCAAAGGTGACAGCGCAAAGGTGAATTCATCATCTGACCCAATAGAGAAACTGATTAAGCAAATGGAGGCTCAGACGAAGCAGAACGAAGCTCAACATTGCGCGCTTCAAGAGTAGCTTCAGTATCAGTTTCAGGAGAAGCTAGATGCTCAACAAAAGCAAGTGGATAATCTATCTCAGATTGTCACCAAGCTGACGGCCGATTCCAATGTTTCTGCAAAGGCCGCAGCAACCGAGACCGTAGAAGTGCCGGCAGAGAAATCTGAGATGCTGACCCGAAATAGAACGAACTTCAAGTTCTTCGAATTCAAGAGCTGGACCCGCCTGAGTTTAATGGGAGAGCAGAGCCAGATGAGGTGATGGGCTTCCTGAACACACTTGAGAGCTACTTTTGAATGTTGGAAGCAAGAGAGTAGAGTGTACCGCTGTACTACTTCGTCTCAAGGCCCAAGAATGGTGGACTTCGCAGAGACAGGCACTTTGCGGTAATAATTCGGATACGAAGATATCTTGGAAGACCTTCAAGCAGGTTTTCATTGCACAATTCATTCCCCCAGCTGTCCGTCAACAGAAAGAGAACAAGTTCATAGAACTCCGACAGGGCAGTATGTCAGTGGACGACTATAAGACAGAATTTTTGAAGGAAGTCGCATTCGATGGGTACATGGTACCAAATGACAACGCCAAACGAGGAAGATTCGTACAAGGCTTGAATGAGGGCCTGCAACGAGATGTGCTAAGTCAAAAATGTAGGTCTTACTGGGAGGCGTACGAAACAGCTCTCGAGATGGAGAGATTTCATCAGCCGGCTAGTCGTGGGACAACGTAGAGCAACCAAGGAATCAATAATCAGAAACGACCTTGGTCTGCAGGAAGAAATGATGCACCTAAGCATCCAAATATAGGCAATAACAAAGGATCGCATCAGGAACTGCGTTGTAACAGGTGCAATCGAATTGGACCTCATCGTGAAGACTGTCGCGTCGGGTGTTACAAATGTGGGGGTATGAATCACAAGGCATTTGAGTGCAGAGCTAGGGAGAGAACCAGTATCCTCCTCGCGGACATAATAATAATCAATATCGTGGGCATAACAACAATCAGAACCGGGGCCAACATAACAACCAAAATTGTGGCCAAGCGCTACCAGCCTTACCAGCTCCAACTGGGAATGCACCGAATCAACAACAAGGTGCGCAAGCAAGAGTTTATACCTTGACTCAGGAAGAGGTCCAGACCACAGAGAATGTTATAACAAGTATATTGTTGTACAAAGGCATACCTGCAAGAGTACTTTTGATTCTGGTGCTGCTCATTGCTTTATCTCGTCTGATTTTGCAACAGAAAATAAATTTTGTATGACTCAACTAAAGACAGCTTTGTGTGTTCGTAATCCTTCTGGAGTAGATATGCCTGCAACTTTGATTTTCAGGGATGGCTACATTAAAATCGGAGGCAAGACTTTATCACTGGACACAATTGTACTCGACATCAAGGAGTACGATACCATCTTGGGAATGGACTGGCTCAGCGCCTGTCATGCAACAATCGACTGTGCGGATAAGAGAATTATGTTTCGCCTACCCAGAGAAACGGAGTTCTCTTACTCGTGCAGCTCGGCGTTCCAAGGACCCATGGTAATATCGGCAGTTACAGCAAGGCACATGCTTTACTCAGGGTGTGAAGGATTCCTCACTTCTGTTCAAGACACTCGGATGAAGAGTGTAGGCTCGAATCAGACCAAAATTATGGTAGAGTTTTTCGATGTGTTTTTGGACGAGATACCTAGAATGTCGTCGGATAGAGAAATCGAATTCACAATTGATACATTTCCGGATACTCGCCCGATATCAAAGGCGCTGCACAGGATGGCTTCGGCAAAATTAAAGGAACTAAAGGTACATCTACAAGAATTGCTAGACTGGGAATACATTCGCCCAAGTGTATCTCCATGGGGAGCTCTAGTACTGTTTGTAAAGAAGAAGGATTGGACGATACGGCTGTGCATCGATTATAGAGAACTGAATAAGGCAACCATCCGTAATAAGTATCCCTTGCCAAGGATAGATGATCTATTCGATCAGCTACAAGGGGTGACCGTGTTTTCTAAAATCGATCTTCGTTCAGGATACCATCAGATGAAGATCAGACCTGAAGATGTTCCTAAGTCAGCATTTCGTACGAGATACGGACACTATGAGTTTTTGGTCATGCCATTCGGTCTGACTAATGTTCCAGCAGCCTTTATGGATCTAATGAATAGAGTGTTTCGACCGTTCATAGACAAGTTTGTTGTTGTATTCATCGATAACATCTTGATCTACTCAAAGGACAGGGAGATTCATGTCGGACACTTGAGAGAAGTACTTCAGATGCTGCGGGACAATCAGTTGTATGCAAAACTAAGCAAGTACGAATTTTGGATGAACATCGTGTCGTTCCTAGGACATGTTGTTTCGGCAGAAGGTGTTACCGTTGACCTAAAGAAGATTGAGGCAGTTGTAGACTGGAAGCAGCCTGTATCAGCTAGTGAGATACGAAGTTTCCTTGGTTTAGCCGGGTACTACCGTCGGTTTGTGAAAGACTTTTCAAGAATCGCTTCGCCTTTGACTCGCCTCACTCAGAAGGGAGTCGTATTTAAGTAGACCGACGACTGTGAGAGTAGTTTTCAGGAACTCAAGCAACGGCTCGTCACGGCTCCAATTTTAGCACTTCCGGAAGGCTCTGAGGGATTTCAGATCTACAGTGACGCATCGGGACTTGGTTTGGGATGTGTTCTCATGCAACGTGGGAAGACAATATCATATGCGTCGAGACAACTCAAACAGCATGAGAAGAATTACCCAACTCATGACTTAGAACTGGCGGCGATTGTGTTCGCGTTGAAATTGTGACGACACTATCTCTATGGTGTGTCCTGCGAGATCTTCACGAATCACAAAAGCCTGAAGTACATATTCACGCAAAAGTAATTAAATTTGAGGCAGCAGCGTTGGTTAGAATTGATCAACGACTACGACTTGACAATTTTCTACACGCCGGGTAAAGAAAACGTGGTAGCTGATGCCTTGAGTCAAAAATTTGTTGGGTCATTAACAATAGCAAAGGAGGTACTACGAGATCTTGAAGAGATAGGTATTGAGTTCAGAATCCGTCCACAAAATGTACAGTTGGCTCAGTTGCAACTTGAGCCTAGTCTTCAGGGAAGGATTAAGATTGCTCAGAAGGATGATTCCTTTCTGCAGAAGATACGTGAGTTGACTCTAGCAGGGAAGGCGTCGCACTTTACAGTTGAAGATGACACTATTCGTGTCAAGAGAAGATTGTGCGTCCCTAAGGATGAGGATATCAGGAAGAAAATACTAACCGAGGCTCATTTTGCGAAGTATTTCTTGTATCCAGGAAGTACAAAAATGTATAATGATCTGCGCACAACATTTTGGTGGCATGGCATGAAGAAGGATGTGGCGCTATTCGTGTCACAATGCTTATCTTATCAGCGTGTGAAGGTCGAACATCAACGGCCAGGCGAAAAACTACAAAACTTGGCTATTCCAATGTGGAAGTGGGATAATATCTATATGGACTTTATAGTCGGCTTACCAATAACTCAGAAGGGAATAATGCAATTTGGGTTATCGTGGATAGATTAACCAAGTCGGCTCATTTTATTCCAATAAAAGTTACATGGGGCATAGAACGGTTGGCTCAGATCTACATAAATAAAATTGTTCGATTACACGGGGTGCCAGCTTCTATAGTGTCGGATAGAGACGGAAGATTCTTGTCGCAATTTTGGATAAGTCTGCACTCAGCATTGGGCACAAAGTTGAATTTTGGCATGACATACCATCCGCAGACTGATGGTCAGACAGAGAGAGTAAATCAGATTCTTGAAGATATGTTAAGATTGTGCGTGCTCGATTCAAAAACAAATTAGGACGCGCATCTCGCATTGGCAGAATTTGCCTATAACAACAGTTATCAGGCAAGTATCTAGATGGCCCCGTACGAAGCCTTGTATGGACGGAAATGTCGATCACCGATATGCTGGGATGAAGTCGGTGAACGACAAGTGCTCGAACCAAAACTTGTGGAACAGGCCATCGAGAGGGTTCGCTTAATTCGTGAAAGACTTAGAGTTGCTCAAAGTCGACAGAAGAGTTATGCGGATGTACATCGACAACCTTTGGAATTCATAGCGAGCGATCATGTCTTCTTGAAGGTCACACCCATGCGTGGTGTGATGCAAAGAAAGGAAAGCTGAGCCCGAGATTCGTTGGACCCTTCGAGATTTTGGAGAAGGTAGCCTAAGTAGCTTATCGACTTGCACTACCTCCGGCTCTGGCTGATGTGCACGATGTCTTCCATGTGTCCCAATTGCGGAAGTACGTGCATGATCCAAGTCACGTAGTGAACTTCGGTCAGTTGCAGCTGAGCGCTGACCTATCCTACACTAAAGAGCCTGTCCAAATTTTGGACAGGAAAGAGAAAGTTTTACAGAATCGGACAGTGTCCTTAGTCAACGTGTTGTAGCAGAACCATGCCGTCGAGGAGTCAACGTGGGAATTAGAAGAAGAGATGCGGGTGAAATACCCCTCGCTGTTTGATAATTTTGAGGTAGGACCTTTGCTTTAAGTTTCGAGGACGAAACTTTTTCTTAATGGTATATTATGTAGTGTCCCGCTCCTAGCGGTTCACTATGTAAGGCTTGTGGCTTGTCTAACTTGGTCGGAACCGAGTATTGGGGAAAACTTACCATCGGCACCGAATCGATCGTGGACAAGTGCATAAGAACCTTTCCAACTAACGGATTGGTTTCTCTTGAAATGCGTCCAAGAGTTTTGTCACGCCCCAGAACCAGAACACTAGAGAGCGGGGGCAGACATAGCCAGCTACGTATAATGAAATAGAATCCACCTCATTATACGGTCACGGCTGTCTAGATATATGAGGGTTTATCTACAATCCATCAGTCTCTTAAGGTCAATAACAAGCCTAGTGTCTCAATCACAAGCAAGTAAGTAGATGTTACAAGATGTAAGACCACCAAATATACAATAGTAAGGCGTCCCGAACATTACATATTCAGCTGATCATGAAGCTAGTCGTTACAAAATATGATGACTAGCAAGAGTTTTAGTCATACATGATCAACCCTAGGTTGCCAATCATGTTACAGCCCGTAGGCAGACAGTAAGTAAAATGTACACGAGCTAACACTTGCTCGACGGCTAAACACCTCAAAAGAATAATTTTTACAATAAATTGGGAGAGCCAAAAATAACCCACTCGTTGCCAGGATTTCGTCTAGTGGTCACCATCTGGCGAGAAAACCGGTAGATCCTCTGGAGTTGCTCCGGTATCTGGCCATACAAAACCAGCTGGGTCAGACCCCAGAAAGAGCAAGTGCCACAAAGGAGGCTTCATTTAGGAACTAAAACCAGCAATTAGCACAAGAATATAATTACAAAATAAAAGGCAGTAATTAAAGAGAAACATGGCAGGTGATATACGATGAGATAACCATGGGACTATTCAGATAACCAGGTTAAAACCCGTAAACCAAACAAGGACCGGGGTTATAACCCTTCGTCTGAACAGAACTTGATTTCTTTCACCATTTATCGGCAAGATAAAATAAGAAAACAGGTCATGTAACAATCTTGTACAGGATCAAGACAAGACTAGACTGATTATAACGCATCCAATCAATCATGGCCAAGCAATAAGTACAGCTTGATACTTTAACTAACTAGGGTTATCACAGGCCTAGTTACTAACAAGATGCAGCGAGATTATTCCACAGCCACAAGCCCTGCAGACCATCCAGGTTACCCAGGTCAAATATTAGGGTTGAATTCAAGTGGGTACATCGTCCAGGAAACGCATGTACCCTTAAGTGACTTAGAAGGTGCAACACATGACAGTGTGCTAGAAATGTGCCCTACTCGACGGCAGGCTACAGATCCCAAGAGCGCCCAGGTAACGGGATTGCCTGTAGCTGGAAAATCTCTTCATGACTACTGTGTTATTCTAGTTATTAGCCTTAGTCAATTTCATTAGGTACCCCTGACCGTGGTACTCAGGAGACCCATCCTAAACATGATGCAGGACCAGACTGGTTTAATTGTACAAGCACAATCGCCCACGGTGTCCAGGTTATTTATACATACCAAGTCATGTCATGTCATGTTAGCCGTCGCAACAGCATGTCAGGTTTTCTTGTCGGGAGTGCGCCACGGCGGGCCACTATCATGTATTATCATGTTGTGTCCATGTATCGTGTCCGGTTCATGTATCATGTCGTGTTCATGTCACAATTATCCCACATTACACTAAGGATCAAGAGAAACAACATGGATAAGGTAACAAGATTTTTCATGGCAAAACAAGGGGTACAAGAGATAAAATGGGTGCCAGAGACAACATGCACCAGCAAACTGCATGCGCCAGCAAAATAGCATGCGCCAGCAAACAGCATGCGCCAGCAAAATAGCATGCGCCAGGAAACAACATGTGTCAGAAAATAGCATGCGCCAGTAAAACAGCATGCGTCAAAAAATAGCATGCGCCAGGAAAACAGCATACGCCAGGAAACAACATGTGTCAGGAAACAGCATGCGCCAGGAAAACAGCATATGGCAGGAAAACAGCATGCGCCAGGAAACATCATGCATCAGGAAACAACATGCGCCAAGAAAACAGCATGCGCCAACAAAACAGCATGCGTCAGGAAACAGCATGCGCCAGGAAAACAGCATGCGCCAGCAAAACAGCATGCGCCAGCAAAATAGCATGCTCCAGAAAACAGCATGCGCCAGGAAAACAGCATGCGCCAGGAAACAGCATACGCCAGCAAAGAGCATGTGCCAGCGCCAGCAAAACAGCACTGCTCATCTTCTCCAATCAGCCTCTAATGGCCATGAAAACCCATGAACCAAAAAGACCATAAATTACTCAAAATAAGTCGAAATCAGGACTTCTAGTAGTCTAAATTGGGTAGAATCAAATTTTTTACAACATGGAACCATCAAAACTTGAAAACAAGAAGGTTTGATAGATCAAAACCATAAAAATCCGAAAATGGCTAAAACCTATATCTACAAGAAAATATACAAGAAAATGTAAAATGACAAGAACTAAAGTGGATTAGAAAGTTGCATATAAGAGTTTAGAATAATAAAAATGGTGGGTTCCTTCATGAAGCAAGTTGCACTTGCCTAGGCGAGGGTTCTCTTGGTTGATGGTGGAGAGTAAATAAAGAAGGAAGGAAATAATGAGGAGAGAGAAAGGGAAGGGGTTATAAATAAGAAGGGTGGTGGTAGGTAGGAGGGTTCACCTTTGGTTCATGATGAACCAAAGCAAACCAAGCCAAGCCGAACCAACCCAAGAATAAACCAATCAATGAAATGCTAGAATAAATCAAGCAGAAAGACATGCAATACGAGTTAAAATACGTATACGTATACCAAGATACGTAATACGAAATATGGTATTACAAGTTTTCTCTGGATATTTTGCTGATGTTTTGTTGCTTGGTTTTGATGGATGCTTTTCTGAATGATTTTCGATGATTTGATTCTTGTCCGTTTTCATCTATTTGCATAGCATTCATTCTTGAGAATTCTGAGAGAAAAGAACATAACGAGGCGGAGTATTAACCAAACTTTTGGTTCCATTGCAGACTGACGTGTGACGGAAGGCTAAGCGCGCAAGTGTTCCTCTCTCTCTCTACGATTCTCTAATTTGGTGAGTGTGTATCTCTGTGGTGGTATTGTCCCTCTCGCTATTCCTTCATGCCAACTAAATAATTATCTTGCAACATCCGTTGATCGATATCAAGTTGCTAATGCCACAAGTCAATACCACTAAGAAGCTAGAGATTGAACATTGAACATTGAATGAATCGATTACACTGTCAACAACATTGAGATTATGCTGGCCCACTGAACATTGAATTGAAATGAATTGATGCCTAGAGTGATGATTATGAAATGCTGGAAATGAACAAGTTGTCTATTTACTTTCAATATTACCATACACTGTCTGCTTATCGAGTCGGTCACGCATTCGCATGGTCATAGATAACTTGTGCACAAGGTTTGGTGGTGTGTTTCCTCGAATCGGTAATGGAGCGCCGGGACCGATTCGGTCTAGGAGGAAACATTGGTGTGCTAATGGGAGCACGGATCTTGTGAGGCATCCTTAGGGGCTAGCTACCTACTTTGGAGTCATCGCATTACCTTGGAGTCCTATATGGCAAAGAGAAATGTCTGTATGGTTTAACAGCGCCAGTGGCCATGTAGTCAGGATGCATGCTAATGATCATTTTATGCAGGGGCGGTAAGTATTATTATATTAATTATCCTGTATCTTATACAGGAAAGCTGGATTCGGTCGATGGTAAAGTAAATATGGTTTTATGAATTACCATGTTATTTGAATTGTGATTTACTGTAAATGTTGCCTGTCCCTAATAAGTTCATGATTTAAAATGCTTGTCATTAATAAAATATTGGTTTAGCTGAGTGGGTCAACGGGGCTCACCAGCGCATTGTTATAATGTGTTGACCCCTCCTCTACAGGTACTGGAGAAGGCTCAGGCGCACCTCGCAATTAAAGCTTTCTGAACTGCTGTTTCCTTTCAAGTTATTTTTCCCTAAAGACGCACAAAGTATTACGGAGTTTTTAAAAGATAGCTGCTTATATTTCAAAGTACTAAAGGGGCATGATGTATGGAACGGTAAGTTATTTTATGGCAGCCTATCAGTAGTACTTCTTTTCATGAATCAATGTAGCCGAAAAGGTATTCCAAATATTATCGAGAAAAATTGTATTCTAACTACAATCATCAATAAAATAAATATTTTCTTCCTATTCCGCTTACTCAATGTTTTCGCAACTGTGGCATATTTTCAAATGTTTTGAAAATGATATAAATGTGCATGCTCTAGCCTTGTACAAGTGCAACTCCAGACTTGTATGGCATCACGCCTTAGCGAGGACGATCGATTCGGCGTGAATCAAAGCAAAGCGAGCGATTCCCCGAATCGAGGCGTGACACCTACCCCAACTACTATTATACATTATTATTTTATATTAAATAAAAATTAAGAAGTTATTATTATTTTATTATTATTAATTTAAATGAGTGTGGTTCATTTGCACCGCTCATTTGAATGTCATCTCATAAATTAACAGAAAAATGTTAAAAAAAATTAAATTATTTATCATATTTAAAATAATTTTATTAATTATCATAATTAAATTAAATTAATTATCATGATATCATGATCATGAAAAATAATTATAGAACAATTCACTCAAAACCCATTTTTCAAGACAAAGACTTCTCTTGTCCCATCTCTATATCTCTCTCAAACACATTCCTCACTTTTCCCATTTCTTAATACTTCTCTCAAATCCCTCTTTCAAACCCAAAGCTGAAGACATGGACTTCTTCTACCGACCCTTCAAATCCCCAAAGCTGTTTTTTTTCGGTGGAGAAAGAAGAAGGAAAGCTCAGAGCTGGGAACAGTGAAGTTAAGGACGAGACCGCCCTGGGTGGAACTCCGGGCGGCAGATAGTGGTGGGGTGACCGGTGGCCGCTTCAGGTCCGGTGACCACAACCAAAGTGGAGTTTCACCTCATTTTATTTGATGTGAAACTAATCAACCTTCTCTCTTCTCCAGACCACAACCACTGGAGTTCCCTTTTTTTTTCGGATGTGAAACTGAGCAATTTTGGGGGATAGGAACTGCGATCCATCCCATCAGCCAAAAAAATGGAGTTCCAAATCTTCTTACCAAACCCTTGTTAGCAATTCGGCAAACGGAAAAAAATTCGGAACGGCAAAAGTACGAGTATAAATCGGCACAATATAAGTAAAATACGATCAAAATTCGGTCAAAAATTCGTCTAACGAAATGCATTCGGATCAGATTTAATTCGTGTTTAGTATGTTTCATATAAACCAATTCGGTACTAAAAATTCGACATATATATAGGGCCCACCCACCTCTACTCCTTCATAAACAAGGGTTCAGTGTGAGAATAAGAAGAGGTTTGATGATGGAAAACCGAAAGGTTTTTCTTTGATTGTTTCAAGTAACATGTGCAAAGACTGGTTTGTTTTTTTTTTTGTTACTGTGAGACTTTTTCTTCTTTTCTTTTGATATTTTTTAAGAATTGTGCTAGTTTTAATATCTAATAGCAGCAATAGTCAAGAAAGTTCAGACTGTTGGGTTTCTTGGTCACATTTTTTTGGCCAATTTTTTTAAAAATTCGTACGGTACGCGTTTAAAACGCCACATGCTTAAAATTCGCGTACAAATCCAAAATTTTCAAAAGTACGTAAGTATTATACGTTTATGTAAGATACGAAAAAATTCGCGTATAATACGCGTTTTATTCGGGTGATTGCTAACAAGGTACCAAACACACTAACTCGTGGAAGTTCAAGGCAGTTGCAAAATTTTTGGCAGTTTCATTTCAGTTTCTGTCAACCAAACAGGCCCGCGTCGGGGACGCAGGTGACCGTCGGGACCAATCCACAACAAGGGTCAAGGTGCCACCACAATAAACTTCGGCTCGAGTAGCTAGGGATGACAATGTTCCTCATAATCCGACGGGAATCCTATTTTTTTTTCGATGGGGACCGATTTGAAATTTTAAAAATAATAATGGAGACAATGATGAGAATTAAAAAAAAAAAATCTCCGATCGGATTCGGGGACGAATATAGATATAGTACCCCCGACCCGATAAAATTTCGACCCGATTACTTGTACTCGTGTGTGTGTGTGTGTGTGTGTGTGTGTGTGTGTGTATATATATATATATATATATATATATATATATATATATATATATATGCAACCCAATAAAAATGGTATGTGCTCTACATATATTTATTTTATAAAAATAATGTTTTTATTAACATGTCTTATAATTTTTAAAATAAACATAATTTTTAAGTTTATAATGTACATAAAAAATTGTTAACCAAACGAGAGAAGGAGACGGAAAAATTCAGCTCCGTGTTAACGAGACGGGACGGGGATGAAGAATGCATTGTTTAACGAAAACGGACAGAAATGAAGATAAAAAATTGAACCCTATGTAGAACGTAGACGGGGACGAGACTTTTACTCAAAAACGAGAATGTGGGAAATGCTCTCCGGCCTTTACCCGACCCATTACCGTCCCTTGGCTCGAGCAATCCAATCTTCCGGGCCAACTCTGAATATAGTCTTATCTTTAAGTAAAAATTAAACTTACGTGTATTATAAAATAGTCATGTATAAATTTATTTGTATATATGGAGGATATATAGAAAAGTATGGAAGGTATAGAAAGTAGAGAGTATTAAAGTATTTGTTATGTAATAAAGTAGGGGTAAAGTTAGGGGTGTCAACGGATGTTTATCGGTACGGACAAGACAATATCCGTATCCGTATCTGAATTTTTTTTGTAATATCCGAATCCGATCCGATATCCGAACGGATCTCTCTTTTGACACTCCGAATTTGTATCCGTCTAGTTTAACGGATATCGGATAATATCCGATCCGATTAGCTAAAAAATTCGAATGTTAGTATCCGAATATCCGAAATCCGAAATATTAAAAATTTAGTTATTATCCGAATATCCGAAAACCAAATTCAATTTCTTTACATATTTGAGTCCTTTCTTCTTATGTTATAAATTATAATTAATATATATTACTATTTTATATAAATTATATTATAATTATTTTATGTAAAAGTTAGTTGAGAATAAAATACTTTAATCTTCTCTATTAATTAATATATATTACATATACATTATACTATAATATATATAAAATTTTGGATGTCCGAATTCGATATCCGAATTCGATATCCGAAATTTGCAATTTAAAGTCGGATCGGATATTAACGGATTCGAATACCTTAATATCCGAATTCGTATCCGAAAATGGATAATATCCGAAAAATATTTGGATATCCGAATCCGATTCCGAAATTTTGAAAAATATCCGAAAGTTCGGATACGGAATCGGATCGGATTCGAATTTTCGACTATCCATTGACAAGTCTAGGTAAAGTGCATTTAAACCCTCCTTAGAGTTGTCTCGTTCGCAAAATAAATTTTTTTAGAAAACTTAAACAGTTTGCACCTCCCGCAAAACCGTTTTTGCTCGGAAAGCCCCTTTCCGTTAAAATGACGTTAGAAGTTGCCGTTAGAGTCCATATTTTGGAAGAAAAAAAATATGCACTACTCAAAATACCCCTAATGCTTACATTGTGGCTGCTGCTGGCTCTCTTTCATTCTCAATATATAAGAATGTTTGTTTGAAACATAAAATCTAAGCTTTATATTTTCTATTTTTTTGACCGGTTGGTTGGAAGGAAAAATAATATTTAAATTTTTTTTATATTCCTTTTTTTTTACTTATTTACTCTCATTTAATGTATTGAAGCTTTTTTTACCTACAGATCTCAAATCCAACTGCAAATTTTTTTTATATTCTATTTTTTTTACTTATTTGCTCTCATGTAATGTTTGAAGCTTTTTTTACTTATTCCTTTTTTTCTCAAGACGTCCAAATAGAAATTATGGAAGAACAATTTATTGCTATTGTGGATTAATTAGCCCATTGAAAACTTTATTGACACCAACAAATCCTGTAAGATGATTCTACGGGAGTGCAAATTTTCCAACAAATTCTTGTGATTTTTTACTATGGGAGGATGAGAAACCGGACCATGCTTGGACATACATGTTTTGCAATTTATTTTTAGATTTTTGACATGTTTAGTAATATTTAAGTTATTTGTTTAAGTAATACATGTGATGAAAATAAATTTGTACCAAGATTTACAATTTTAGTTAGAATTAATAAATAAATAATTACGATAATAGTCATGACTAATAAATTATTAAGTAAGACTATAATGATGATTACTAAATTATTAATTAAAATTATTATAATATATAAAATATTAACTATAATTATAATTATGATTAAATTATGATTAATTAATATTATAATAAAATTGTAATTAATAAATTATTAACTATGATTATAATTATTAGTTAAGATTATAATTATTATAAAATATTAAATAATATAATATTAGTTACAGTTATCTAGCTCCAAATACGCTTTACCAAACATGCACTAAGTTAAATGGCTGGATAGTTCAGGACTAACCGGACATTTGTTAAAAGATTTTTTTTCAGAAAAAATTTAAGAAGAAAACATACTATTTAGATTATGAACATTTATTTTGAAAATGACGTCAAGCATGAGAATTCTATCTTTTTAAGAACGGGAGGTTATTTTTAATAATCTTTTTAATATTTTATTTTTTGTTTCCATTTTTTTAGTTCTTATTTCATATTTTTTTCATCTTTTAATAATCTTTTCTAGTTTTTTAAGAGTGACTTTTATTTTCAAATTTGTATAGTTTTCATTTGTCTTTTTTTCATTGTTTAAGATTTATCCTCATTTTTTGGTTTTTTGGAATATTTTGTCTATTTTTTATTTTTTCCATATTTTAATAGTATTTTTTTGTTTTTTATTTGGTATTTTTTTCCAGTTTTTCATCATTTCTATTTTTTAAGAATTGATTTTTTTTGTATTTATCAGTTTTATTTTTCCAAAAATATTTATATATTTGTTAAATAAAAAATAATTTATGACAAAATAATTTTAAATAATATTTATCCACTTTTTTGACGGAACTAACCGTTTTTAACAAGTTAATATTAATTAAAATAATTTTAATAAATAATTTTACTAGCAAAGACCATTTTTCCTTTGTTAATATTTATCCACTTTTTAACAAGTATTTTTGCGTAACCGTCTTTAACAAAATAATTTTATAACTAACCGTTTTTAACAAGTTAATATTAGATAGCCCAGGGGTAAAATTGTCAAAACAACCTCATTTAAACACCCGTTAACAGAAAAGTTAATGGAGGGGGTGATTTGAGCATTTTCGTAACCTTTTGGATTTTTCGGATCAACGAGTCTTTAGTTGCATTTTCGTGACATCTAAGGAAGGTTTAAATACACTTTAACCAATAAAGTAGAGAGTATTATAGTAAAGTAATAAAGTTTTTCCATTTTTTGTCGTTGAGTTGGATAATATTTGAACCACATGTCTCTGTGTACAGTATTTGTTATGATGATGCCTCAACAAATCCATCCTTCTGGATGTGACGTGTATCTAACTGACCTCTTGTTAAAGATTATGCCAAACTTGGGTAAAGTGCATTTAAACCCTCCTTAGAGTTGCCTCGTTCGCAAAATAAGACCTTTTAGAAAACTTAAAGCAGTTTGCACCTCCCGCAAACCCTGTTTTGCGCAGAATACCCCTTTCCGTCAAATTGACGTTAGAACAGCCGTTATAGGCCATTTTTTGGATTAAAAAAGTGCATTTCCCAAAATACCCCTAATGCTTACATTTGGCTGTTGGCTCTCTTTCATTCTCTATGTATAAGACAATGTTTGTTTGAAACATAAAACCTAAACTTTATATTTTCTATTTTTTGACCGGTTGGTTGGAAGGAAAAATAATATATTTTTTTATATTTCTTTTTTTTTTTACTTATTTGCTCTCATTTAATATATTGAAACTTTTTCTTACCTACAGATCTCAAATCCAACTGCAATTTTTTTTTATATTCTTTTTTTTTTTTTTTACTTATTTGCTCTCATTTAATGTTTGAAGCCTTTTTTACTTATTCCTTTTTTTTTCAAGACGTCCAAATAGAAATTATGGAAGCCTATTCGTAGATAATCGACAAAGGCGGTGGCAGCCACTGAACCCGGACCATGCTTCGACATACATGTTTTGCAATTTATTTTTGGATTTTTGACACGTTTAGTAATATTTATGTTATTTGTTTAAGTAATACATGTGATGAAAATAAATTTGTACCAAGATTTACAATTTCAGTTAGAATTAATAAATAAATAATTACGATAATAGTCATGACTAATAAATAATTACGATACAAGTTCAGGACAAATCGGACATTTGTTAAAAGATTTTTTTTTCCAGAAAAAATTTAAGATGAAAACCTACTATTTAGATTATAAACATTTATTTTCGAAAATGACGTCAAGCATAAGAGTGACTTTTATTTTCAAATTTGTATAGTTTTTGTTTTTGTCTTTTTTCATTGTTTAAGATTTATCCTCATTTTTTTGTTTTTTGGAATATTTTGTCTATTTTTTATTTTTTCCATATTTTAATAGTATTTTTTTTTTTATTTGGTTTTTTTTTCCCAATTTTTCATCATTTCTATTTTTTAAGAATTGATTTTTTTTGTATTTATCAGTTTTATTTTTCCCAAAAATATTTATATATTTGTTAAATAAAAAATAATTTATGACAAAATAATTTTAAATAATATTTATCCATTTTTTTGACGAAACTAACCGTTTTTAACAAGTTAATACTAATTAAAATAATTTTAATAAATAATTTTACTAGCAAAGATCATTTTTCCTTTGTTAATATTTATCCACTTTTTAACAAGTATTTTTGCGTAACCGTTTTTAACAAAATAATTTTAGCACTAACCGTTTTTAACAAGTTAATATTAGATAGCCCAGGGGTAAAATGGTCAAAACAACCCCATTTTAACACCCGTAAACGGAAAAGTTAGCGGAGGGGGTGATTTGAGCATTTCGTATCTAGTTGGATTTTTCGGATCAGCGAGTCTTTATTTGTATTTTCGTGCATCTAAGGAAGGTTTAAATGCACTTTACCCGCCAAACTTTCCAAACTTTATATGAGTTGTTCAACTTGACCGACAGGACACAGTTTCTCGTGTTCAATGGAAGGGAAGATAGAAGAGAAAGCACCATTGGCATCCATGGACGGAAGACAGCGGAGATGGTCCCTACAGGGAACCACAGCGTTAGTTAGGGGCCTAACTGGACCTACGGAGACACACCAAAGAGAAATTAGTCACTAGGGGCACTAGGAGCTGTTTGGTTGCACGAAAGTGTATAAAAGTGCGAAAGTGGAAAAACAAAATTTGCGCACGCAATGCGTACGTATAAATTTTGAGTTTTCAAAAATTGTTTGGTTGATGGAATTGAAAAATATGAAAGTGGAGGAATAAGGAGTTTCGTTGTTTAGATGGTTGTTGAAAGTGGAAAAAAAAGAGAGTTCCGTTGTTTGGATGGTTGTTGAAAGTGGATGTTGGTTGGAGATATATTAAACGTAGGTATAGTTACCCCTAATTTTTTCTTTCCAACTAATTTTCGTTGAATTGGTAAATATATTTTCATCTTCCACACAAATAATTGACAACGTTACAAAATATTTATTTGCTAAAATATCCCTAACAAATATAATAATATTTTTACAATAATTAATTTACTCCACAGAAAACATAACAGTCAAAATTAATTAGTTTGCTGGTTAGAGATGTTACGATATTAATTCTATCAAATAATTATTGATTGTTTAGGAAATAATTAATAATTATTGATTATTTTAATTGTCATATAATTTATGAATGTAATTTTCCTGAAAGAAGGAAATAAATATCATAATTGAAAAAAAATTATATTGAAGACAAAATTCATTGAAAAAATTTAATAAATGTAATATTCTTACAAAATTTACTTTACTCCAATATAATCCAATGATTTTTTTGTCTCAAGTAACACATGTTTACAATCTGCACACATAAGATACAAAATTACTTTACTCAAATTTTATTACCACAAGTCTCCAAATTTTCTGTTTACAAACAAGCAGCAGCAAGAGAAACATGCTTGACATCATCATGATTCTCCAAGGCAATTAATAATACAACCATCTTGATTCTCCAACAATAGCAGCAAGGAAAATTTCCTGTTTACAAAGAAGTCTCCAAATTTTCGTAAAATAAACCAGTCTAAGTCTATCCACATGATCAAGCATATTAACATAATAATAATAAGGCTTAATTGCAACTTGATACCCTCAACTATTCCCATTTTTCAAATTGATACCCTAAACTTTTTTTGTAACAACTTGATACCCTGAAATAAAATTGGACGAAAATATCCCTAATATAATTTCAAAACTACACCCCTCCACCCAAAAACTATTCTGCTAAAAAGTAAAAGGGAGGGATAATTTTGTCCTTTTTTAAATTTTGGGTATCAGATTGAAAATAATAAATAGTTGATGGTATCAAGTTGTTGAGTAAAAAAGTTTAGGATATCAAGTTGAAAAACAGGAATAGTTGAGGGTATCAAGTTGCAATTAAGCCTAATAATAATAATAATAATAATAATAATAATAATAATAATAATAATAATAATAATAATAATAATAATATCTTAATATATGAAAATATGAAAATTTTGGCTCAGAGATTTGTGTACATGGTTCATATATCATCGTACCAATGCTGCAAAAGTATCTGATACTAAAACCATACACTGACAAAAACACTCAAAAGTTTGCAAAAACTGATACTGCATACAGAAGGCAGCGTACCAAGAGTTAGCAACAATTTTTCCACAAAGCCAAGTGATACTCAAATCCAAGTGTTAGTCAAAGCCCAACAAACGCATACTCAAAGCCAGTGATACTCAAAGAGAAGTTAAAACTAAAAAAACCTGGGTACTCAAAAGTAGAAGTTAATACTCAAAAGTATGCTCAAAGCCAAGTAACCATCATGAAGTGATACTCAAAGAACATGGGTACTCAAAAATTGATACTCATCTATTGTTCAAATCCTTTTGCCTAATCAAAATTAGGCAACCATTCCTCATCATAGCCCATTGAAAAATAAAATCCAAGAACATGAAACTAGGATGATGTGATACATTCCAGTACACTCGAACATAAAGTAGAACACATAGTATAAACCCAGGATACTCAACAAACGATGCTGCCAAGTTCAAAATACTAAATCCCAGACCACATTCCACGTGAGAAAAATTATTCTTCCAACCTTCAGTATCAGAAACCAAGCATCATAGACCAGCAGCAATCAATTTGAAAAAAAATATCACAGACCACATTCCACATGAGAAGATACTAATCCTTTTGGTATTAGAATGATACCAAATGATATCAATTTGAAGAAAAATATCACATAGAACAGCAACAATCAAATGACCACTGAAACCAAATGACCCATCATTTTTGTTTGAAACTGATTCAGACAAGGGACAAAGGATACTCAGTGACACTCAAAAAATATCATTACAAAAGCAAAACATCACATAGAACAGCAGCAACAGCAGCAAAATATCACATAGAACAAAAGCAAAATATCACATACAACAGCAGCAGCTGAAGCTAGTGTTGCTGCCAAATGAAACTGAAGCAAATGTTGCAGACAAGTGATACTCAGTGATACTAAAAACCTGAGAATTCATCCATCATTTTAAAATCCGGTCATCATGAAAACAGATTGGAATAATTTACTTAGGTGAAGGGACAAAAAACATATGGCTCAGAGGAGTCACCCTACTCAGTCATCATTGCCATGTGTTTGATTTCGACTCAGAGTATTCACCCTACTCATCATTGTCCAAATTGAATGAAGCCATGAGAAGATAATAATACTACCATGTGGGCTTTCCGCCATTGCTCTCTTGTCAATGATGGTTCCTTTGGAAATACAGGATACCCAAGTCACCATGAGAAAATAATGATACTGCACAAGATACCCAAGTTCAAAGGTATACCCAAAGCCAACAAATGATGCTGCCAACAAATGTTACTGCTCTGCTCAATTAATTGCCCCGTAAACTGCATATGATATCAAGGATTTAATACGCAAATTAGCCATACAAATATGAGTAATTATTACTAGAAATGTTGTTGCCAAATGAAACTAAAGCAAATGTTGCAGACAAGTGATACTCAGTGATACTAAAAACCTGAGAATTCATCCATCATTTTAAAATCCGGTCATCATGAAAACAGATTGGAATAATTAATTTGGGTGAAGGGACAAAAAGCATATGGCTCAGAGGAGTCACCCTACTCAGTCATCATTGCCATGTGTTTGATTTCGACTCAGAGTATTCACCCTACTCATCATTGTCCAAATCGAATGAAGCCATGAGAAGATAATGATACTGCCATATGGGCTTTCCGCCATTGCTCTCTTATCAATGATGGTACCTTTGGAAATACAGGATACCCAAGTCGAAGCCATGAGAAAATAATGATACTGCAAAAGATACCCAAGTTCAAAGGTATACCCAAAGCCAACAAATGATGCTGCCAACAAATGTTACTGCTCTGTTCAATTAATTGCCCCGTAAACTGCACATGATATCCAGGATTTAATACACAAATTAGCCATATAAATATGAGTAATATTTACTAGAAACAAGTGAATTAATTAGAAAGCATATAATATTAGACACAATTTAAACCAAAGTAGACAATATATACATACTGACATGCTACCACCCAACATACTACTAAAAGTTCACAAAATGTTATCACCCAACATACTATTAAAAGTTCACAAAATGTTATCACCCAACATACTACGATTTAAACCAAAGTTCACAAAATGTTATCACCCAACATACTACTAAAAGTTCTCTTGTCAATTGTTCGAGGAATTGGAAGAGTGTTTGTCATGAAACTTATGCAACCATTGGCCACGAAACATTTCTGGCATTCCTATAAACTTCGTTGCCTCAATTTCATGCTCCGTAAGGTAATCATATGCCTGCATCAGTAAGTTGGCATCGAACCCTTGCATGCCAAAAACAATGGATCCTAGCTTCTCAACGAAAGGTAGCTTCTCATAAAAAGGTGTATCGAACCCTTTGTTTATAGCGGTTGCCATTACGCTAACGTCATCAATAAGCTTACTTATGGTTCCTTCTCTTGCTTCTGTCGCACTCCTACGACGCTTCGTCCCCGACGAGTTGATGGTATTGGATGGAGTAGCCTTCGCTCTAGAAGCATTGCTTTCTGACATCTTGGACCTATTTGTCATGGGTTTATTTGGATCATCGACATCTACGTTTTCACATCTTTCCCAATGTGAAAACGTATCATATGCCAGGTCCCCCCTTGCATGGTTATCACCACACACAATGCTAAGCATATCATAATTCCTTACCGGAACATTTATCCATGGAGCAATTTCTGATTTTATCTGTAGAAGAAGAAATGAATATGTTTGTCATAACCTACATAGTGTTAGAAAGTATATAATAGAATAATACAAGTATATCTTTATAAGATCCTCATGGGTATCACTATCCAAAACAACCATCTTCAATCGTCATCCCACCCTGCACCGGATAGCTCCTTAGCTTTCAGAATTTTCAACCACTTAGTCTTCCATCCTCGCAAGTGGTTTTGTACATTTTCTACCGTATACGATTCTCCGAATTTGCTATTGATAACCTTGCATACATGTGTGAAGGCTTCGCGTTTGAAGCTCTTGTCACACTTTCTTCCTTGTTCTGCCTCATAAGAAAGAAGCTTTAACATCTCGTCGGAATGTGAATCAGGCCATCGCTTGTTAGGTGTGCCCCCTTCATTTTTGCCTCCTTCTAGTCTAATATTTTTACCCTTGTCATGTCTTACATTTTTTCTTTTGTAGCTACCTTCTTCGTTCTTCTCTTAGAAGGAGAAGAAACTTGATCCTCACTTGGAACATTTGTTCATTAGAGACATTGGCATCGACATCAACATATGAATAAGAATCCCCAAATGCACCTGTATCATAAGGCCAGTATTGAGAAAGGGGCATTGAAGTCATGAAGGGTTGTGGTAAGGACTGCGAAGTTTCATCACCTAGAGGTGAAGCTGAACTTTGAGGCACCCCCAATGATCTTCTTCTTAATTGAGGTGGTGCAAACGGGCTACCCTCATGGATTACAAAGGGTGGAAAGTTTGGGAAATTATCAGACATCTCACTTGTTGACGTGAGGACTTTAGAAAAAATGTACAAGTAACTGCATTAGAAAGCAGAAACAATTCCTTTTACAATGGAAAGCACAAACTTAGCAAGACATTAGTACAAAACATTTGCATAAGAAAGTAGATTCATAGCCAAACGACAAAGTACAAATAACACAACTGATATTTCAACCCCTACCCTCTCCACCAATGTAATCATTCCACATACGCAATGCTATTGCATCACGCTTCGCTTCCCAAGCCTTCTTTGCATTCCTTTGCACTTGTTGACTATTTTGAGAGTATTCCTCGTAGTCAAACAAGTTATCGTCACACACTTCTTCCTCCAATGTGCTATCCTCACTGTCACCAAGGATGAGGTCGTCATTGGGATCAACGCTTAATATGTAGTTATGCAGAACACAACATGCGTGTACAATATCAACTTGTGTAGAGAAATCATGAAATTTCTTCTCTCCCAGTATGCAAAAGCGATTCTTAAGCGTTCTGAATGCACATTCAATTTTAGTATGCAACTTTGAGTGCCTATAGTTGAAGAGTTCCTTCGGATCTGAAGGATTACGACCTCTTTTGGGATTCAAGTGGTACCTAACTCCTCGGTAGGGTGCAATGAATCGGGCATCGTTGTAAATCCAGCATCCACTAGGTAGTACTTTTTCTACAACAATTAAAATACGATTTTTAATCTACGTATTAGGAACCTACGTAGATAAAAGAAAGTGCTAAGACAATAACTAACCAATAGTTACCTGAAATGACCTTAAGTCCATTGGGCCTCGAGAGAGCATCCTTTAAAACGGTCATGTCATTTGCACAACCTTCCCAACCAGCCAAAATATACGTGAACATCTTGTTGGGTGTAGCAGCGGCTAATACATTTTGTGTCACTTATTTTCTACCTCTAAACCTCGGTACCAATGCAGACAGTAGGATTGCTTGGATATGTGTGCCATCAATCAACCCAATACAATCCTACAGTTCAATATGAGCATGTGTAAAATCTATTTCCAAAGCATAGTAATTCTAAATCTAACCAACAGATTATAAAATAGTATATTACCTGAAAATAGGAAAACCATTCAGTAGACTCTCTAATCTCGGTAGGGACATCACCATTAGGTTCCTTCATGTATTGTTCTTTAATAGTACTTATAGCACGAAGTAATTTTCTGAAATATCTAGATATGGTTTCGCCAGAACGGATAAAGTCAATTCCACAAACCCTATTCTTAGACTTATGTCCTAAGATGTAAAGAAAGAGGGCTAGTTGCTCCTCTACACAAACATGTCTCGTATCCTTGAGGGACCCATTGGCACTCAACATGTTTGCAAGCCTATAGAAAGGGCCACAACTCATTCTAAGATAGTGGACACAGTTTTGTGGACCGGCCATTAGGATGCGATACATGTGGACATTCCGCCATTGCTCTCTTATCAATGCTGGTTCCTTTAGAACACCTCTTTGTTCATTGTCTTCTTCCTCCAATAATGTAATTATAATTGTAATAACTGTAATTACGCTTGCGATGGCAGCTCGCAACAACGGACCTTTAGGATTAGATAAATCCATCTACAAGACAAAATATTTCGATAAATTATAATGGTCCTATGCTCATTCCAAATATGTGAAGACAGTTCCAACAAATTAATATTGTTCTAAATTTTATTTCATGATTTCGTATAACTTTTTTCTACCAAAAATATTGTTCTAAATTTTATTGGACACAAGATATGTAAGTATACCAAAAATCTAAAGCTTTCCTATGATCTACAATTTTTCTACCAACTATAAACATATCAATGATCTGAACATGTCCATCACAACTCAGTTTTTCACATATTTAAGAAGATTATATAGAAAAATTTTAACCTAAAGCTCGAAACTCGTAGATCTATCCAAGTAGCAGCAGATCGAACTTCGAAAATTCGAGATTAGGTACCAAAACAGTAGATCTATGGTCGTAAGCCATAGATCTGTGAAATCGAAAGAAAATTTTCACGAAAATGTATGTTTAAAGGAGAAGAATGTCGAAAAGGAGAAAAATAGGGACGAAATTTTACAGTGCAATTGCAAACAGTTGGAAAATATGCAACAAAAAATCAATGTAAACTTTTTTAACTCACTCTCCTCTTTCATACCTCACTCGTGCAGCCGTGATCACAGGAGAACGTCGACGGCCGGCCGGCGATTCAGTGCAGATTGCAGAGAGAGTGAGAGAGAGTGCACAGAGAGAGAGAGAGAGAGAGAGAGAGCAGATAATAAAATATATTGAATATTTGTTATATAAAAGAGAGAATGAACAGGTGGTGACTGGTGAGATTTCCAAATTTTTGCAGCATTTGAGGGGCTTTTAATTTTTTTGACCGTTCCGAAATTTATGGCAGTAATCAGGTTTATTTTATTGGGAGATGAAGAGGCACACGTTTTTCTTTACTTTCAGTTTTTTTTTGACGATTTCTAAATATGGAGTTTCAAATTTTTTCGGAAATGAAAATGTGCACTTTTTTAATCTTTTCAGATCTGCTATCAATTTTGGGCCTTTTATTCTAATTTTTTTTAAAAAAAAAAATTAATGGTGGTCTCTTTACTTTAAAATTATTGGGCCTTTCAAAATTGGGGGCCCTGGGCGGTTGCCCACCTCGCCCCTGTCTTGGGCCGGGCCTGTGCAAACGCGGGAGAGGGGGGGTGACCACAAGCTCCAACGGTTGGGCGAGGGAAGAAGAACCTCAACGGAGATTTTTTTTTTTTTCTCTTTCCACAATTTTTCTTCTC